>LZPO01044388.1:262741-292540 GCA_001675575.1 Neotoma lepida
ACTGAGCCACCTCCCCAGCCTCCTGAACTGATTCCTTTTATCAGGGTTCTCCCTAGGTACCTGGGCTGGGTGTGGGGTCGGGTGGGGACATGAACACAGACTCTGATTTGCTCATGTTTCAGACTGTGGCTAGACCTCTCCTCTCTGAGTTCCACTCTGCTTTCAAAAGCATGTGTGTAACCGTTCCCCCCCCATTCCATTCTCTGTAGGCCACTGGATTCTTCAATGGGGTTGGCAGTGGCACTGGAGCCCCGGGTCCTGTCACGGCATGCTGGAAGTGGTAGGGCCCCGTGTCTGTCACCCTCTCCTCTCTGGAGGATATGAAGTGATCTGGGATAGGGTAGTCTGCTGCTCTCATGCTCTTCTCCTCCCTGCCTGTAGACCCTGGGAACTCCCAGATGGGAGACAGCTTAGACCCACAAGAAGGCAAGCCACCAAGTGGCGCAGCTGTCCACACTTGGTTCTCAGATTTCCTGTTCAGCCCTCAGGCCACTGCCTGGGTCTGCAGGCCCAGCGGATTGGAAGCCCCCCTCCCTCCAGCTCTGAAGGAGGCTGGGCCAGCCAGGGGGTTATTTTAGGAGCAGCTTCTGAGATCCAATGGCCTTGTTAGGGCAACACTGACCTTTCTATCCTGGGAGGAAGGCAGGGCTGGAGAAGGGGCGGGGCAGCCGGGAGATCTGAGTCGCACGCCCACTGGGGTGGATGAGAAGG
The DNA here is from genome assembly GCA_001675575.1 of Neotoma lepida. Classification (NCBI taxonomy): domain Eukaryota; kingdom Metazoa; phylum Chordata; class Mammalia; order Rodentia; family Cricetidae; genus Neotoma; species Neotoma lepida. Next base: position 263,453 of record LZPO01044388.1, read on the forward strand.
GGGCCAGCGGCTGCTTCAGGGTGGGCAGCGGGAATTCAGCCTTGGCTAGGCTGCTAACGCGGGAACTGCCCCTCTTTGAAAAGACAGGACCCCTCTACTCCTTTAACTGCTCCTCTTAAAGAGGGCACACCGGATTCCATGGAAGCTGGACCTGGGACGCTTTGTGGGAACTTGGAGACTCTTCTGTCCATTTCCTTTGCGAGTTGCAGCCTTGCTAGGATGACTGAGGGGGCCTCCCAGCCATGGCACTGACCAGCGCCCCGACTACTCACTTGGCCTTTGGTCTCTTTCAGCCTCTGCGGGCATCTTGCTTTTTTCCCCCTCCTGGAGCCCGGTGGTGAGTCTAGAGACTTAGCCTGAAGGTGCCTGGAGAGCGTCGCATACCCCAACGGCCCAAGCTGGAGGACCGGGCCGTTGTCAGGAGTGAGGATGAGATGAGCGGGGGCCGCTTTGACTTTGACGATGGTGGAGCGTACTGTGGGGGCTGGGAGGGGGGGAAGGCACATGGGCACGGACTGTGCACCGGCCCCAAGGGCCAGGGTGAATACTCGGGCTCCTGGAATTTTGGCTTTGAAGTGGCAGGCGTCTACACCTGGCCCAGTGGCAATACCTTTGAGGGATACTGGAGCCAGGGCAAACGACATGGGCTTGGCATAGAGACCAAGGGGCGCTGGCTCTACAAGGGGGAGTGGACGCACGGCTTCAAGGGGCGCTACGGAATCCGGCAGAGCTCAAGCAGCGGTGCCAAGTACGAGGGCACTTGGAACAATGGCCTACAAGATGGCTATGGCACCGAGACCTATGCAGATGGAGGTGAGTCTAGTTCAGCCCGCAAAGCTTGAGGGAGGTCTAGGGTGATATTTGCTGTGTGGCTTTGGGTAAGTTACTCCGCCTCTCTGTATCCTTACCTGCCCCCCCCCCCAAGGGTTTCTCTGTGTAGCTCTGGCTGTCCTGGAACTCACTTTGTAGCCCAGGCTGGCCTCGAACTCACAGAGATCAGCCTGTCTCTGCCTCTTGAGTGCTGGGATTAAAGGCCTGTACCATCACCGCCAGGCTGAATCTATTTTCTTATCAGTAAAGGTGGGACAATAAAAGGGTTATTGAGAAGACTGGCAGAAATTAGTGCAAGGCTGTCATATAAATATATACTCATCAGACACTTGATAAGATGCAATCATTTCTGTTTACTTTCTAGGTATGTAAACAGCTGGATTTTATATTGTGTTTTAGCAGAACTGGGAGCTGGCCTCAACTTTGTTATGAAAATTACATTCAAAGGATATATCATGACAGTGTTTATTCCTTCATTTCTCCATCCATCCGTCCACCAACCTACATATCCAACCACCCACCATTCACTCACCCATCTCCATCCACTCATCTATCCATCTCCCATTCATCCATCCATCCATCCATCCATCCATCCATCCACCCAGCAGCTATTCACCTATTCACCCATCCATCCACCTACCTATCCGACTCATCCACCCATCCATCCACTCATCCATCCACCAACCCACAAATCTAACCATCTGCCATCCATTCACCCATCTATCCACTCATGTATCCAACCACTCACTCTATCTATTCACCCATCCATCCACCAACTCATCCATCCCTCCATCCATTCACCCAGCTGCTATTCACCTGTCCATCCATCCATCCATCCATCCATCCATCCATCCATCCATCCATCCATTTACTCCTCAATATATTCTTTCATCCAATACATATTTCTAGACAAATGCTCTACAAACCTAGCCTTACTCAATGCAGATTTTGGTGAGACTTCCTATTTGTGAGTTATTACACAAATGATTAAATACAAAGAGGACTAGGACACAGACTCTGGCTTCAAAAATAGGCAGGCAGGCAGGCAGGCGTTATACACAAACATATCAGAGAGTGGTAGCAGAAAAGAGCGGCGAGGGGAAGGCTTTCAGGAGACAATTCCTGAGCTAATTTGGTGGGAGATCTGTGATCACGAGAGTAGGAGTTGGAGACTGTGCCAGCCGAGAGGGGACTTAAAGAGGCGCAGCGGGCATAATAGTTAAAAATATAGAGGAGTTAAAAATATAGAGAGGCAAAAGAGCACTGGGAAATGGCAGTGCAGGTACCTTACTTCACCTGCAGGGTGTGACTTGGACATGTCACTTACCTGAACCTTAGTTATGTTTTCCATATAATGGAGCACTCAGGACCTAGGTACTCAAAATATGGGCAGTGAACAGACAGCACCAGCTTCTACCCTCAGGCGAAGGTGCAAGTTCAGGGCTCACCAGACTTCTGTGAGCAGCAAAGGCTCTTTTAACACGCTCACCAGGAAAACTTGAAACACGTTAGGGATTTGAAAGTGTGCTTTACTGGTACCATGTGGTAGTCTGGCTACTTGGAAGGCTGAGGCAGGAGGGTCGTTTTATAACAGCCTAGCAACATAGTGAGACCCTGACAAGGAAGGAAGGGAAGGAGGGAGGAAGAGGGAATCAGGGATGAGCAAACTAGAGATCACTGTCTGTTTTGTATATATTCTGAAATGAGAGTGTTTTGCATTAATAATTATGTGAGAAATATCTAAAGAAAAATATTCTGTAACACACGAAAAATAGATGAAAGTCCCCATATGACATCTTCATCTTTGTCTATCAGCTCACAAAACAGAAAGCGTTTATCTGTTAACTCTGAGAAAACGGTTATCGACTCCTGCAATCTTTTTTGTTGAGACAGAATTTTGCTTTGTAGTTTAGTCTGGCTTTGAACTTGTAATCCTCCTGCCTCAGCTCCCAGAGTGCTGGGATTATAGACATGCACCACCATGCCCTGTGGTTCCTCTGACTGGGGTATTTCCAGGATACTTTCCTGCTGTGCTGTGTGACTCAAAGCTATGGTCCTTTAGACAATAATTATGCTTGGCATGAGAAACCACTTGTAGGATATTGTAGTTATGATTTATTCCTCTTCTTTGTGACAGAATATGAGAAAAGAGAATTCTGAGTGTGGAGCAAAGAAGCAGGGCCAAGCAACAGCAATGCCCTGGGTAACTTTGTTCAAGCTGAGACACGTTGAGAGCAGCTTGAGGCGCAGGATAGGTCCATGCCTGGGTGTGAGCTGCCTCCAACTCTGTCCCTCCAGCTTCACAGAACAACTCTGTAGAACTGGATGGAACTGGATTGAACTGAGAACAAATTCTGATGACCTTGAGTCATTCACTAAGCCTCTAACTCAGTGCAGTTCAACTCAGTGGATGTTTATGTTGGGCATGGTACTTGGTGCTGGAGGCTAGGCAGAGAGCAAGTGTCAGTTTTCCCAGCTATCAAATGGACACAGTCCTTGCATGTGATTAGAGTATCAGTCATCTGGGCAAAAAGGTACATGGCAAGTATGTGCCAAATATCCCTTCCTATATCTCTTCTCTCTTTCCAAGGGCTTGGAGATCTGGATGTGAATCACAGGGATACACATTGCTGGGGTGAGGTGGGTACAGGATATGATGGACTGATCTGCCGACATGTCTAAAAGGAGGACACCTATTCATTCCTCCAGCGACAGCACTGATCACCTGTCATTGTGTTATATCTAGTGCTAGGTATGCTCTAGAGCAGGGAGCAGATTAGATCCTCCAAAGCTCTGTTTAGTGAAGGAGACAGAAGTAAACCAGGAAGCACAGACACACACACTCTCTCTCTCTCTCTCTCTCTCTCTCTCTCTGTGTGTGTGTGTGTGTGTCTGTGTGTGTGTATACACAATTTCTCAAGGTTACTACTAGAGAAGTGGTCTCAGATGCAGGTGGGGGAGGACTAGAGAGGAGAGCTTTTCAAGCAGGGAGTGGAGATGCAAAGGCCCTGAGGTGAGACCAGGCTTAGCACATCTGAAGAACAGGGAAGATGAGGCAGGAGTGCAGGAGTGCAGATTGGAGTTGCAGACATAAGCTAGGTGACCTGGGTTTGTGGGTCCTAGGTTTGAGCCCAGGTGTGTCCTGGAGTCTTGAGGCCAGGTGATGCAAAGGCCAGCTGCTCTGCTTTGTCCAGCCTTCTCCTTCCCAGGGACATGGCCCCACATCCAGGGACTTGGGAAACCTTTTGGGTTCTCTCTCCCAAGCCACACGCAAGGCGTAACCCTCCAAATTTAGATGTGGCCACTGCTTCGGAAAATGTCTTTAATCAACCTGTCATCAGTCCCCTGAGGGTTTGCTAAGGACTTGCCCCTTGCCCTCTCCTGGGTGGCACCAAGAGGAATGTGGACAAATAAGATCCTAAGATTAGGAGCAGGTGGGGGCACGACAAATCCCAGGTTATGACCCCGCCCCAATGGATTATTTCCAATCCTTCGTTTCCTTGTCCAGGATGAACCACTCCTAATCTCTCATATGATTTAAAAATACTATTATTACATTTATTCGGGGGTGGTGGCAAGGCATATGTGACCACCACAGCATTTGTGGAGGTCAGAGGACAACTTGTGAGAGCTTGTCCTCTATGCTGTGTGACCTGGAGATTGAACTCACATTGACAGACTCAAGGCAAGCGCCTTTACCCACTGAGCCAGCTAGCCATCCCTCTCATCTATGTCACATGGGAAAAAGGACAGAATTCAGTAAATAGTAGTTGCCGTCATTACTACTAAGATTATCAATTCACTCAATAAGCATATATTGTATTTTGCAAAGCAAGCACTACACTTTACTGGGAAGTGTAGAAAGGACAGAATGATTGAGCCAGGGATGTAACAGGAGCCACTTATCACAGTGGCCAGTGGCTAGGCAGGGCCAGGTGAGGGACCAGAGCTAGAGGCTGGGACTTCAGCATTCGGGAGGATCTTCTGGAGTAAATGACGAGCTAAGCCTGTCACAGGTTCATGAGTGAGCTGGACCACTCTTGGTTGAAAGGACACAGTCCCCAAATGTCAGGAGACCCGAAGCTTGCTCCTCAGTCTCCACAGAGTTGGAGCTTGCATCTTGTCTGGGATATTGAGAAACTGCCTTGCCTTGCAGTTAACTGTGATTAAACCAAAACAAGCATCAGCTTTCCAGACTGGAGGTGACGGTTGGTTTGTAGGTAGACAGATCCATTTAGTGGGTCAGAACCTACATTTTTCAGGTTGAAAGAATGGTAGGTATAGAAGAGAAACTATCGGAGTCTTTCACGGAGAGCAAGATGAAGCATTATTTCCTGAAAAAAAAAATTCAGTTAAGGTTATATATGTATACATGTATGTGCATAAGTGTAATGTAGAGGCACATATATGTATCACTGTGTGTCTTAAAAAAAATCAGTGTTTGTGTCATGTTGTAAAAGTATTTGTTACTGCAGGCCATGGCCAAAAAGGTTGAAAGCACTGTTCTGAAGCAACTTGCCCAGCACCTTCTTTGAAGGCCCTCCCCACCTCCACCCAGCTGCCATCTCTCTGCAACCTTGCTTTGATGGAGGGTTAAGTTCTTCAGCTCTGGCATGGGAAGGGGTGGGGGTGGGGAAGGCCCCTGGACTGGAGCCTCTTGGCGCCCTCCCCCTGCTATAGCCCTCATTCCTTCCCTGGCCATATAAAGCCAAGCTAAAAATAGCTGCTGATTTAAAGCCGGTGCACAGACCCCAGCCCTGAAGAAGTCCTCACAGCATGACTACCTGACTGCTCGCACCAGGACATCACTGACTCTGGTCTTTGAGGGACCATTTGGGACCCCGGCTTTCCCTTTTCCTTTTCTTCTTCCTCCTCCTCCTCATCTTCCTCCTCCTCCTCATCATCTTCCTCCTTCTCCTCCTCTTCCTCCTCCTCCTTCTCCTCTTCCTCTTCCTCTCCCTTCTCCATCCCTTCCCTATCTCTGCTTTGGAGACAGAGCCTCACTCTGAAGCCCCTAGCTTCCCAAGTGCTGATCACAGATGAAAGCCACCCACTGGGCNGTGATCCTTGCTTTCTGAAACCCTTGACTTGGGGCCACTGCCTTGGCCTCAGAGGTCCATAAACACCTTGCACTGGGAGGGTGTGTGCACACTCGAATGGACAACCTTTACTTTCCCTGGGGGTGGTTTTCTNAGATAATCATCAAATTCTGAAAGTAATCTCATGCACAAATAAATTCAGTAATCAAAATGTGCAATAGAGCCAGATACAGTGGTACATGTCTGTAATGCCAGATTCAGGAGGAAGAGGCAGGAGGATCAGGAGTTCAAGGTTATCCTTGAACTAGTAAGAGGTCAGCCTGGGCTACATGAGGCCATATCTCAAACAAGTAAACAAAATATGCAGCAGAAAGATGGGNCCCAAAGTTTATTATTTTCCATAAAACCGACAATAATAAAACAATTTTACAGTGCTTACCGTGTGCCAGGTACTGTCCTGGNCACTTGACATGGCCATGTTACTTTATGGGAAGTATTGTTATTACCCCATTTTGCAGATGAGGAAACTGAGAAAGGGATCCAGGACCTCTGGTTAGTGAGAAATAGAGATGGGGGCTTAATCATAGCAAGTAAGAATGAGATGTTCTGGGCCAGTGTGACAAAGAGGGTAAAGGTAATTTCTCCCAAGCCNGCTGGCCTGAATTTGATCCTCTGAACTCACATGGTGGGAGGAGAGAACTGACTCCTGCAAGTTGTCCTCTGTTCTCTGTGCGCATAAAATAAATAAATAATAAATGAAAGAATTTTAAAGAATGAAGAGTCATTAAAAAGCACTTTAATAGATGATAGACAATGACACAAAATAGACAGGACCACTGACATTGACTTGTGGACCCCATGAAAATGTAAGTGTGGAGCTCTGTGTTACGCACTTTCCTGTCTTGGTGACCACGGTATCTAACAGAAACAGCTTAAGGGAGAAGCGGTTTACTGTGCCATCTACATTCAGGGTGGGCCTCCCCCATTCAGCTAATCCTCTGGAAATGCTTTGACATACACCCACAGTAGAGCCTCAGTCTCCTGGGGGATTCTAAACCTAGTCAAAACATCAGTGAGGCTTAACTATCCTCAGCTCCTTCAAAATCTTTGTGTGTGTACGTGTTTGTGTGTGTATGTGTATGTGCGCTTATGGAGGCCATAGGTTAGTGGTATCTTCCTCCGTCACTGTCCATCTTGCTTTTTGAGACAGTCCAACTCAGAGCTCATGATTCAGCATGACTAGCTAGGGTTACAGGTTATAGGCATGTGCCTCCATGCCTGGCTTTTTATGTGCTGGAGATCCAAACTCAGGATCTTGTGTTTATACAGCAAGTAAGTACTTTACCAATTGAAGCACTTCCTAGACCTCTCCAAAATCACCTACAGATTTCAAAATGTTTGCAGTAGAACTTTAACCTAGGTTCCCTATACAAGCATCTGCAAGGTCAAATGCTTGTGAAGCTCACTTTGACCACAGGAGGGACTGCAGGCTCCCCTTACTCGGTGTCACTGTGCACCAGGCTCTGTGCTAAGAGCCTTACGTGCATCATTTAGGGATTTAGGCATCTTGCTACCCTGTGCCTTTTGAAATTTTATGATTGCAACTCCACAGGTCAGCTATGTGTTTCACACTGCAATTCTCTGCCTGCGCACATGGACAAAATCCGAGAGTGGAAACCAACACTCTGTATCATTTCCTTCTCTCTGCAGCATGTCGGCTGCTTTCTCATTTTACCTTGTTGGGGAATTCGGTGATGCTCTGGCTTATGTAAAGCTCTCGAGACAGTTTGTTACATGCTCTTATTATTATTACCACACTCTGAAAAGATGGGACTGTCTTTCTTTGACAACTGAGTCTTGAACCCAAGCTACTGCACTTGGGACCCAGTTTGCTCTTATTTATTTATCTTTTTTTCCTTCCTCAAAGTTCATTACTTAAACTCTTTAGTCCAATGGGTTCTGAGCATGCAAACTCAATGAATCTGTCAGAACAGAGGACTGAGCAGGACGGGATGTCACATTTTCTGAGCCTGAAGCGTATATTTTCCCACAGTTAAGCTTGAAAGGAATTTAACTTCCTTATTTATCCATTTGTGCCCCCAAAGAATATTTCTCTATTGTTATTTTCTATATTCCTAACAATGCTAACCTGCTTTTGTTATGGTAGCTTTGTAATAAGTCTTTTTCTTTTTCTTTTAAGATAGGGTCTCACCATGTAACCCCAGCTGTCTGGGAACTCAATATGTAGCCCAGGCTATTAGCTTCCCAAATGCTGGGATCATAGGCGTGTGCTGCTTTGCACAGCCTATAGTGAGCCTCAAAAATGCAGTACATCTGCCAACTTTGCCCTTCCTATTCAATGTTCTGCTGCTGCAGGTCACTGCTATTTCCACATTCATTACAAAATCAACCTGTNAGTTTCTTAAAACAAAAGGCAGCTGGGTTTTGATTGCAAATATATTAGATCTGTAGATCACCTAGAGAAAACAGACATTCTGATAACACTGAGTTTTCTTTTTTCTTTTCTTTTCTTTTTTTCTTTTCTTTTCTTTTTTTTTTTTAAACAGACACTTTATTATGTATACAGAAGAGGCGCCAGATCTCATTACAGATGGTTGTGAGCCACCATGTGGTTGCTGGGAATTGAACTCAGGATCTCTGGAAGAACAGTCAGTGCTCTTAACCTCTGAGCCACCTCTCCAGCAACACTGAGTTTTCTAATCCACAGACATGGTATATATCCCCATTATCTAATTTCACTCAGCAATGCTTTGAGCTTTCCAGTGCCAACATTTTTAGAAAATGTTATGCCTATGCATTCATTTTACACAAATGNCATTGCATTTTTTAATTTACTGGGATGGGGGGCACACACATGCCACCATGTGGAGGTACAACTTGGAGTCAGTTCTCTCCTTCCACCATGTGGATCCCAAGGATTGAACATAGATTGTCAGACTTCGTGGTAAGTTCCCAAAGCTNCTGAGCCCTCTTGCTGACCCTGTATTTCTTTTCTTTCTTTTTTGGGGGGCACTATAAATGGCACCTTAAATTTTATTTTTTCCAACCATTCAATGCTAGTTTATGGAAATATAATTATTTTCTTTCCTTTTTATTTTTTGAAAGATTTTATTTTGTTAATTATATATAGGTACACACCTATACCATAATTTCAGTATGTGGGTATGTGCAAAAGCCAAGTTCCCAAAGAGGCCAGATGCATTGGATCCTTTAAAATTGGAGTTTCAGCTGGTTGTGAGCCACAGATGTGGGTGTTAGGGACTGAACTCTGGTCCTCTGGAAGAACAGCCAATGCTCTTACCTGCTGAGCTAGCTCTGCAGCCCCAATATAATTATTTCATGTTGACCTAGAATCTTAACTTGTTCAACAAATTTCTCAATTCTAGTGGAATTTTTGCTTTTCAGATTTACAAGTAGTACTTTTAATTTTAAAATGTTTTGATTGCTATTGAAAATGAAGTGTAGAAACCCTAAGAGAATCGGATAGAGGCACATGGTGCTCAGTCTCTTGGGAACAAGGGGGTTAAGGTATCCAGATGGATGCCACTTGCCAACTGTGTGGACATCAAGAAACCTCTCTTATCTTCCATTTCTCTTTTCCCACCATGAGTGTTAACGTTTCTCTGAACATATGGTTGAATCAATGGAATAAGATAACAACTGCAGAGCCCTTAATGTAATGCCCAACACATAGGAAAATGCCAGAATATACCTTCTCCTTCTTGTGTTGCCCTGCATATCCCTCAGGGCATTAATTAATTAATTCAGATAGCTTGAATCATAGTTGTTCTTGCCTTTGGGACAATGTTTTGCACTGTGCCTTTGACTTTGGAAGACTTAATAAGCTAAGATGGTGATTGGCTCAGTTCTGCCCTGTGACCTGCCAGTGTAGACAGGGACCTAACCAGGTGTGACTCCATTTCGAATGTAGAATCAGCATAATTTAAGCTCATCTTGAGAGTCTCATGTCACAGTTCACAGCCAGGGATCAGCGTGACAGTGGGCTAAGTTGCTGCCTGGGCAGCTTCTTGGTATTATCTGGGTCCTCCGGGGAGGGACAGCCCCCTCAAAGAGACGAGAAAGCGGACACAATCTTTCCTCTCTGTGCCTTGCTTCCGTGACTCATGCATCCGATTGGCCCGGGCTCAGCAGATGTGCCCTGTCCAAGGCAGGCCTTGGGGATTCACTCAGCTTGCTGGTTTCCAGGGGTTGCTAATTCTGTGCCCCCAGCAGCTGTTTCTTAGATCAGTTCTACCCCACCACACCCTTGTAAGGAATGTCCAGCCTCATTTTCTGAGGGCTCCTGCTGAGTGTAGGGTGAAGGGGGCAGGGTGCTTCCTACCACAGACCAGAGGGTTGTCCTTGTTCCCTCCTACCCTTCCCCTAGCCAGGGCCGCAGAGTAGGAAAGGAAAGCAGTGAGGTATGGCTTCCCTCCCTCCTGTGTGACTTCTATTTCCTATATAAGGGGCATTTGCTGAGGGTTGAAGCCCCAGGTGTGGGTGGAGAACAATTCGGAAAGCCATCCAAGGGCACTAGAGCCTCCTGGGCTCTCCCTGTCAGCAGTGATGAGCACCTAGTGCCTGAGGGAGCTTGAGCCCATGATGGCTGACCATTTTGGGAGATGTGTGAGTGGAGCGTGGGACACAGTCAGGTCCGAGGTGTATGCAGCTACAGAACATGCTGCTTGGAAGGCACTGTGTTCCTACTGTTTATTTTCAGTTAAGGTGGAATCCTTACNGACCCTTCTTCACCAAGCAACCAGGTGTAACTTCCCCCAGTGGCAGGGTGGATAAAGAGTGCCTCCCCTTGATGGGACACACATGGAAGGGCATGGTGTCCATATAATGTTCCTGTCAGGAAAGCAATGAGGAGGGGGCATTTTGTGCAGAGTTATGTAGTCCATTGTAAGAATTTGGCTTTTAGTCTTAGAAAAATGGGGACATTGAAAGTGAAGGGTTGGTGAGTTCTTCAGTGGCTGGGATTCCACTGTCAGCATCATAAGAATAAATAAATAAACTTCTTTCCTGTCCCATTTTACGTATTTATTTTGTGTGGATGTGCATATACCAAGGCACATGTGTGGAGCTCAGAGGACAGAGTTGTAGGAATCGCTTCTCTCCTACCGTGTGGGTCCCAGGGATTGGACTCAGGTCATCAGTCTTGGCAGGAAGCAGCTTTACCCACTGAGCTGTCTTGCCAGCCTCCCAAAGCTGAAGAGTGACAGGATTTGATTTGGTTTCATGGGATGCCTTTAGTACAAGGCCATCTGGGGCCAGGTCAGTGTTGAGACCCATTGAGTTTAATGCCGTAGTAATGGAACAGGTGAGCAGGACAGAAGCTTGGGGCCACCGTCACCAAGGTGGTGACATGTGGGGCTGTGAAAGGAAGACAGGTAGATTTTTCTGATGATACAGTGCCTGGGAGGAGTGAGAGAGAGGCAGCGATGGTGGTTCTAGGTTTTGTGTGAGCCACGGAGAAACAGCCGTGAGTTGAGTGAGGGGCTGAGTGTCCGGCACATGGGTGAGAGATGCCTGTCAGACATTCTCATGTCTGATAGTAGTGGGCTGTCTCTGAATCCAGAGCCTCTCACTTGCCCTCCCCTGCCCCCTGCGTACGCAGTCATCTCTAGTCTACAGTCCTCGGTGTTTCGAGCTGAGCCAGGCCTGGCTAAGGGGCTTCCACCCAGACCACAGGCCCTGGGCTGTCAGCACCCAGCCAGAGTTACCCAATTAATCCTCAGCTTCTTGTGTGAGCTGCAGGGTGTCATCCGGGGCAGCAGCCCTGCCTGTGGGGGTGGCAGAGCTCTGAAGGCTAAGGAGATTTGGCATCTACAGCTGCAACCTGACTCTGCTCCTGGGATCTGTCACAAAACTGCCAGCTCTTCTACTCGGGGCGGCCTGTTGGTGATCCCAGGAAACCAGAGACTGTGGGCTTTGATGGACGGTGGCATTTGGAAACCATGGGAGGGACTGTGGTGCCAGCCTTGCAGGTGAGGCAGAAAGCAAGGCTTCAGGACTGTCAAGGGGAAAACAGCATGCTGGCCAGACGCTCAGCAAGGGACTATTGAATGAAATGCATGCGCCATGGGACACAGCATACAGAGGTCAAGGCCGACCACCTACACTCACATGGAAAGGAATCAAAGGCACGCTAAGTGTGCAAAAGCCATCCGGCAAGCATTTATTGAATGACTGCCCTATTCTATGTCCATTCTCAGGGAAAGGAGTGGTGGCTGAGTGGGGAACTGGAAATCTCTTGCTCCACTTGTCATGGGCAAACACTGTGTGTAGCAAATGGCCAGGAAAGACCTGTGTTGTTAACAGCTGTCTCCCCTGGGGAGACAGTAGATTCTGTCCATATTGCTCATTTGTTTGGATATTTTGCAATGAGTGTGCATGCTCCCTCTGCAACACACAGAGGTGTGTCTGTGTAGACATGGGAAGACATCTCCGAGGTACAAAGAGAGGTCAGGGGGTGTATTAGTTACTTTTATGTCACTATGGCCAAACACCTGACAGAAGCCACTTAAGGGAGGAGAGGTTTTTTTGGGGGGGAGGACTCACAGTTTGAGAGAGAATAGTCTGTCATAGTGGAGATGGCATAGCAGCTGGAGTGGCTTGGCTGGTGGAAGTGGGAGTTTGCCAGGTGGCTTGTTCACATCTTGGCAAATCAAGGGGTGGAGGATGGGAAAGGAAGCAGGGGGTGCAGAAGCAAGGCCTGTCTCAAGCAACGCACCTCCGCTGGCTGATCCCCCAAACCTAAGACAGCACTGCCAGTTGAAGACGGAAGGGTTTGGGATAGAAGGATATGGTCAAGAGGGATACTGAGATAAATTGGTGGTGGTGGGGAAGGAGCTTATTAGAAAAGTTATTAATGCTATAGACAGACAGACAGACAGACAACAGCATGGCAGGGACTCTGAACACCAGAGACACAGAGCTCTAAAGAGAGGAAGTCCAGGAGCACATGGTAGAAATGGGAGCCTGTCATCCCTTTCTGAGGATGGGGGAGGTTTCACAACTTGCCTGCACCCAGACTCTCTGATTCCCAGGCAGGAGGCAGGGAAGGGGCTGAGGAGCCACACTGTGGCTACCAACACCCTCTTTGATGTGGTTAACTCACTTCTCTGGTGAGAGTTACTGACATCAGGAAGTCTGTTAGCTAGGGACCAACTGTCTCAGCAAGGTGCCTGTCAGGAGCTTCNAGAGGGGAGGGAAGGTTACTCCAGGTGCTGTGGCCTGAGCTGCAGCTGGGTTCTGACATTACATTCTTACAGGGACCAGGTGTTCAAACAAGTGGATCTGTAGGGGNATTTGAGACACAACATTTCCCAGAATCTAGACTCAGGGTCTCAAGGGCTCCCCCTAATTTCTTCCCATTCGGTGTCACCCAGCTTTCCAAAGCCAACAAGATGAGAGAGCTAAGCTGGAAATCTATTTTTCTAGTCTCAGCTAAACTACTGCCTGGCTGTGTGGCCTTGCACAAGTCTCTCATTGTTAGAGCCTTTTTGAGATTACCCCTTTGCAAGGAGAGCATGACCACACTTATCCTGGCTCTCCTGGAACTCACTCTGTAGACCAGGCTGGCCTTGAACTCAGAGATCTGCCTGCCTCTGCCTCCCGAGGGCTGGGATTAAAGGTGTGCATCACCATGCCCAGTGATTATCNGTGCCTTATCCTTAAAGGCAGATTGATTCCATACAACACTAACTCACCGACAATGTACAGATGTGGTAAGGGACACAGTGAGGCCCTGTTTCAGCATCATGACTGATGAACAATGCTGATGATGGACATGGGACAGGACAGAGATGGCCAAGTAACTTACTTCCTTGGACAAGATGGTCTGCTCTCCAAGTTTCACTCCAGCCATGACTTTTATAGATTNTCAAGTCCACCAGGTTGTCTGTAGCTGTTCGGGTGGCATGTTTGTAGAAACCAGGTACCCAAGGTCCCATATTAAATATAGGCACTGAGCCAGCTTTCACTGGCTTGGGAGAGCCTGTGGTCATGTGTTTAGGAGATTTTCAAAGTAACTGCTCAACCCTGGATAGCTTGACCAGCCAAGGAGGGAGTATTTACACCTCAGGAACTGGTGAATGGTGCAAATTAAAGTTTGTTAGTTTTTCCTAAAGTGTTGGCTCACAAGCATATCAAATCAGTGCCCTTGTCACCCCGAGTTAGGGTCACCAGCCCTCTCGGTTTGCTTGGAACTGTCCTAGTGTTAGCAGGACGTGTTGCCTCTGAGGGATCCTTCCGTTTCAGTCATTTTCTCTGTCAGTTACTTGCCTCATTGCTGTGAGAAAATACCCGAGAGACAACGTCAGGATGGAAGGTTTGCTTTGGCTCACGGTCTTAGAGGGCTCCACCCATCATTGTGGACAAGGCATGATGGAGTTCAGAGTGGCAGAGATGCCTAACTTCTCAGTGGGCCAGGAAGCAGAGAGTAGGAACTAGAGGACCTGGTATAAACCCCAAGACCTGTCCCTAGTGGCATACATCTGCCAACTGGGCCCTGCCCATGTCCTAAAGGCTCCCCACCCCTCAACAGCACCACTGTCTGGGGACCAAAGGCCCAAAACACAAGCCTGCAGGAGACACCAGATTCAAATCATGTATTTTCTANGGAGTGAGGATGGCCCACATTTGTTGAGAGGTGGAGATCTCTACAATGACCTTTGGTAAGGCTCACAGGAGCCCTGGGAAGGTCTGTCACATCTACCTTTTTGATAAGAGACACTCAGAATTTCATCTAAGGCCATGTGCCCTTCAATTCATTTGGCAGTGTCTGCCGTGTGTCTTCTATATGTAGTCATTGTGTTATGTGCTGGGCNTGTATGTGGGAATGCAGATGTGGCCTTGCCTGTAAGAACATGGGTTCTGAATAGATCTGAGTTCAACAGTGGCTGTGTCACAGAGTGAAAAATAACTTAAGGGGAAAGTAGAAGGACATGGGCTGGCCTAGTAATTGGAGAAGGATCCCTGGAAAGTGTAGTTTGTGTAGACGTCAGAAGGAAGAAGAGGGGCTAACCAGACAAGGGAGCCATGCTGTGTCTGGCAGAGGGCACAGCGAGTGCGGAGACCTGGGAATGGAGCACAAGCACGTTTTCTTACCTGCAACCACGGGAGGCAGAAAACCGGAGCTGGCCTCCATCTCTTCCCGGGTTCTCTCTGTCCTTCCTGGCTCTGGTTCATCTTTACACTTAATCCTTTCTGGGCCAGCATTTCTGAGCAAAGACTCTGACCTGCCAAAAAGCTGGCCTTTGAGGGGTAGGGGTAGCTCAGTGCTAGAGCACGTGGCCAGCAACACACATGGGGTTCCATCCCCAGCATAGGGGGCAAAAAGAGCTAGCTTTCAATGGACACATCCTGTCCACCAGCCCCTACAGACCACTCCCTGTGTGCCAGCTCTGCCAATTGCCTCCTACGTGCCTCCTTTAATCTTCAGTCAACTGCCTTCTCCACACTATAGTGCTCTAGACTTTGACTCTCACCTCTCCTCTGGACCACTGCTGTGTCTGCCATATTTGTGTGTGTGTGTGTGTGTGTGTGTGTGTGTGTGTGTGTGTGTGTGTTGAATCCTAGGCCAGAAGGTTTATGGTCCACCTCTGACACTGGAGTCCACACTCTTGTGGGCAGAGACAATGTTCATTTCGGTCACTGCTATATCTTTGGCACCTAGAGTGATGAATGCATGGCCTGTACCAGTACTTAGGGGCAGCCAATGGAGCAAGTCTCATCACTCTCCCTTCATAGAATGGCAGAAACAAGGCTCTGCAGGCTTAAATAACTAATGTGGGTTTCAGAACCACTCAAGATCAGGGTTAAGCTGGAATCCATATGATTCCAAACTGAATGAGAAGAGCGGCTGCAGGGAGAGGGCCGTGTGCAGGCTCTATCTACCTGAGAAACATGTACCACGATTATGGCTGTGACCATATTTCCCAGGTGGCCCATCATTCCCAGGGTTTGTACTGCTGAATCTAGAGTGGGATACCACCTGCTTTTAGTGCCTCTTCCATCCTGGGTTGAGAAAGAAGTGGGATGTGGGTCCTGTTTCTAGGCCAACCTAACAGTGTGGTCAGGAAAACATAGTTGTACACCAGCTGTGTGCCAATGGCTGGGACTATAGTGGGAATGAACTGGATACCACTTTCTGCCTGGAAGATGAAGGCCCACGGGGGAGGAAAGGCTTACAGGGAACCAATCACCATGATTATTTCACAGCCCTCAGGGAAAGCATTAAGAAGGTGATGAGGTTGTCTTGGGTAGCACTTGAGGAAAGGGATCCGGAACTCTCCCTGGATGATTTCACATGTAAGCTCAGGTTTGAAATGTCAAAGATGGCCTTGGGAGAGGGAGGAGAAGGGTAGGCCAAGAAAGAATGAATGACCTGGGGACAAGGCGGCTCATGCCTGTAACCTNAGCNATTTTGAGGCTGAGGCAGGAGGATTGCCAGGAGTTTGAAGCTAGTCTGGGCTGTATAGTGAGCTGCAAGCCAGCTTAGACTATAGTGCAAGAACCTGTCTCAAAAAACAAAAGGAGGCTGGAGAACTGGCTCAACAGTTAAGTGNACTGTTGCTTTTCCAGAGGACCAGTGTTTTATTCCTAGTACCCACACAGTAGCTCACAACCCTCTGTAACTCCAGCCATAGGGAATTTGATGCCCTCTTCTGGTCTCTGTGGGCACAGCATGCCCATGGTGCACAGACATACATGCAGGCAATAAATTCATATGCATAAACCATAAATAAAAAAAAACAAAATTGCTGGGCATGCTGGCACGTACCTTTAATTTCAGCACTAGGGAGGTGGGATCCCTGAGTTTAAGGCCAACCTGGTCTATATAGTAAGACCCCCGTAGCAAACAGTGACAACAACAAACCCAAAGAAAAATAAAAAGAAGTACATGCAAAGGTTCTGAGGTAGGCAGGAAAGTGACTAGAAAACAGGACAAACTGAGGTGGCCGTGCCAGGCTGTGTAGCTGCTGNGGACCTCAGTGAACCGGCTAGAACAATGGAATGCCTGACAGGGATTGGCCAGGCAGCTGAGGAAGCACCCCTGCCACGGCGCTTTCAGTCACATAACTGTAGGGAAGCTTCTCTCTGCAGAGGTGGGCCTCCTGTCCCCAGGGAGGACTGCCCTGTCTTAGACACACAGAGAGCTGGCCCTTCCATGGCCTTATCCCCCTTCCCAGGGCCCTGTCACTATCAATCTCCCCTGGGTGTTGGTGACTTGCTACATGCCTGTAAGTTTCCTAATATAGCCATACTGTTTCATTTCCAACTGGTGGCCAAGAGTGGCTTTCTGTTGCAGTCTCAGGTTTTCTTGGGCTTAAAGGGACCCTGTCAGCCCATCTCAGGCCAAATTTTAGCTACAGGTAGGTTGCTGGATTCAATTTCACAAACTTCTCCAACCTGGAGATTAGATATCCTCTCTGCCCCATTTCCCAGCTTCTCTGCCCTGTTCACATTCCTTCCCTGCCTCCCATTTCCCCCCATCCTTTCTAGAGAAACAGAAGGAATGTAGCTAGGTATGGAGTTTTGGCTCTGGTGACATGTGANCTTGCCGAGCCTTAACTTTTCTCCAGGCTTTCTTCACAGCTAAAGCAAAAAAGAGAATAAAAGTTGTAGAACGGACACATCCCATTCAGTCGTGCAAAATATTTGTATTAAGTGCCTAGTGCTCATTCTTCTAGCCACTGAGGACTCCACAATAAACAAAATAGACTGGAACCCTTGCCCTTGTCGAGCTGCCTGCCAGTGAGGGCAAAGCACAAAAGAAAAAGAAGATGGCCCATTGTTTATATATGCAACAAGGAAGGAAGACTGAAGCAAAGCNAGGGATAGAAACCTCATGTGGGAAGTCAGGACTGATGACAGAAGGCTTGAAGACAACAGGGGAGTGAACCATGTGGGTACTCGAGGGAAGAACATTCTGGTTAGAGGAAGGACACACACAGATGTTCCTGAGGCAGGATCACTGCTGGTATGGGCGAGGAACACCCAAGAGGCCTCTAAGCCTCCAGTGGAGGGAGGAGATGAGAACAGACAAGTGTAGGGGATGAAATTAGGGAGGGTTGGATAGTCACTAGGGGCCTCAGCCTCACTCCTTGGAGTGAGAGGGGTAGAATGGGGCAGTCTGTCTGCATATTTGGACAGAACCCCCCTGATTTGCTAGCCACTTGCTGGCAGAGGATGGAGAACAGTGGCTCTGACCACCACCCAGTCCAAGTGAGGATGCTGAGAAGGGGCCGGATTCTAGATCCACTTGCATGCTTCCTGGTGGAAATTTGCAAAAACACTACTGGATGTGTTTGTTTCTTTGTTTCCTGAATTTTTTTGTTTTGTCTACTTATTTAAATGAAAGCCATCAGCTTTGGTAATGGAGCCTTTAGGAGGCGGGGCTAGCAGGAGATTTTTAGGTCACAGGGGAGTGTCCTTCCTTTCTTTCACATCTTAAAGCTTGCAGCAGGTTTTAAAGGTTCTGGTTTGGGGATGCTCTTGTCCACAGTCTGGTGGCGCTTTTGCTTTGAGCTCTACACTGTGATGTGCTCATCATGGTGGGAGAGTAATGCTACCCACTTCAAGAAGTGAGAGGAAGGAAGGANACAACCTCAGGACCTCTGGCTAGGCCCTGCCTCTTAAAGGGTCCTCCTCTGAATAGAGCCATGCTGGAGACCAAGCCTTTACACACAAATATGTGAAGGACTCTTAAGATGCAGCAAGGGCTCTGACCGGCCACTTCAGGGCGGTGGACATTGATGTCACAGAACTGGCATGCATGACAGCTTAAGAGGTAGAGGCAGAGGACTGGCTTTCAGTGCTACTGTGGGAAAGACTAAAAGGATGGTGTGTGTGTGTGTGTGTGTGTGTGTGTGTGTGTGTGTGTGTGTGTGATCTAGGGGACATCTGTCTCCAGGCTGACATCTGGAACTGGGGCCAGGAATATTTTTGGAGGTCAGCAGGACAGACACAGTGGTGATGAAGCACTAGATGATGNCATCAGCATGAAACCAGTGTAGAGTGGAGCCCTGGGGGTAGGATGGGAGTGGCTTCGTGTCAGTTTCTTCAAAGAGCTCAGGTGACCTTATGCACCGGCCCAACTTTCTCAAGCCACCACATCAAGCACCTATCTTTTCTTTCAGTTTTCTAGAGTTAGACAATCGTTTAAGCCTGAATCCTGTGAATTAAGAGGTGATTGCTTTTTTTTGACTGATAGGGAAGCTGAGACCGAGAGGTCAGGTTAGTTGCCGAAGGTCACACAGCAAGGGTGGAGGCAGTCCTTGGAGTCTGTATGCCTCTCCACTTGTACAAGACTTGAGTGCTCTGCTGACACACACTCATTCCCATGAGTTAGACTGCTTGTGTCCACATGGNCCCTTGGCTGCTGGCAGCTCCTGTTCATACTACCAGTTTGTGCACTAGGTGTTCCATGGTTTCAACTTGACTAATGCCCACAAGCCCACACACTTACTGTTTCAAGTGCCCTAGCCTTGTACTGCAATGCTCAGGTGGCCTTGCACACTCAAAACTCCATGCACGTTCATAATGTCACTTCCATGGGAGTATGGGCACTTGGCTTCCTGTGTGTACACTGTCTGTCACACCTGTGATCTCATGTAGTCAAAAGACACATGCCTATACACAAGGCTCTTACACACACACACATACACACACACACACACACACACACTCAAGCCGCTTCTCAACATTCACTCTGCTCTGCAAACTTGCTGTCTTATCTGTTCATGGCCCTCACCAGTCACAACGCCTTGGACAATATAGCTGTGCATTCTTTCTCTGTACCAATGGGGTCTTGCCTGTTCACACCCTTTTCCCTCTTCAACCCCCTGATGGCCTTGCACGACCACGCGATCCCACCTTTCCTTGCAGTTCTGACCCAGGACTGTATCCACAGACTTAAGTTTTCCCTATTGTGCTGTCTCAACAAGTCCTCAGACAGGCTGTGTGCACACTGCCTTGCCCCAACCCTCCACATCAACCACAGTACTACACAGAGCTACCATCTGTCCATGTAATCCAAAGTCCAGACACTCACTGAAGTAGAGTTCACAGCCTGACCTGCTCGGATAACTACACTGTAACACACTGATTCACACACCTCACACTCTGTTGCATACCTGTGACCTTAGCATGTTCCCACNGTGGAAATGTTTATACCATTCCACAAATTCCTTCTGGTATGTTCACTCCTGAAGTGACATCCTCCTTTAACAACACCTAGTACCAGGACCTCGACTAATCAATCATACAGCTTCACACTTATTCTCTGACTCATATGGCCTACCAGTGTTGATAGCCACACCTCCCCCTCTGGTTTGCCCACGTATGTGCTCTGGAATGCTTGTATTCTCAGGTTCACACAGCAGCATGCACTCTGTCCCTCTGATGGCCCAGCTCTGTCATGGTGCCCTCCTGCCTTGCCCACATCTGGCCCTGCCTGTAGCCTACTGAGGCTACTCTCTTTTTATTTTATTTATTTATTTATTTATTTGTTTGTTTGTTTGTTTATTTATTATTTTTCAAGACAGGGTTTCTCTGTGTAGCTTTGCGCCTTTCCTGGAACTCACTTGGTAGCTCAGGCTGGCCTCAAACTAACAGAGATCCGCCTGCCTCTGCCTCCCGAGTGCTGGGATTAAAGGCGTGCGCCACCACCGCCAGGCAGAGGCTGCTCTCCAGGTACACACAACAGCATGCTTGTCCCTCCCTCCCATGGCCAAACTCTCCTCTGGGCCCCACCCTGCCTTACCCACGATCCAAGTCACAGCATGCTAGGGTCCCTACGTGTATCTTACTGAGGCCACCCTCCACGTAGGCACCGCAGCATGCACTACCTTGTCTTTCCAATGGTCTCTCCTCTTCCTGGGCCCTACCCTGTCTTGTCCATGTCGGGGAGGGGTTGGTCACCGAGCCCCTGCCGCCTAACTAACACAGCTCTCTTCGCCCCGCAGGGACCTACCAAGGCCAGTTCACCAACGGCATGCGGCATGGCTACGGTGTGCGCCAAAGTGTGCCCTACGGGATGGCGGTGGTGGTGCGCTCCCCGCTGCGCACGTCGCTGTCCTCGCTGCGCAGCGAGCACAGCAATGGCACGGTGGCTCCGGACTCGCCGGCGGCGGACGGGCCCACGCTGCCCTCGCCCCCGGTGCCGCGCGGTGGCTTCGCGCTCAGCTTGCTAGCCACCGCCGAGGCTGCGCGTCCTTCGGGGCTGTTCACACGTGGCGCGCTACTGGGTCGGCTGCGACGCTCAGAGTCGCGCACGTCGCTGGGTAGCCAGCGCAGCCGCTTGAGCTTCCTCAAGAGCGAGCTGAGCTCTGGCGCCAGCGACGCCGCATCCACCGGTAGCTTGGCCGAGGGCGCCGAGGGCCCCGACGACGCGGCCGCGCCCTTCGATGCCGACATCGATGCCACCACCACCGAGACCTACATGGGTGAGTGGAAGAACGACAAGCGCTCAGGCTTTGGCGTGAGCGAGCGCTCCAGCGGCTTGCGCTACGAGGGGGAGTGGCTGGACAACCTGCGCCACGGCTACGGCCGCACCACACTGCCCGATGGCCACCGCGAGGAGGGCAAGTACCGCCACAACGTGCTGGTCAAGGGCACCAAGCGCCGCGTGCTGCCGCTCAAGAGCAACAAGGTCCGCCAGAAAGTGGAGCATGGTGTCGAGGGCGCCCAGCGTGCAGCAGCCATCGCTCGCCAGAAGGCTGAGATTGCTGCCTCCAGGTAAGTGCCNCAGCCCAGGCCAAGCTTGGTCCTGAATTTCTCTACTGTACGAGCCACCCGTGCATCTAGTTATCTACAGATCGTGTCTCAATCATCCACTTAGCGGCTACCACCACCCAATCCCAACCCTTGGCATATCTTATTCTTACATAACCCATCTAATAGCCATGTGTCTAGGCTCAGCAGTCATCCACTTATCCACTCCACTTAATGCATACCCACCTACACCACCATGCACTCATTCACCCGTTCATGTATTCATCCATCCATCCATCCAGCCAGCCATTCACCAAACCTAGCAGCCGCCCACCCAGATAGCCCTCTAATCCCTTCACAACTTCTCTAACACTCAGTGCCTCCATCCACCCAACCCTTTTATCCATCCAACCACTTCGGGTCACTCAATCTCTTTAATATCTACCCGACCAACCATCCATCCTCACAGCCACACCCACCTTCATCCACACAGCCAACTTGCCATCCCCTTTCACTTCCCTGGCTGTCTAATCACCTACCCAACCACTGATCCAACTACTCACACATCTATTTGACCACTTATTCATCCCCTATCCACCAATCGTCTCTATTCACTCAACTACTTCACCCATTGTAAAAACCAGTAGTGAATCCATCCATTCATCCACCACATTGCTTACANCTCCTTCCATTTATTTGGCTANGCAGCCACACTTTTACTCATGCAAATATCTACTCGCACTCACTCAGTGACCCCTCCACCATCCAGCCATCTAGCCACCTCCACAACTAACCATACTTCCATCCAACCATTGGCCACACTTCCGTTCACTCAACCCTGCTCACCCACCTATCCATCCTGCCTCCTACGCATCCGCTTGCCCTTTCACTGGCTCACCACCCACCCTATCGTCTACATTCTGTCCCCTGGTGTCTTCTCATTCTAAAGCAGACGGAGTCCTAACNTTGTCTTCCAGNGTGTATTAAACACTATCGATCCCTCNCGTGCCTTTAGCCACCTTACAAGGTTTCTTGTGCTNTTTTAGACANGCCTAAATGAGGCTCAGAGTAGTGAGGAGCTTTGTCTTGTCACTAGCCCAGAAGGTTTGTGTTTCCTCACCGTTTCTTAGTTGTTCATCTTTGGCCAGTGTGTTTTCTTCTCAAAGCTCAGTTGCCTCATCTGTACAAACAGGGTTGTTCCGAGGGTTGAGAAAGCCAGTGCAGGCTAAGTGCTCTTCTTGGTGAGTCCGCTAGAAGCAGACTCTCAGATGGAAATCCTGGTGCAGGAGGAAGTTTATGGGGAGCACTCAGGATCAATCCTCTGGAGGAGGGAAGAAGCAGGATGGAGCTGGAGGAGAGAGGCTGAGCAGTAGTGTAGTCTCCACAAAGGCTTCCATCAACCGTGTGGGGTGCTCTCCAGAGGGATGTTATCCCTATTTGGGATGAGAGAGTTGGACCAAACCCTCTATGAGGAGCGTAGACTCCCCTCCAGAAAGGAGTGTGGCCTAGGGGCTGGACATCTCCCTTCGGCCCAGGTCAGTCCCTAGAGAGTGATGATGGGCTGTGGTTCTCCAAGTGGCTAGGGTGGGATAAGGAAGTCCTTGGGTCGTGAGGCAGAATCTGGAAGGGTCATTATAGTGCTGAACACCAACTACAGGCACCATAATGCCAATAGTCACTGGCATTCAACAGATTTATTTGACAGATATGAAACTGAGCTCAAAGAATACAATATACTGTATTCTTTACTTTTTTTTTGTCATGGTGATGCCATTATCTGACAGAAACAGAGAAGATTTGTTTTTTCACACAGCTTTGAGGGTTTCAGTCTGCTGTGGAAAGGAAGGCATGACAGAGCAACTCAGTTCCTGGTGGCCAGAGANTAGAGGCATCGGCTGTGCATGCNTGGACCTGGAAGCAGAGAGTGAGACAGGAAGTGGGTTAAGAGTACCCTGCACCTAGTGACCTTTTACCAGCNAGGCCTCACCCTAGTGCCACCANCTGGAGACCAGGCATTTAAAGAGCATGGCGNCTAGAGAGATGGCTTGGCAGTTTAGAGTGTTCACTGCTCTTGCAGAGGACCTGGCTTTGGTTCCCAGCACTCACAACTGCCTTCAACTCTAGTTCCAGGGGATGACACCTTCTGACTCTGCAGGCTCATGTGTGAATGTGGTGTACATATACACTCAGGTGCATGTACACACACGTAAAATAATAAATAAATAAGTCTTTAAAACATGAGCCTGTAGGGACATTTCCGTTTCAAACCATAACAGTGCCCAACACCACGATGAAAGCAAGCAGAAGTCCTAAGCCCGAGCCTTCTGATTCCAAAGCTTTAGCC
Organism: Neotoma lepida; assembly: GCA_001675575.1. Taxonomy (NCBI): domain Eukaryota; kingdom Metazoa; phylum Chordata; class Mammalia; order Rodentia; family Cricetidae; genus Neotoma; species Neotoma lepida. The sequence goes on from LZPO01044388.1 coordinate 287,411, forward strand.
TGCATAATCTTAAACTTCAATTGTTGTGGGTGTAACAGTCAGTACTGCAAAATAGGAAAGAAATTAAGGATGGCTTTCTTAACACTTCTTGGTTAAGGGCTGCTAAGTTTAGACGGTTTCTCTGGTCTGAGCTTGTGGGGAAATGTAATCACTGTACTAACAGTCTCAAGGGGTGGGAATTTTGAGACGTGATTGAGTGACCAGGACTAATGCCGTTAGAAAAGGGTGAGTTTGTCCCCTCCATGTCCCCACAGTGTGTGTTGTAGGTACACAAACATGTGTACAGATGGCAGNTGGAAGCCAGAGATCAACCTTGGGTGTCATTTTGCAGCAGGAGCTGTCCATCCACTTTGCCTTTTAAAACAGGATCCCACTAGGCCCCAGAACTTAGTGGCTGCCCAGAGAGGCCCAGGGATCCTCCTGATTTTGCCTCCCCAGGGTTAGGATCATAAAAATGACCCATCATGCTTGGCTTTTTACATGGGTGCTGGAGTTCACACTCAGACCCTCTTGCTTATGTGACAAGCACTTTACTGACTGAGTGAGCTCTCCACCCCTTGCTTGCCTGTGACATCACATAATCCAGCCTTTATGTCCTTCAAAGGCTAGAGTGTGCCAGCTGCCATTATGGAAGAGAATGGCCTTATCTAATGCTGAACTTGCTTCGACTGGTCAGTCTTCAGATGGTGAGCAATAACTTCCTGTGGCTACAAACTGCAATCTGAGGTATTCTGTTATAGCAGCACCAATGGACTGAGGNAGACCAGGCCTATGAACAGGTGACTGTATTATTGTCCGACCATAAATTCTTTTATAAAGTAAAGGGCGCACTTTTGAAAAAACCAAACTTTTACATTGGAATAATTTTAAGTTTATAGAAAAGTTGTGAGGAGGGGGCTGAAGAGGTAGCTTAGTGGTTGGAAGTGAATACTGTTCTTGCTGAGGACCAGAGTTTAGTCCCCAGCACCCAGATCAGGCAGTACACAACCTCCTGTAACTCCAGCCCCAGGGAGTCTCATGTCCTCTCCTCCAGTCAGCAGACATATACACACCCCTCCCACATACACATAATTAAAAATAAAATAAGTCTTAAAAAATGAAAGTTGTGAGGAGATACAAAGAGCCCCCATATCCTTCCACCAAATCTCTAATGTTGACTTCCTAGATTGCCACAATACACGTATCAAATGAGAGGTGCAGAGTTAGCTCAGTCAGTAAAGTGCTGACCTGGGAAGCATAAGGCCATGCGTTCAAGCTTAACTGGGAAGCATAACAAAACAAAATACAAACACAAACAAACAAGCNAGATATGATGATGTCCATGCAATCTCACTGTTGGGGAGGTGCAGACAGNTGCATTCTTGGAGCTTGCTGGCCAGCCAGGCAGCTGGTGGCTGAAGAACAACATTTGATGTCTGCTGACTTCCCAACACATGTGCACATGGGTGCACACACATTGGCAGGCATGTGTGTACCTGCATGAACACACACAGACATACAACATCAGCACATTATCATCCACTAATTTGAATTCTGCTAGTTTTCCTACAAATGCCCATATTCTGTCTTTGTTTCTTTCTTTATTATTTTTAACATAATTCTTTATTGATTCTTTGGGAATTTCACATNATGCACCCCAATTCCAATCATTTCTCAGTCCNTCCAATGGTTCTGGCAGGTGGGAGCCGGGGCTGTCTTGGGTCACCCATGGACAGGTTACAAACAGGTTCAGAAGACCTTGAGGTGATATGCTACNTCTTGTACCAGCTGTGTGACCTTGCCCAAGTTGCTTCCCCATTCTGACTGTGGGATCCTCATGCCTCATAGGGCAGAGAGGAGGGTAGGAGGAAATGAGCTATTGATTGGCATGGAGCAGCCAGCAGTGGAAATCACTGTCAATCAACACATTCAGTTTTAAAGACAAAGCAATGGATGATGGGTGAAGGGCGCTTTCCCTAAACTCTCCCTGTGGGGCACAGAGACACTCCTGTCTGCTCTCTTACTGTTCCTGCCCTTGTCCTTGCAAGCACCCACACATTTGAATGTGTGGCACTGTCACCAAAAGGTCCCCAGGCCTTGCAGCTGGCTTGTGCTTCTGGAATGAGAAACTGGTACCTAGCCTCTCCTATGTACAGCTACGCTGGCCGTGTACAGGCAGCTCTGGGGAGAGCTGGAGGCTTCGTGAATAGGCAATCAAGACCCTGATGGGAGTGGCTCGGGCTCCAATTCAAGCCCAGCAGAATTTCCAATTAAGGGATTCTTTGGGTTAGAAGGAAACACAGGATTGCNGCATCTTCCCTGAAGGCTCCCCCTTCCCTGGGGCTTTGGTGAGTAAGCTGGATGAGAAGGGACAGGAAGCAGCCCCAGCAGCCAGCAGCCTCCCGGGGCTCAGGAGGGCTGGGCTTTTGTCCTCTGTAGCCTCTAGCTCTTGGCTCTGGGCTTGGTTATACCCATCAGCTCAGCCTCTGTAATCAGGACATCTCTCCCAGGCCAAGGAAGGGAACCCATACATCTTACCCCTTTAAAATGGACAGAACAAGACTCTAGACTCTCGTTGTTCAGTGTGCNATTCTCTTGTCACAGGTGCTGGGGGCCACGAGATGTGTTTAGTCCCAACTGACAAGTGGGAAATGTACACTAGATTTTAGAGACTACAAAAAGAAAGCAAAGAAAGCTCTTAAATTAAAAAAAATATATAAATTATAAAAGACTAGGGATATGGTTCAGTTGATAAAGTACTTGCTGTGCAAGCATGAAGAGCTAAGTTTGATCTCCAGCACACACAAAACACACACACACAGACACACACACATAAAACACACACACAGACACACAAACATAAAACACACACACAGACACACACACACATAAAACACAGANACACANACATAAAACACACACATAGACACACACACATATACACACATATACATACACATACACACAGACACACACATATACACACATACACATACACACACATACACACACAGACATATACAAAGACACACACACACACACTTCATGTTTGCATGAACTTGTGATCCCAGCACTGGGGAGGTGGAGACAGACCAATCCCTGGGGGCTCTCTGGCCAGCCAGCCAGCTAATCAGTGAGCCCAAGATCCTGATGAGAGATCCTGTCTCAAAAACCATGATGGACAGCTCCTGAGGGACCAAACCTGAGAGTGACCCTAGGCGTCCACATGCATGTGCANTCATGTATATGATGCACACACCTGCATGCGTATACATAATACTGATTACATGTTGAAATGGTTGTGTTTTGATATACTGTGTTAGGGAAAAATATNCTTTTGATATTAATTTTATCTGTTTCCTTTTACTTTTTAAAAGGTGGTTCCTAGAAAAAAAATGTAATTATGTATGTGGCTTGTTTACATCACATTTTTATTGGACAGTGTTGCTCTGAGTCTTAGAGCCCTTCAGACCCTCAGAGATAATCTAGTCAGTTCTCTGACCACCTGGGGAAACTGAGGCACAGAAAGTATGACATCATGCAAACAGCCACCAAGGGATTCAGGCTTTTGGATTTTGTGGCCAAGAGCTCTTTTGGTAACTCCTTTTAAGGTCCTGGATCTGGGTGGTGGAGGAAAGCTAGGAGGTGCCTTAGCTTCTCTGGTTGTCACACCCACCCACACCCCAATTAATGGCCCCTTCTGGAAGGAGCACAGGCAGTGGCTGCGGGAGGGACCCTGGCGGCCTGTTACTGGCTTCCTTCCAGCTCCCACTTTCCTCCTTTCTCAGTGAAGGCTGATCTCCACCTCACAGCTTTTACAAGGGTCACAGTGGAGTCTGTTTGCTGAGCACTGCCCAGGCAGGGCTCCAGGCACGTCCCCGCTGTTGTCTAATTTTCTCCTGTGTCCCCATGTGCAGGCAAGGGACACAGCCGGAGAGTTCTTGGCTGCCCCATGAGGAAGTTCCCAACAGCTCAGAATTTTATCACTGAACTGGTTCTGTCCCTTGACCCACTCACTCTCTACCTCCAGCACTTCCTCAAACCGCCCTCTGGGAGATCCTATGTTGGGTGCTGGCTTCAAGAGTTGTTAGAGACTGAATTTCTGTGTGCAGTGGTTAGGAGTTTGAACTGTGGCATTAGTTGCCTCGGTTTTGAGTCTGGGTTTAGTACAAGCAGACTAAGCATCTCAGTCACAATGTGATTCCAAGCTTATAGGACCTGCTGCAAGAATGCTCTTCTTTGTCACCTTGATGGGTTTCCTGTCACAGCATTCCATTAGCCTCTGTTCTGAGCAGGGCTTGTGCTGCATCAATGGGCACACAGTGAACTGTCAAGATNAGCATCCTCCAGGAGTTCACAGTGTACAGGTGAAGTCAGGATTGGGTGTGATTAGTGCTGGACCAGAGGAAGGAAGGAGCTGACACGGGGCTAGGGAGGGGGTGGGTGAGGCGTTGGGTAGCAAAGGCAAGAGCAGCTGCTGGTGGGTGGTGAGGGAGAACACTGCACAGGTGGCTCTGCAGGTGGCCACCTCTGGCTGGGAGTTCTCAGATGGAAAGACAAACGTTACTCTAGGTACAGAGAGGGACTTGAGGTGTACCCCAGGGAATGAGAATACAGGGAATGGTGAGTCCCTGAGGCAGCTGGCAATTGAGGCCTGCCAGGCAGCAAGGTCAGGCCAGGTTAGGATGGGTGTCAAATACCAGGAACAGGGAGGGACAGTAGACACCTGGTGTTGTGTGTGCAGGTATTATGGAGGTGATACATTTTACTGACAGGTAGCAGGCTTGTATCTGACTGGCTAGGACATAGGAACCTGACCTCTTCAAGTCCCCTTATGAGGTCTGACATTGCCTAGCTCAGTCTGCAGGCTCACTGACAATTTTAGCACAGTTTTTTATTATTATTATTTTTCTGAGACAGGGTCTTGTGTAGCCCAGGCTGGCCTCAAACTATGTAGCTGAGGATGATCTTGAAATTTTGATCCTCCTGTCTCCTTCTGGAGCTACAAGTATCTGCTGTCATGTCCAGTTTACTTGGTCCCAGGGCTTTGTGCATGCTGGGCAAGCATTCCACAAGCTGAGCTACACTCCAGCCCAGCTCTTGATTTTTTTTTATTCATTCATTTGTTTTTTTATTATTAAAAAGATCTTC
>LZPO01044388.1:339129-364315 GCA_001675575.1 Neotoma lepida
AGGAGGAGGAGGAGGAGGAAGAGGAGGAGGAGGAGGAGGAGGAGGAGGAAGAGGAGGAGGAGAGGAGGAGGAGGAAATGCCCCTGGGTGTGGCTTAAAAGCTCCCGTTCTCTCTGTGTGCAGATAACAATCAGTTTGACAGCTTTTGTGCACGTCTCCCTTAAGATAAAACTTAAAAAAAATGTGCTAAAGATCTTATAAAATGTTTTTTTTCTTTCTTTTTTCTTTTTTTAACCTTAAAGGAAACTTTCTTTCTCGCCACAAAATAATCTTACAGATGTCTTCAGCACGGTTCTAAAACAGTGAACTACTTACACGGAACCCACAGCATGTGGGTTTCAGCATCTTTTGTGTACACCGAGAGCACACCTGTGGCTGGCCCAGCATCTGGGGTGGGTGTCTGTTGCTAAGCAACCTCGAGGGGGGCAGCCCGGTGAGCTTGGGCTGGGGCCAGAAGTCCAGACGCAGGGGACTGTGTGCAGGCCAAGGAGTGGGGTCCACAGCTACCCTGGAGCAAGCAGGTCAGCGGGCAGAAGGTTCCTGTAGGTTCTTTGGGCTGGTGGTGGGCGGTGGGCTGCCTCTGCAGAGTCTGGTGGGAGGTCGAGGGAGAGACTCAGCCCTGGGGCATAGGTGTATCACTGCTCTTGCTGGCCGGTCACCCTGCCTGCTGCCATGGCCTCTCTCTTGTGGTCAGCCCTTCTGGCTCGGAGCAGTGCCCTCCGGAGAGCCTCAGGGAGGGAGGGGAGGCGGGATTAGGTGAGGTAGAGCGATTTATCCCTGGGGAGCAGGCTGCAGGAGAGAGTAGGGGCTGTCAGCTACTGGAGCCCACCCTGGTGCCCTGGCCCTGTGTCCCTCACTCTGATCAGCTGTCCCTAAGGTTGAAGGAGGGGCTGCCCATCAAGCAGAACCAAGCACTCCTCCTGGTATCCTAACCAGGGACCATCTAGGTTTTCTTTTTAAATTTGCTTCCTGTCTGTTGGGTTTGTTTGTTTGTTTGTTTGTTTGAGACAGGATCTTATGTATTCTAGGCTGGCCTTGAACTCTCGATACAGCTGAGGATGACCTAGAACTTCTGATTCTCATGCTTCCATCCCAACCTCCACCGTGAGTCCTGGGATTCTAGGTATGCATCACCACACCAGGTTTAGGCAGTGCTGGGCACCAAACCCAGGGCTTCATGCATTCTAGGCAAACACTCTACCAACTGAGATATGCCTCAAGCACCCCCACTGTGTCTGCTTTTAATCACAACTTCATCATTTGTACATTTCAAGTAGAATTACAGGAAGGTAGACACCTTCCTGTCTTTAGAATACAGCATAGGGCGAGCCAGATACGGTGTCCCATGCCTGTGGGAGGATGAGGCAGGAGGCTCACGAGTTCAGAGCCAGCCTGGGCTAGATAGAAAGACTCCATATTTAACAAGAAAGATGAGACTAGGCTGTTGTGGATCAGACAGTCTCTCAGGGGAGAAGGGACAGCCTTAGGAAGTTCAGATACAAAGTGTTTACTCCTCCTTGGCCCTGACTTTGGGAAGGGTAGAGGAAGGCAAAGGGCTGGAGGAGAGTCCGTGCCTGCTTGGGCTATGAAGGGAATTCCTGCCCGCGTGAATCTGCACTCCTACCAAGGCTCTCCCTAGAAGGTCAAAAGCGGAAGCAAGGGCAAGGTTCATCAAGTGCTGGGAACACCAGTAGGCTGGGCAAAGTAAGAAGCCCATGCTGAAAGACTGGTAGCTAGGGATGGGGAACATACTGCCTGGTGATGGAGATGGCCACTGTCCACCAGATACTCATACCTCACTCTCCATTTGTGAAAACGTGGGACAAGAGGAGAAAAGGCATGAACCAAGGCCAGCCTCAGTTTCCCAAATGACTTTGGTATCCATTCAGTTGTGCACCCTGGGGCTTTGCTTTGCTCTGTGTTGTTCCCTGTACTCTAACCATCCACCACTTGGGGTGACAGTGCCTACTTCCATTCCCCCGAATGTCTCCCTGTCCTCCTGGCCACCCCTGCCCCTATCAGGAATGGATAGTGAAGGGGGTCTGGGGAGGACTGACCTGCAGGTGCCGAGGCCGCGTTCCCCGCTGGGGTAACTCCCATCCCAGTCCCCGCTGCTGGAAGGGTTGGATGGGCCAGGTGAGCGGGAACCAGAGCCACTGGGGAACTCAGAGATGTGTGGGAAGTCCTACAGGGGAAGGAGGGGGCGGTGAGCGGAGGAGAGAGGAAGGGGGGCCCCTCTCTGGCAGCTAGCGATATCTTTGTGTGTTTAAGGGTGTCTGCACTTCAGAGACATGTCCTGGGTCCACACAGAATGTCCACTCTGCCTCTTTCCCCTTCTCCCTAGTAGAAGATCTTTGGGAAAATTCAACCTGAGGTGATTGTGTGGCTCAGTGATACAGTACCTGCCTAGTGTGTGTGAGGCTCTGGCTTCCATCCCCAGCATGACAAAGAAAAACAGAAAAGAAAGAGTAAAAAAGAAAATCCAACCCTTGTCTCAGCTGAGTCGGTGTGGTAATTTTGTTTATGGGGTTTTTCCTTTACCGGGCTTCAGTTTCCCAATCTGTAAAATGGGGTTACTGTGCTGCATGCATATTTTGGAACCATTGGTGGAACCATTACTGGAGGCTAGGGCTTTGGAGATCGCTAGGAGCTGGGACAATCTGGCAGAAGTCAGAATGGTCTAAGAGAAGGTTCTGGAACATGGCTTAACTGGCAACTGGTCAACCGCTTGAGGTAGCCAGTGTCTCTCAGGGTAGGTATTCAAGACCCATTTCGGAGAATTGGAAACTGAGGCTCAGAGAGGTACAATGCCATGGCTGAGGTTGCACAGCTGGTGAGTGGCCCGGCCAGTATATGACATCCCCTCCCCTTGAAGCTGCCTTCCCTCTTAGTGAGAGGCACAGGAGGCTGTTTCTTGGACCTGCTTACCTGTGGCCCTGGAGGCGAGGGGCTCATTGCCAGCTGCACCTGGAGCGCCATGGAGGCAGGCAGAACAGGAGGCTGAGGGGCTGGGGACATGCTGAGAGGTGGGCTGAGGAGGGCGCCCTGCGCGTGGGGGGGCAGTGGCAGCTGCTGGTGCAATGAGGGGCTGAGAGGGAAGGAGGGTGGTGGTGGGGATGCGCTGAGGCCTGGCAGCAGGGCCTTGGAGCCCAGCGTCCTGGCAAGGCTGGCGGGGGAGGCTCCACTGCGGAAGGCTTGCAGGTCGGAGGGCGTCAGGAAGGAAGCCAGGCCGGGCATGGCGTACATGGGCTGCTTGGGTGGGAGCATTTTGGCTGGTGGGTTTGCCTGAGCATTCTTGGTCTCGCCTTGGTCCGGAGGGCTCTGGAGGAAGATGGAAGCCAGGGATGAACCAGGGATAAGGCAGAACCTGGACTGTCGACCAGGTAGGTCTGCAGCCCACAAGGCCTCTGGATAGCTCTGTGTTGTGCTAAGGGGTGGGGTGTGAACTAATAAGTTGTAACTATGCAGAGGCCTTTGAGTACATGGCTTTGATCAGCCAATCAGCCCCACCTGTACCCTCATGTGGGCACCCCTGCCAGTATGGTCCCACTATTCTCACCCTGGCAGTGAGATCAATGCCAGCAATGAGCCATGCCCTGTTTATGCCATTCCCAGCCTCCCACCTGTGCTCACACAGTTCTCTCAACTTTGTAAGCACCCTTTGCTTGGCCCTTTACAGCCCAACCCAGGTGTCATTTCCTTTGCAACAGCCTCCAGGATAATAAATACTCTGCCTCCTTTTGGGCCTCAGACCCACACCTTGCCCCTGCACTTCTGGTGTGGACAGAGAGGTATCAGGTATGGTCAGGAAGGAGTTAAGATAGCAAAGCTGGGTTTGAACCCACAACAGCCACTCAAATGGGCAATCCNAGGTGCATTGCTGAGCCCTCTGAGTGCTAGCCCCTCTTGCTGAAGGAAGTCAATGAAATAACAGCTTCATGTGAAGGCTGCCACACTGGAGGTGCTCCCAAGGTGTGACATACAGATGCCATTCACCCTCTCTGAGGCCTGTGGTACCTGCTGTTCCTACGAGCCCCACCTTTGCTCTATCTCTCCCGTGGTGCACTCTCATCAGGACATTGCCTAGGGATTAAGTTACCTTGGAGACGAGGCTAGCTCTGTAGGCCGCCAAGGCTTTCAGGTACTCCTTCTTGGCAGCTTCGGTCTTCCTCTTATACGCCTGAAAGATCCGAGACATGGGCAACTCTGGAGAAAATGTTACAGAGGAGCCACAGTGCAGAGGCTGGGATGACAAGTGGCGACTCCAGGGATGAAGGTTGTGGGGTCATAAGCTGGGTCAGTCACCCACTGGTCCCTCTTTATTGAGAGTATCGCATCAGGAGTGTGGAGGCCAGGCTACAATCCAGTTCCCAAGCCATGGTGTTGGCACAAGTGACTCCAGAAGGACAAGTCACCCAGAAGCCTCTCTTTTGACCCAGGATAATACTAACATCCTAAGGCTGCGCTATCTTTGTATTCTGACGTGAACCCTGCTCTTATTCATATTTGCTACGATTGCCTTAGACCTAGGTTTACATGTTACTGTAGAAATGGCCCTAGTGTGTTTCACATTCACTCTGTCCATGCCTCTGAAGTAGAACTCTTCCACAATGACTTGAGGCTCAGCCTTGAGACTATTTGGCCACTGGCATAAGAATAAACCAATTCAGAAGACTTGAAAAGTGCTTAGACTCTGGGATGGCCCTTGGCTGCCCTGGGAACCAGCCTGGTGTGGTGATTTGAGTAAAATTACTCTCCCATGGAGCTGCTCTCAACCAATGGCTAACAAAGCTGGGGTTCACCCAGCACCCTTGCAGCTCAGGTGGGTCAACAAGGGGTCTATGTTGGCTCCAGAGCTCCTCTTGCCCACAGTTGGAATTCTCTGGCAATGTCCTCTGCCTTCCCCATCTCTTGTCTCTACTTCTTTCCAGCAGATCTTAGACCCATGATCCATGTCTCTGCCCAGCAGGTCTTAGACCCATGATCCATGTCTCTGTCCTCAGCTTGCTACTGTTCTGTGCTTCCCATGTGCCCGTGGACAGCATCTCCACTCCCCGATGTGCAAGACAGGATCCTAATGAGTCCCCACCACACCCTCCACTTTCAAAAGAGCCAATGGATGGTGACTCCCTGGGGTGTTGTAAAGATGAAATGAGGAGATGGAGGGGGGAATCCTGGTGCGGTTTAGCCTAGGCGTGCTCCAAACATGGTAGTTAGTAGGTAGGGAAGCCAGGGCTCAAAGAGGTTAGGTAGTAAGTCTGAGGTGACTAACTGGTAATGCATTTCCAATTACATGAGCCAGCTCTGATCCTTTCCACCTGGAGGCCTTCAGAGAGACCACATGGGCAGCGGAGCAGAAAGGTCTGAGTTGAGGGGACTGGTAGACGTGGATGGAGATGCTCCCTGGTTTACAGATGGGGAAGCAGGGCCCCAGCGAGGGCAGTAGTGCACAGTACTGGAGGTCATCATCAGGGATGGGAGGAACATTGCTTCCCAGTTTACAGATAAGCCCCTTGCAGGAACCTCTAGTCCCAGAGGCCAAGCCTGATATCTTGGTTCCAGGGCCCAAAGTCTCAGGGACAATTCAGAAGGGGATTGAGGCTCACCTGTTTCTGCTCTTCTCCCAGGCTGTCCCACATGGAGGCCACTATTTTGGAGACATCCCCAAAGGTGGCACTGGGATTCTGCCCCTTGATGGCCGCTTGAGTGTCTCTGAAGAAGAGAGCGTAGGCCGACACAGGTTTCTGTGGCTCATTGGGGTCCTTCTTCTTCTTCTTCTTTGGGTTCTTGGCCTTTTTACCTGGGTCTGCTGAGGGTCTCTTCTCACCCGAGATCTACCAGATGAGAGGAGTCAGTAAATTGAAGAAGTCAAGGGACTCCTAGTCCAAGCGACTCTAGCTGACCTTGGGTCAAGCGAGGCTTTCTCAGCAGCTTACCTCAGACCCACCCATCCCTGTTCTCTCCCAAGCAGAGAAAGGGCTTCTCCACCAGGGATTCACACCCAGGCAGCTTGGCCAACACTGTCATGCATTTGGAGGAGGGTGGCAACAGACACATNCACACAGGTAGACATACATGAACAACATAGACCAGACAACAGAGAGACGGGTGCATACATACATGTAGATGGAAATAGACANATGCACATAGATGCAGAGATACAGGGAGACAGACACAGATAAACAGAACAATATACAACTACATATGAGACATAGATCTCAGAGACAGAGGGACCCAGAGTCATACAGAGACAGAAAGACAAATAGATGCCCATGCACCCTTGGTAGCAGCCTGAGGTGTGAGTTTAACTTTTTAGGGAGAATCAGCACGTGTGTCCATTCAGAGAACCTTGAAAGTCCCTGGAGACCATCGAGCCAAGAACACTAACTTGGCGGTGAGGCTGGCCAGTGCAATAAAATCAGCACTCTGGGACTTTCTACTCCTCCCTATGGACAGAAGCCATTTATAATTCTATCACTTCAAAATCTAAACAAAACCCTTCTCTGTTTTTCTAGCATTTCATCCCCTGCTGTGTTAACATCTATCTTTGCAGACTTTCAAAGTATCCTGACCAACACTGAGTAATAACAGAGGCCCAAAGCTAGGCACGGCGGTGCATGCCTGGAATCCTTGTATTCAGGTTGTTGAGGCAGGAAGATTGAGAGATTAAGGCCAGTATGGGCAGCATAAAGAGACCCTCACCTCACAAAATGAAAGTAAGAAACAAGGGTCCATTCTCCTAGACAATAAAGTGGTCTTCTGTGTACCTGTTAGACCCTTGTATCTGTAAGAATGAGGTCCAGCTGCTGGGGGCCTTTTTCCAGGGTCTAGCTCCAGGTTTCTTTCAATTATTGTGCCCCTCCCCATCATGATCATAAATAATATCTAATTAATGCCTCTGATTATAAAGGGTAGGGCCACCTTCACTGCACTTCATGTGACTCTAGACTATGGTTTCCCCTCTGGGACTCTGGTGTTGGGAAGGGGCGAGGGTAACATGGCTGCCACCCGGTCAGAGGACCTATCTGAACAGACTCTAGGGTCATGGTCTCAAACACACCTGACTTAGGGTTTCCAGGATGAGGAGGCATTGGGATGTCTTTCATAGACCCCAGATGTTCTCTCTGGGGACTCTTAGGCTAACCAGGTACTGGGGCCTTTGAACCAAGGCCTGGAGCCTAAGTGAGGTCTGTGCTTCTGCATGCCAACAAGATGAAGGCAGCATGATCTACAGATGGCAAGTTCTGGGCCAGTGGATAGGCTCAGACCTCATGCCTGAGAGGCAGGGAATCTGGCAGAGCTTGTGGCAATGCTGGTGTTGTTCCAAGTGTCCCTGGGGGACTCTCCAGGCTTTCATCCCTTCAGCCCTTAGTGAGGCCTTGGCCAGGTGAGGACTGAGAACAGGTCTCTTTGTCATGTTTGTGTGTGTGTATGTGTAAATGTGTGTGTTTGTGTGTGTATATGTGTGTATGTGTAAGTGTGTGTTTGTGTGTGTGTATGTGTATGTGTGTGCACATGCATGTGCATACTCGTGTGTGTGGAAGACAGCAGTCCATCTCAAGTGTGGTTGCTAAGGTACTATCTACCCTTTTTTTTTTTTTTTTGGCCTGGAGTGTCCCATTCAGCTAGGCTGGCTGATCAACAAGCCCCAGGGATCCTGTAGTCTCTGAGTCCCNAGTGCTAGGACTCAGGTCCTCATACTTGCACAGCAAACACTTTCCCATGGCCCCGGTTCTGAAGCAGGTAGCTTGATTGATAGAGGCCATTGGATATGACATGGCGGTGGTTAAGAGTGCATACGCCAGGCTACATTGCAGCCATCTGGGTGTGAATTCTGGCTGTACAGCAATGATGCCTCAGTTTCCCCATCTGCCAAATGGAGATAGTGAATAAATATTACCTACCACGTAGGACTGTTATGAGAACTAGAGGAATGAGTGTTTATTGTGTGCTTGTAAAAGTGTCTGGTCTGTGGGTTACAGAGTTTTGTTGTTGTTGTTATTTGTTTGTTTTTTGTGAGACAAGATATTACATGGCCCAAGCTAGCTTTGCTATGTAGTTAAGGACAACACTGGACTTAAAGATGACCTTGAACTTCTGATCCCTTGCTTCTACTTCCTGAGTGCTGAGATTCCGAGGCTGTACCACCACATCTAGTTTATGTGATGCGGGGACTGAATCCAGAGCTTGGTGCATGCTAGGAAAACACTACCAATTGAGCTATATCTAGACACTAGAAGAGTTTGTTAACTAAAAAAATAAAACAGAAACCACCCCTGGGGCTGGAGATGGAGCCTGGCAATAGAGTACTTGCCTAGCACAGGCAAGGGTTTAAGTTAAGTCCCCAGGAATGTGTAGAAACAAAGGGAGGCAAAATTGGAGGAGGAGGAAGAAGTGAGGGAGAGGGTCGAGGAAGAAGAAAATATTTCCAGCCGGCCTGTGATGTAGGCCAAGTTATCCTGAGAATGATGCTGGACCAGGATGAGGAGAAGTACACAGAATCCTGTTCAGTTCAGGGCCTCCTGTCACAGACACTGTGGCTGGCACTCGGCCTCTTCAGGGCCAGCATGTGCCTGAAGGAGAGGTCTCCAGTAGATCCAGCAGCCACAGCCTGATGTCCCAAGGGCCTAAGTGCCATCCCTCTGACCAGGGGTCCATGTGCTGACTCTTGGTTTCCAACAAAGGACTAAGCCTCCTTTCTAGTCTTTTCTAGAGAGACATGATGGCATGACCTGGCAGAGCCCCTTCTCCACTGGGGAGGTACCTTGTAGCTATACCCTTCCACCTCACGCACCTTGAAATGGGCATCTGATTCCTCCTCCTGTGTGGAACTGGATGGAGAGGGGGTCGCTGACTTGCTCCCTGGAGGTGATGGGGAGCTGTGAGCGATGCCACTCCGGATGCCCATCTGGGAGATGAGCTGGGACTGGCTGAGGGCACTCATGTGGCTGGCCAGCATCGCTGGGCGGCCCAGCAGGGGCCCTGGCCGGCCTGAGTCATAGGCAGCTACCTCCGAGTGGACCATCTCCTGGATCTGTGAGAGGACAGGATGGTTGTGTTAGGAGGCTCTGCCTTGCCAGACGCTGCACCTGCCTCTCAGGCTCAGAGGAGGAACTTGTGGGTGAGAGGAGGTGGCAAGTGGCCATTTCCATGCTGGGCTGTGCTTCCCACAGGGATCCCCATAGGAAAATCTCAAGGTGGAGGAGTTCCATTCTCCCCGACCTCTGCATGATGCAGAGCACCTGCATTTTGCCACTCTGTTGGCATCCGCCCTGGGCAGACGGTCAGCATGCCGTCCATGCAGGAGGTCAGTCCAGCCGTGAAAGGATCATGTCATGATACAAGCTCCATGCTGGACACGGCTCAGCCTTGTTCCCTGTGCTGCAATGAGCAGCCAAGAGTACAGATGCTTGACGCCAGCCTCTGAATTCTGGCCCAGTCCCTTGCCAGGTGGGTGACACTGGTCAAGTGTGACCTCACTGGGCCTCAGTTTCTTCATCTGTAAGATGTATAATCAGATTACTTTCCGGGATTTAGAATAGCGTGAACGCTTGACCCAAACAAACACAGTGTGAATGCACAGTTGATTGAGGCTTGCGTGAACATTCTTAGAATTATTTTTATTTCCTTTGCACTTGTTATTTACTGTGATTTCTAACGGTAAGTGCCTGCATGTTCTCAACTTTTTCTTCATTAAGCAGGCGAATAGGCTTTCTATTTTATGTGGGGTTTTAGAACTTCTCTTTTAAAGAATCAGATTTCCCTGGGCAGTGGTGGTGCATTTTAATCCCAGCACTGGGGGACAGGCGGGGGTGGGCAGAGGCAGGGGGATCTCTGTGAGTTCGAGGCCAGCCTGGTCTACAGCGTGAGTTCCAGGACAGCCAGAGCTACACAGAGAAATCCTGTCTAGAAAACAACAATAACAACAAAAAGAATCAGATCTTTGTAGGCATGGTGGCACATGCTTGCCATCCCAGAATAGCCTGAATTACATACAAGATCCCAGATTGGTCCCTCCTCCTTCTCTGTTCTTTATTTAATATCTAATTTCATCTTTGTTAAGCTTTCTTTCTGGCTTACAAAGATTATTGTTGAACCCCCCAATTTTGAATTATATTTCAAAGTTCATTTATTTCCTTTTGTTTTATTGTTAATAGTGCTTAGGGACCGGGAAACTGCTCACTGGGTGACGTGCATGTTGTGAGACCATTAGGACCCTGTTCAGATCCCTAGCATTCCTGTCAAAAGGGAGCGTCCAGGTGCTCCTCTGTAACCCTGGCATCAGGGCTGGGAGGTGGGGGAAGGGGAAGTCTGGATGGGGGGAGGTGGAGACAGTTGACTCGATCCTGGGGCCTTGGCTAAAATTGCAAAGTCCCAGGTTCAGTGAGAGACCCCATCTTAAAAATGAGAGCAAGGTGAGGGAGATGGCTTGGTGGTAAGCTTGAGGGTGAAGACCTCCTCTAAATGACAGGTGGACATGGTGGTCCACCTGTAATTCCAGCCTTGAGGACAGAGACAGAATCTTCAGAGCAAGCTGGCTAGCAAGATTAGCCATGCTACTGAACTCTGGATGTGACTGAGAGACCTTTCCTCAGTGAATAAAGAAAGCAATGGAGGATAATTCCTGCCGTCAAATTCAGACTTCAATATGAACACTTGAACATGCACTTGAACATGTGACTCACAGTCACATACAAGTGCCCACATACATGTAAACATGCACACACACACGAAAACAGAAAAAGAAAAAAAAATGAGAGTAGTAGAAGAGAACCCTGAAGCTGACCCCTGACCTCCGGCTTCCACATACCCACTATGCATGGGTGCTGCCTTCACATCCACTCTCCCTACAATTAAAAATAATATTTTAATGCTAAAAATGTCCTTGAGTGTTTCTCATAGACTTTACTGTGCAAGAATTTTTATTTTTGATCTATTTTATGTGCATGGGTGTTTTGCCTGCATTTATGTCTGTGCACCACTTGTGTGCCTGGTGCCTCGGAGGCTGGAAGAAGACTGGAGTTGTGGATGGTTGTGAGCTGCCATGTGGGTGCTGGGAACTGAACTTGGGTCCCCTGCAAGATCAATAAGTGCTCTCAACCGTTGAGCCATCTCTCCAGCCCCAAAGAATATTGTGTAAGACTTTTTTTGTTGTTGATCTCTTTTATATAGGTATTTCATTCTTTAACTTTTTTCTTTGACCTAGAGTTCTAAAGACGACTCCAGCATTTTATAAGTAGCTCCCTCTGCTTCTTGTTGCTTTGTCTTGAATTTCTAGTCACAGAAGTGGTGAATGTTTGTACAATGTACGATTTGCACTTCTGAGAATTTGTTAAGGTTTTCTTTGGAACACAAATATAATTAAATCATTACCTGATCCAAAGTACTTCCAGGCAGATGGTGGGCTGTGGCCATGATGCAGTAGGTACCATCTATTGACTAGCATTGATTGTATTGCTTAGCTTATATTCTTAATTTTGGGTCTCTAATCTCACATGAGCTTATCTAGGTCAGGGCTTTGTATACTTTTCTCCCACTTGTGACCCTAAGAAACGTTTACATGACCCTGGGTATATAGCGGAATAAAATAGGCCTACAAATCAAACACTTAACCGCTGAGAAACTGTGGAGGGATTTATTTGAAAACAAGTCTTTGGTACACATTAAAGATGGAGGCAGACCTGCAGACTATGAGCTGAACGTGTTTGTTTACTGTCACATGAAGAATTAAATCTTGGCTGACCTCTGGTGCTGCAGGATGGAGAACATCTTCCGCGTTTTCCAGAATTGATTGGTATTTTGATTTTTATAATCATCAATGCTGAAACTGCTTTACATAAATACATAGCACAGAAGGCAGGAGTATGTTTAGTACCATTTCAGACACAGTTGGAGATCCTGCCCTAACCTTAAACCAAAATTCACCAAACAACTTCTTATGAAACAGGTCAGCAACTCAAAGCAACTCAAATAGCAAATTAAAAAAAATCAAACATTCTATAAAAGTAGAATCCAAAGATGTACTAATTTATACTTAAATGCTGAGGAAGATGATGGTAGGAAAATATTAAATCTTTGTTTTCCACAACAAGACCATGATTTCTTTTTACATCTCCGTGTGTGTTTGTGCACACGTGTGTGTGCATGTGTGTGTGCATGCGTGTGTGCGTGTGTGCACACATGTGTGTGCGCGCGTGTGTTTGTGTGTGTGTGCGCGCATGTGCGTGTTTGTGTGTGTGTGCGCGTGTGTGCATGTGTGTGTGCATGTGTGTGTGTATATGTGTGTGTGTGTATGTGTATATGTGTGAGTGTGTATGTGTATATGTGTGAGTGTGTGTGTGCATGTGTGTGTGTTTGTGTGTGTGTGTTCATGCATGTGTGTGTGTGTGTGTGTGATAGCTCTGGTCTTGGGTTATCAAGCTTGAAGGGAAGGGCCTTTTATCTATTGTTACTATTTTGAGATTTTACATGTTTATGTGTACGGGTGTCCTGCCTTCATGTGTGTCTGTGTACCATGTGTGTTCAGTGCCTGTGGAGGCCCGGAGGCACCAGAAGAAGCAGTTCTTTATTAGAAATTCAATTCAGCAGCTTCCCTGATCCTTACTGAACCCTGACCTCCTGTCTCTTAACATTCACTGCTGTGTCACAGGCTAGTTTTGATACAGACTTTTCAAACTAAGTAATTATGGCATGCTTTCTTCCTTTGGTATAGGACCGCCTAGATCTAGATCAAGGGTTCAGACAGGAACCCTTGAACTTCACCAGGAGGAAACATCTGAAGGTGTCTAAAGAGTTTTCCATTCTCACAACTGGGGGCCTGCTCCTGATACCTGGTGGGTAGTGGCAAAGGACATTGTTAAACTCTCTACAGTATGTAGATGGCTGCCTTCTACCCTTGCCCCGAAACAAAGACTTCCGTGTCCCCAAATGCACATGTGTTGAGGTTGAGCCGCTCTGCTCTCCACAGAGGATGCCCGTGTGTCCCAGCCCCCATCGAAGGAAAAATCTCAGCTGTGCTCTGTGCATGTCTCTCAAACCTGAAGATTTTGCTTTTTCTTTTACTCTCAGGCTGTTTGGAAGAGTGTTTTGTTGTCATTGTGATCAGGGGACATGAATCCTAGAATTTTGTTTTTTGACTATACNGAGGCTTCCATTATGCCTGAGGACAGGACCACGCCTTGCAAAATTTTCTTGTAAAACTAAAATAATGTAGATTCAGGATTGAGAGTGTATCTCTTGCCGGTAGAGAGCTTGCCCTGCGTGTGTGAGGCTCAAGATTCGGTTCCTATTACTCTAAAATTAAAAAAAAAGTAATTGAAATAACATTCATTTTGTCACATAAAAAAAAATCTCTCAATGTCTATTGAAGTACTGTTTTGACATCAGCTGTGAAACTGAGAAAACTGAGCTAAAGCCTAGCATCCCTCCTGTGCCCCACCGGTTCTCCAGAGCATTTGGTGTGAATCGGTTTTCTTCAGGTGTGCTGATGTGAAGTCATCCAGATGTCCCAGAATGCTCTGCCTTCATGAAGGCTTCTTATTCATAGAAGCAGTTTTTGCTCTAATGAAAATGAATGTTTCTGCCTTCTATCCTGCTCTATCAGCTGTTGTCATGGTTTCCTTACTGTTTTCTTCTCATCCTGCATCACTTCAGATGTGCATCGTGCAAACAGCATATGGGTGAATGCCGATCTGCAACCCAGTTCTCAATATATTGTGATCTGTATTTGTTAGTACTTTAATTGCAGAAACCTGAAAAATAGGCTTAGCAAGCAAATTTCCTTAAAGTGTAGAAGGTTTTATGATCGAATTTCTAAACATCTCCCCTCCTTTTCTACCACCAATATGTACATGCTCTCTTTTATGTGTGTGTGTGTGTGTGTGTGTGTGTGTGTGTGTGTGTGTGTGTGTGTGTGTGGCAGGGTCTTACTATACAGTCTAAGAGGCTTTAAACTCTCTCTCCTCCCTCCTCAGCCTCTCAAGTGCTGGGATTATAGGTGTGCACCACCATGCCTAGCTTTTAAGTTTTAAACAAGAAATTGACATGATTTCCTCCAGGGCAAACTGGCTATAGCTTGTTAGGGCATGCTATATTTTTCTTCCCAGCTACCTACAGCAGACTTCTTCAACCCCATATTCCTGACTTTGTGATGTAGTATCGCACTGATATTTGATAAATTTAAAGGCATTTACATTATTATTATTATGTTTTGCAAATGCCCTACATGGGAAACATTCTAAGTCTGATCACTGGTGATGCAGAAAGCCGTTCATAAGTCAGGTAGGCCTCTTGGGTCTGAACTAGTGGATGTGGACAGCAGCGGAGCTCAGCTCTTAGGAAGGCTGGGATGCGGCACAAAGTCCTGGATTCAATCCCCAGTACCTCATAAACTGGGTTTAGTGGTGCTTTTCCCACTTGGGAAATGGTGGCAGGAGGATCAGAAGTTCAAGGTCACCCTCCACTATAGATGGATTTTAAGGCCAGCCTGGACTAGAAACTCTCTCAGAAACAAACCCAACCTAAAACAAAACCAACAAAACTCAATCCTTACTAAATGAGTTCACGATGTCCAGCATAACATAGTTGCACACATCGCATAACCTAGTGATTCTCGCTCTCCCACATGTATGAAACACACATGCTGTAGGAAAAATTATGAAAATCTTTGACATGGACAAATGAATGTCCTTTTGATGCTTTGCTGGGCACTGTCTCCTGGACCTCTGGGGTTATCTGACTTTATCTGAATGTCACCTCTGAATTTGACTAGACTCTGATTCTACAACTTTGTAAATTGTGGGGAAAAGGCATTATTGCAACTGGTTCTTTTTTAAATCATTAAAGATTGTATTGTGGTAAAATAAATAAAATTTTATTGTAACAATTTTATTATTGTCATGTCCACATATACCATAGTGTGCATATATCAATCAAAGGACAATTTTGTGGAGTTGGTTCTCTCCTTCAATCTCTGTGTGGGTCCTGGGGGTCAAACGGGCTGCTAGCCTTTCTCTGCAGGTGCCTGCCATCTAAGCCAACTCACCAGCACCAATGTAGCCATTTTTAGACATACATCTCTATGTTATTAAGTCATCATGCCACCATAACTACCGTACATCTACAGAATTATCTTTAGACCTATACCTACTAAATAATAACTTCTCATTCCTGTTTCACCCAAGTCCCTGGAAACCACAATTCTGCTTTCTTTGTATGTGGTATATGTGTGTGCAGGGTGTATGTATACATATGTATGGGGATGCTTGTGCCTCAAGGCTAGAGGAGGATGTTGGGCATCCCAATCTTTTGCTTTCCACATATTCCCTTGAGATGATGTTTCTCATTGAACCTGGAGCTAGACTGATTGACAGCAAGCCTCAGTAATTGGCCTGTCTCTGCTACTCATAGCACCAGAGTTACAAGTGCACATGGACACCCTGCTTGTGACTGGGGATTTGAANGCATGTTCTTATATTTGTGCAGCAAGAACTCTTACCCACTGAACCATTTTCCCAGCTACTATTATTTTACTTTCTACATCTAGGTACCTCATGTCAATGGAATCATACCATATAAGTTTCCTTTTGTGACTGGCTTATTTCACTTAGCAAAATGGCCTCAAGATTTATACACCTTGTAACGTGAATCAGAATTTCTTTCCCTTTTTAAGGTTGAATAATATTCTGTTGTATGAACATACCATATTTTGCTATCTGTTAATGGGCCTTTGAAAGATTTTTTTAAGATCCAAACTGTAATATTAACAGTGAATGAGTATCAGGTAGAAGGTAACTAATTCTTGTCCATAAAAACAAATTTTTCTGGTAGAGATATAATTGATCCTACACTATAGAAAAGATAATTCTAACTATTGTGCTATCTTACTGGCTTCCTCATTAATAATCAGTTAAATACAGTTTTGATATATTTACATGTTTTATTTGTATGAGAGTCATAGTTTTACTCTTAGAAAATTACACAATAAAGATAATGCAGAATATTAAATTCTAGAAAAATCTGGAACTATTACAAAGGCTTACCAGCTGAAGAAAGTGCAAGTGGCTTATTCACATAATAGAATTCTTCTCAGAGTAAATGACTAGAGCCACACTCACCAGTGCGGGTGAGTGAAGAAGAGTAAGCAAGGAGCAAGAGAGGGCTCCGAGGACACAGGCAGCCCCGGAAGGCTCCGAGGACACAGGCAGCCCCGGAGGGCTCCGAGGACACGGCAGCCCCGGAGGGCTCCGAGGACACTGCAGCCCCGGAGGGCTCCGAGGACACAGGCAGCCCCGGAGGGCTCCGAGGACACAGGCAGCCCCGGAGGGCTCCGAGGACACAGGCAGCCCCGGAGGGCTCCGAGGACACAGGCAGCCCCGGACCTTAAATCCACATGTAAAGTGTGTAGCATGTCTGTGATTGTTTCCAGTGGGAGAGTCAAGGCAGCAGAGTGGAGGCGATGAGAGGGAGCTGAACTGGCTCCTGCAGCAGCATTTATTCTGTCAAAAGCAGAGCTGATGCAGAAGGGTGATCACAGAGGCCCGTCAAAGCAGTGTCTAACTCAAGGGTGATGGGCTCTGGGAAGTCTGGGATGCAGAAGTGGCTGGCATGCCCATGGCTTAATTGGCCACATTACATATCATGAAACATTTCACGTAAGATGATGGCAAAGATGGGGGCCCGAATCTCCAGGCTAGCTCCAGGCTCTACTTTTCAGCTGCCTGACTGGATCCCTTTCCAGAGATACATCAGACTGAGTACAAAGGAAGGGAAGCCTCATTTCTCCCTAAATTTCTCCCTAGTTCTACCAACACATTACATGGCATCATCATTTCTCTAGCCATAGACATGGGAACTAGCTTTTATCTCCTCCTTTCCAAACACCCCTTGCCTGGCCCTGGATGCACCGAGCACTGTTGGTCCTTCTTCCANAGTCTAAGAGTCCTAAGTCTCTCACACACTTCTTCCGAGAACAGTCACCTTCTAAGACATGAAAGCCAGGACTTTCTACCTTTTACTGTTACTTTAAAANCGCTCATTACACATTAGCNCTTGGGAAGCAGAAGCAGGCTGATCTCTGAGTTTAAGCCAGTCCATCATCTAGAGAGTCCCAGGCCAGCCAGGGCTGTGTAGTGACACCCCCACCTCAAAACAAAGAGACAAACGAGTTTTTATGGTCTCCTTAGGTTGATCTAAATTGTCTAATAATTAACGCAGTCCATGGGAGGCCAGCTCCCCAGAACTGCTCCACAGTTATGAATAGAAGACCTCAGAATATCGAGGGATTAGGAAAAATTCTTATCTATCTGAGGGCTAGACTTTTTTCTATCTGAGGGGAAAAATAAGGGAACACACAATTTCTGATGGGAACCTCCTCTTTTACAGCATCTTAAAAAATTTCTTTCCCTGAAAATCTCTCTGTCTCTACACAGCTACATCTCTTTACATACAGCTATATATTTCTCTACTGTTGCATCCCTTCACACACTACTGCATCATTCATTCACTCTCTCCCTCCCTCACTCTTTCCNCCCAATCTTCTCTGTTTCCACACAGCTGCATCTTTCACTCAGCACACACACTCTCACCTCTGCCCAGCTTTTCTCACAGTTCCTTCACACTGCTCTGCACAGCCCCTCTCTCTACACTGCTGCTCCTCTCACAGTCAAACTCTGGACAATTATATGTTACATTTTTGGGGTCCGACCCTTTCTCATAACACTTGATAAGTCACACAGTTTTTCTCAGGCTGGGAACACAGCGCCAACTGGCCAGTGAGGAAGTAACACTTGGCCATGCACGTAGCTCTAAGTTGCCGAGAGTTCCCAGACAGAAAGTAAACAGTTGGCAGAACCTTGAGTGGTTGGGGTATGTGCAGAAAGAGAATCACTGCAGGGAGTTAGGTCTACCAAAGTTGTTTCAGTTTTGACCTTGATTTAGCAACAAACCACACCTGGGAACTAGTTTCTGTGTATTTTCTGCAGGGGCAGCTTAGTCTATTTTGAATTTGTTTTGAAGTCTAAAATTAGCTGTCTTTGAGACTGAGAATACTGTTATTTTCCTGTGTTAGTTATGAAAAATATTCTAGTATATTTTCTATTCATCAGAATTATGCAGCTTAAACAGAAATCATCTTCCTGACCATTCACA
The DNA here is from genome assembly GCA_001675575.1 of Neotoma lepida. Taxonomy (NCBI): domain Eukaryota; kingdom Metazoa; phylum Chordata; class Mammalia; order Rodentia; family Cricetidae; genus Neotoma; species Neotoma lepida. Next base: position 357,276 of record LZPO01044388.1, read on the forward strand.
GCTATATGTGTGCCCCAAGATGTAAAACACACTACCGATTGGCTGTGGAAAGAACCCCACAGCTATTCTGTTAAGGGAGGGAAGTGGTGGCACACAAGAAACTTACAGACAGTAAACAAATGGTCTCCACAGCCAGTGACACCATGGACTTTGCCAAGTGGGGCTCCCCTACAGAGAATTATTTATCTGGTAGTTGAATACTAGTTGTCACCTGCTGTATACTCCCACAGCCCTCTATAAATAATCTGATAGTAAATAATGGCTTGGTGTACATACATGTGCATGGGTATACATATCCATGTGCATGTGTGTGTATGTGCATGTTGGGACTAAGTATAGAGACTAGAGCACAATGTTAGGGGTCACTTCTCAGATGCTGTCCATCTTGTGTATAGATATAGGGTCTCTCATAGGCTAATGAGGCTAGGGTGGCCAAGACCCACCTATCTCCACCTCCCCAGCTCTGGGACTATAAGCATGAGTGAGTTGCTACTACACCCCAGCTTTTTTTTTTTTTAATATGGGTCCTGGGGATGAACTCAGGTCCTCATGCTTGCAAGACAAGCACTGCACCAATTGAGCCATCACCCCAGCTCCAATAATGACTTTTTAAACTTTAAAGATTCTTTGAGATTAAAAAAAATTCCCTATGATCTATATTTATGGAGGCAATATCCTTAATTTTACTGGTACTTCATAGATTCCTTTGAGCAGAGCATTTTCTACTTCTTCAGATGAGTGATATTTCTATCACAATTTATCTGATGGTTGCTTTTATTTTTCTCTGACCCTTCCATCACACCCATGCTGAATCATTAGGTTCTTTCATCCTTGCATGTATGTTGAGCTTGGAGGAAAGCCCTGAGCTATTGGCCTTTGCATAAGTGGTCATTGCTGTGTTGTGCAGTGATTTCACTAGATTTTAAATCCAGGCATCACTCAGTTTATCTGAACACATTCTCTCCTGATTCTGGATTTTCTGTTGCTTGGACGGTTTGTTAGGAAGAATCCCCCCGACTCCCATTTTCTGAAGTGTGGTCCTCAGAAGGCGTCCTTTTTAGACCTAGAGATGTCTACAGTCGTTCAAGGATTTCCCTCACATTCCCAATTCTTCCAGTTAAGGCTCAGTGGAGCACTTGAAAAATAAAAATAAAAAAGCCAAACAACACATCTGGATGCCTTCGGGAACGATTTCAAGCTCACTGTGGAGCTCGATCCTGCTGTGCTCACAGAAGCATTGTCCACAAACAAAAGGCTGGCAGGCCTTTCAGGGACTTCTGTGTTGGCATGGACTCAGTATTAACCCTAGGGATGAGAGCCCAGAAGGCCTTGCAGTCAGTCAGGGGCACAGGCCTTNCCATAGGGACAATATGCAGGCTATAAACCAATAAGATGTGGGTGTGGCCACCAAGCATGCCAGACTTTCTAGGGCACTTCATGAACTCTGTCCTAACTCCCCAAAGTGAAAAAGATGCCCTCAATTACAGGCCTGTCACTTGAGGCTGTCTGATGCCAAGGGCTCTGTAGTGGTCAGACCTGAGCCCCGTCTCATGCTGATGTCCTCATCTCTTATGTGCTAGGGACACTGGCACCTGTCTCCTTAACTAGAAAGGTGTCACTGGCCAAATGAGAATTGCTCACCAATCCCTATGCCTGCCCAGCAGCAGACCCCATTGTGGCTTGAATGATGCAGAACTCCCCGGGGTCCTGAGGGCTTCTCTCTAGACATGAATTTTTTTTCTGTCACCAACCTCCCTCAACTGTCACCCTTCCCCCAAACNAGCCCCTGCTCCTCCTCTGTTGCCCCTTTCCAAGATCCTACCCTGGCTCCTTGGTGGCTCAGTGTGCAGAGACCTTTATCAGGGCGAGGGCCTGGCTTTCACAATCTTCCTGAAGAGATGCCTAGAAGCGGCATGAAGCACACTCTTCTGCTCCCACATGCGAACATATGGCCCGGCGGGAGTCACACCTGCACCCTCTCCTTCAGGCCCAGGCTGAGGAGCAAGAGGGAGGTGGCAGCCTTGCAAACATAATTAGACTTAATAGATTCTCAGAGTTGTAGAGTGCCAGGAGCTTTTCACACATGGCCAGCTGTAGTCTCCATGGAGTATGCTTGGTGCCGAGAGCAGCCCCANGAGGGACAGTGAGACATCACACCTCTCCTCAGCTTCTGCCAATCCACAGAACTGAATCCCATCCTGCCTCCCTAGAGGATACCAAGGGACTGAGCTGTCCTCAACAGACTGGGAAATTCGAATATTTTTGTTTTTCCATGTAAGCTACAGATGTTCCCTTTCTGTTACATTTCGTCACATAAAGCACCGAGTCCAAAAGTTCCTTAAATTCTGAATATCATCAGAAACCAAAATGAGGCTAGAAGCCACTGGCCAGCATTTTATTTTATACTGCTTTGACAGTCCTCAGGAGCTTGTAGCAACAGAATTAGCCCCTTTGTCTACAGAGCGCAGTAACAATAGGCACTTTGCCATGTTTACTGCTATACTAGTGTGCACTCACTGTGCGTGTGGCCCTATTGTGCAAGTGTGGGCATATGCACACCGTCTATGTGCAGGAACTATGTGTTGGAAGCTTGTGAATAACTCTTTGGTGCAAACACATTCTCCTCCCAACATTCTAGGAAGCTNCTGAGACTTGGGATGGAGGAGTTACTGTAATCAAACCACTGTCTCAGAATCCCACGTCTAGGAAAAGGGAATTCAGAAGTCCACCTGTCTGTAGCCTGGGATCCTCTGTGCCCACAGGAATCCCAGCAGCTTTGACAGGGGAACAAGGTGACCGTGAGCCTGCCCTTCGGGGTAGGGAGCTGTATGGACCAAAAAGAGGTACTATTCTACAAAGCAAATCATACNAGTATCCAACCCAGAAGATTCCCTCTTCCTCTCCCATGAACTTGCTCATTGTGTGAGTTTGAACAGGATGTAACCTGAACTAGGATGAGGTTCTGGAAATAGGGGCGAATAGCCAGGAGGGAGACATCCTTGATGATATATGAAGCCTGGCCCAGGGCTGGTGCTTCACAAATAGATTGATCACATTGGTTTTTACCAGGAGCTGATGAGCTCCTGTGAATGGTCAAATATTAATATTTTAGACTTCAGATGGGGTCTGTGTAACTGCCTAACTCAGCTGCTATGGCAGAAAGGCAGCTACAGGCGACAGGCTAATAAATGTCTGGGGCCGTGTGCCAATAAAGCTTTATTCACAAGAAGACCCGAGGGCCTTTAACCCCTGGCTATATACTGTCAACTTTCTTATTAATCGAATGCCATTGATAAAAAATAAAGGTGGTACCTTTACCCACCCTTCACTTGCAGCACTTGCAGGTAGCAGCCTGCTCACCACACTGGATTCTCATCCAGTTCTGCAAAGAGAGTTGTTTTTATCTTGGACTTTACAGATGTGGCAGTGCAGTCACAGAATGGAAGGTCATTGTTCAAGGCCACTTAGTGCTGAGAGTCACTTCTAAGTCTGGGTGGCTCCCAGGTCTCTGTCTTTAGCTGTAACCAGAAGTTCATCCTCCTGCCCCTCACAGCAGAGCAAACACCTGTTGTATAGGCTCTCTGTTCTAAACCTTGCCCTGGCCACTGCTGGGGTCTAGTCTGACCTCAAGCTACAGTCTCTCTCTGAAACAACCACTGTGGCTCTTGTAGGGAATGCTTTGGCATGTGGCCAAAGCTACTTTGGGACCTTGAGACTCTGTCCCCCTTCTGCTGGGCTTGCTGGCTTCTAAAAGCTTACTGTATGTAGGAACTACCCCACCCCATGGCTACATCCCTTCCCAAGGGGGTTTGAAGTCAAGTGGGGTTCGAAGGTCCTGTCTCCTTGATGAGTCCATTTCCAGGCGGGCCTTACTGCCCACAGCCCCTTGCTAGCCAAGATCTCCTCAGCTTAACTACATCTATGAGGACACGAGCTGTGTAAAGTGACATACTCACAGATACCTAGTATTTTTAGATGTTGATATAAAGGGGTGGGGAAGTCTTTTAGTCTACCATCCCTTGGAATCAGGGCTATGGGATGTCACACCTAAACCCACAAGTCACCCATATCACCTTTCCCATGTGCATTCCACTCTGAAATATCTGGAGACTTGAGGAGCCAAATGTTTGAAAATTAGTCCCCTTTAACACACACACACACTCACTCACACACGCACACACACATATCCACCTCCCCACAGCAGAAGAAAAGAAAGCCAATAGTAAACCTTCTCCAGTGCCAGCCCCTCGCCAGCAAGCTTCCTTGGCAAGTATTTCTAATAAACTTTCATGCTTGGCGGGAGATCCTTTGCAGGCTGACAAATTCCTCCTGAAATGTAGACGTCTTGTTCAGAGTTATTACCCCAGTGCACAGGTGCCCAGCTGCTATTGTAAAACCAGCAAGCATTTAATTGAAACAAACGACTATAATAATAGTACATTATCCCTGCAGGCCAAGCGCCATCGTAGTTTTAATTATTGAGTTAAGAGTCTCACTAATTTATCCTTTAAAGCAACAGCCATTCCCAGTTAGACTGATCATCTTGTTAGGAATATGAAGGCCCAGCAGGGAGGATGTGAATCGAAAGCCATTTGTCCCCTTCAGGGCTGTTTTTGTCTTTGAAGAAAGGTTTGCAAACAGGCAGCTGAGCCGCTTGGCAGGCTCCACCAAGGATGGGAGGTTTCTGTTGCGGTTGCAATGAGGACCTGCCTGGTCCTTGAGCTTCTTCCTCTGGGAGGCAGGCCCTCCTTNCACAGCCTGCACTAGCTCTATACTTGATCACAGCCAAGAGCCAAAGTCCTTCCTAAGTGGCAGCCTCCCATTCCCCCCACACAGCCTTAAATCCCAATGCCTGGTACCTCTCTGGTCTCCTTCCTCACTGCTCTCCTCCCACTTACCCACCCCCACCTCCACTACTGCTCCTTGAATATTCAAGTAGGCTCTTGCTTCTGGACCGGTTTAGAATTGGGTGCATTTTTGCCCCCTGGGACATTGGTTGACATTTTTGGTTGTTGTACCTGGAAGACAGCAGCTAAAATAACAGGAAAACTTAGAATACAGACAGCCCACCTCCAAAGTCATTCATGCTGGTGTGGACAGCCCTGCTAAAGAACTGTTCTTTCCCATGGAGGGGAGCGCTCACCCCCCCTGCATTCTCCCTCACTCCTGTGAGACTTGGTTCAAGCCTCACCTTCCCCAGGAGCCTTTTCCTGACCAAGCAACATAGTGCTGTCTCCCAGCACACACTGGAGAGCAGGCAGAAATTCCTAGCTCCTTGGGCTGCTGTTGTCTTTTCTCCAAAGTACCTGCGAACAGTGCGTGACGTGTTTACTAGTTCATTGTTGCCCCCATACAACCTGCACATGGTGAAGACCTTTGCTTTGTTCCCTGACTACTGGCCAGCACCTAGCAGGGTGTGAGGATCAGTGAGGCCCAAGCATGTTTTCTAGAGGTATGTGCCTGAGGATGGGCCTAGTTTTCTCTGTCTGCTCACACCCGGAGTGCTTGTTCCAGCCCTATTGTTGCACTGAACTGTTCTTTTTAGGATTTGGCAGTGTTTGGCAATGAGATGTTGCATACATGACAGTTGTCGTTTCTATATTTATCATTCACTCTGTACTAGGCCCTGTGTGGAGCCACNGGGGAGTTACAGTGACAAGCATAGGTGATATCTGACTCATGGAGTTAACTCCGCACCCTGCTGGATACACACCAAGAGTTGGTAAGGCAGAATGTCAAAGCCAGGCTATGGCATCAGCAGGGTCATGCACTGAGTGGTGGACAGTGGGAGGGAGGAGCAGGGATGGGGAAGGAAAAGCCAGAGGGTCAGGCAGGACAGGACTGGTGGGATCTGCATACCATGCCTGAGTCCTGGGGAACTGCAAGTGTGCTGTAGACCAGCTTGGCTGCCAAGAGCAGGTGACAAGAGTCAGGTGAGCAGCGCTGACCTTCTGAGATTCCACTAGAAGGGGTGTGCCTAAGAGCCAGAGGGAGAGAAGCAGGGTGGGGACATGCAAAAGGGGCCTGAGTGGTGGCAGGAAGGATACCAACAGTGTGTCACATGGAAGAGCAGAAGAGGGAGTTTCTGGAAGAAGGGAGAGGCCAGCCTGTCTGTCAGGCATGAGAAAGATGGCACCTACCAGTGGATTTGACAATGCAGAGGCCACCAGGGTTCNTAATCAGGGCAGCTTTACAGCCATGGGAAAACAGAAGCCAAAGCGACTTGGAGTGAAGGTGTGACCAGAGCCAGAGTGGTCTATGAGGCTGGTCTGGGGCTTCTGACTGACTTTCCATTAAGGTGCTAAAGGGAAGTTAGGAGGTGGTACTGTATCCTTGGCTCTCTGGGCCATCTGCATTCTCAGGCAGCCCTTTTAATGACCTGAGACCCAATGCTGCTGTGGCTTAGGTATGGCAGATGGGCAAAGGCACTTCACTCGGGCCTATGAAGCCCGCTGCCCTGTAGGTAGCCTGTACGGGGCAGGACCAGCCTCTAAACCTGGGTGATGCTGAGCCTTATGTCAGCTCCTCACTACTGAGCAGAGGGGCTGGAGTGGGTTGGCTGGCTTGACCGTGTCTCCTCGCCTGTGGTTACGNTGTTGTCCCCAAGGGTCTGGGTCTTCTCTTCACACTACAGGGAGCCAGCCCCGTTTCCTGTCTTGCTTTGATTAATCTTAGTGACTTATCTTTCTNTGTCTTTGAAGAAACGGGAGGGAACTGTTGAACAGTCAGTGACTAACCGCCTCAGAACTTCTATGATCACAGAAGATGTATGAGTGCATGTGTGTGCGTGCGTGTCTGTGTGTGTGTGTGTGTATGTGTGATGTTCAGAGGCATTTCAAGAGGCACAGGAGCTGTGAGGACTCTGTTGCTCTCTGGGGTTACAGCAGGAATAAAGCTGGAGGAGTAGAAAGGGTAAAATCACTAAGGAACAGAACTCCGTCCTGTAGGTGCAGGGAACCCTGGGAGGTATTGAGCCAAGAATGGCCCAGGGGCCTCCTGTGCTCAGCTTCATAAGTGAGAGGTGGGGTCAAGAGGCTCTA
>LZPO01044388.1:372839-395360 GCA_001675575.1 Neotoma lepida
ATAGAGTTTCTCTGTAGCCCTGGCTGTTCTGGAATTTGAACTGCAGACCAGACTGGCCTCAAACTTAGAGATCTGTCTGCCTCTGCCTCCCAAGTGCTGGGGAAAAAGGTGTGCACCACCACCACCTGGCCCCCGACTCCATTTTTAACATGGTTTCTGAGAACTAAGAGAACATATTCCTGCAAGCTGTCCTCTAACCTGCACAGGTGTGCTGTGGCATGCAGGCATGCCCCGTGCCCCTTTCCTGCACACAAAATAAATAAACAAAAATATAGTAAACATTTTAAAAAGTTGGAGAGCAATTTAAAAGGACCAGTGTTGACCTATGGCCTCTATGCACATGTACACACACACACACACACACACACACACACACAACTCTGCTCCCCTTAGCTACATGTCCATTTTACCATAAAATGCTCAAGATCCTAAATGAAATCCAGTCCATACTCAAAAGCACGTGTGTTTGTAAGTATGTTTACACGTGGTACATATCACACTGTAACAAAGTAGAATGTGTAAATACTGGGAATCTACAAGTTCGTCAACTCCCTACACCAAGGAAGGAACCCTTTGGATCATCTCAAGGCCCACTGAATATGCTCTGGATTGATCTCCACAGAAATCACAAGTAGGCTGAAAAATGAAGCATTTCCAAAAATATGCTAGTCAGCCTCACGACAAGGGCAAATCACACAGTGGTCAGGTGGGCAGTCACACCCACCTGTCGTCGGCATCGTCCCTGTGAAGTGAACTTACACCTGCTGAGACANGACACAAAGGGTGCAGCTTCAACCTCGGAGTCTTCCCTGCCGATAACGAGAGCTTATCTCGGAGCTTCCAAACCACAGGTTTTAGGAAGCTTGAATCTGAGACTGCCCGACAGACGTGAATATAACACAGACCATTTGAAGACTCAGACTCCTGTCACTTTTGTGATATCCTTAGGGGGACAGGAAAAGACCAGGCTAGGTGTCCAGGTCTTGCTTTTCCCACCATACTGACTTCCCAGCAATAGGTAAGAAACTTAGAAGATGGATTGGAAACATTCTTATTGTAGGAATACAATGGACGAGTGGGAAGCTCGGCTCCTGTGGACATGCATGCAGGCACATCAGCACACACACAAAGCTGCAAGGAGGGACAGAGACATTTAAATAGATGGACATTCAGATTGTGTGTCTGAATGGCGCCACTCAGTATGATGGCACAAAGTCTCCCCTGCCTTAATTTGTAGATATAATGAAATTGCAATCAACTCTCACCTAGGCGGATAGCTAGCCCAGGTGATCCACACGAGCTCACCTCCTTCCAGCCTGTCATTAAGATTGACTCACACGTCCCATGGGAGTGTAGAAGCCAGAAATGGCCTAGTTCATACTCCAGAATTTCCTGAGGGACCAGGCAGAATCCTTCAATCTGGACCTAGACACCACCTAGAACATCTCATAATCCTATGAGGAAACCGGCTCAGAGAGGTTAAGGTTGGGTGACACAAGCTCCTGACACCATCAACTCTAGCCCTTTGGGACTCTCCTGACCCATGGCTCTGGGCCACAAGCCTGGGGACCACAGCATCTTACAAAGTCCNTTGAGATGCTTCACATCTGCCTAAAGTCACATGGGTTGTGTCCATTCAGCATAAGAATAAAGTGTGGCCAGTGGAGAGGTGACCTCCCTCATACCATCACTTAGTGTCAGTAGGAAGCAGGCACAGGTTCCCTGAACCCTGGCCTTGGTACCTATTTCTAGCATGCAGACAGAACTAATGACACCTCCTAGGAGAGGACCTCCTGAGGGGTCCAGCATCCCAGATGCAGTTTCCCAGCAGCAATGGACTCTCACTGGTCACCCAGCATCCCTTCCCTTCCTGGTTACTGGTTGTGTGGGGTCGTCATTGGTCAGTTTTCACCCTTCTTGTCTGTGTCAGCTGCAAGCGTTAGTTACTCCCACATGGGATGGGACAGTACGGGCAAGAGTCTCACCCCTGCCACACACTTCAGGGCCTGGGCCCAAGGAGAGCATAGAGGGCACAAAACATTTGTAGGCAAGGGGATGACGGTCCCATTGTGTACCCATCACTTCTTGACTGTGTCTTTGGACCAGCTACCCACCATTCTGAATCTCAGGTGCACATCTGGAAAAAAGGGGATCATTTTCTCTCCCTCTAGGCTGATGTCAGGGATTTCCCTATTACATATCACATAGGCAACAGGGTCACCATCTGGCTTACTCCAAAGCACTGATGTAGGCAGCACTACAGCTTCAGGGATGTTTGGACATTTCATTCATTCATACATTCATTCATTCACTCATCCTACAAACCTTCCTGAGACACCTGCAACACTCTACCCTCCAAACTAGGCAGGCGCCAGGGACTTTCTTCAGCATCCTGGATTCTCACGGCCACCCATGGAGTGTGCAACAGCAACTCCATCTTGTTTGTTTTAACAAAGGTCTCACATAGCCCAGGCTGGTCTTGAATTCACTATGTAGCCAAGGATGACCTTGAACTTCTGATATTCCTGTCTCCACCTCCAAAGTGCCGTGGTTACAGGTGTGTACCACCATGCCCACTTTATGTGGTGTTAGAGATTGAACCCAAGATCTCATGGATGCTAGGCCAGCACTCTACCAATGGAGATACACCCCCTGCCCTTAATTTTTTTTAAACAGGGTCTCATGTGGCCCAGATTTCCACCCTGGACCCTCTTGCCTCTACCTCCCATGTGATACAGTTTCAGACACATCAGTTCCATCCCACTCAAGGCTGGGGGTTTGGGGAAGACATGCCCAACATCACTCTTCAGGAAAAACAAGGACTACAAAGCTCTGGGCTTCCAGGGAAGGGCGTGGTACTGCCATCACCACAGCCTGGCCACAGCACCTCTGCTGGTATGCCCCAATCTCCAACANGAAGAATTTCCTAGAAATGTGTATCCGGAGTCTTCCGGGGGGCGCATGCACCCTCTTAGAGCTTTAATATTTAGATGAGTTGTGCCTGTCTAGCTGTCTTTTATAAAGACCCTCGAAGTTGTGTATGGTCAAAGCCACAGCTGAGAGAAGGAACACAGAAGACGGACGTTTTATTATCCAGCCGGAGCAGGATGGGAAACGACTTCTATAAATCTCAAGTTTTATGCGCTCCTGACACTCTGCGGAGCCGTCGATGGTCTCTCCGCTCTGCCGATGGTACATTAAAACCTCATTTTCCCGAACATGGTACTGAATATGCACTCGGAGGAGAGAGAGCCATNATACACAGTAATATTGGAGCTGCGGCTGACGGATGTCACTGCGGTTTCCCCNGAATTCTCTCAGCTCACACTCTGCTGCTGAGCCTGGCATCTTGCCTGGAAGACTGTTAAACACCTGGCCCCTGCGCACTCCGAGGCCAGGGGGTCACAGCTCCGATTAGCAGCCTGGCAGGGGGTGGAGGGGTCGGTTCCAGAGTGCGGCTAAGCAACCNTAAAACATCACAAACTATTTGCCGAGTCATAGCAGGAGGGATGGCGATTGGGACTGAACAGAGAGATCACTATAGGGTCAAGTTTTTTCCTCCGGCTTTTGCTGCTGTCTTCCTGTCTGTCCTAAAGTCACCACATTCAGGAAGCCCTCCCTGCCACTGTGGCAGAAGAGGGAGGGGAGAAAGAGGCATAGAGAGTAACAAGGATAGCAATGGGTAAAATGTCTAGAGACCTCCCCACCAGGGCTACACGTAAGGCACAGAGCAGGCCCAAGAAAAATAAGAGGTATACTAATGTAGGGAAAGGCTGGCTGTGGGCAAGACCCATAAAAGGTTGAGATTCTCAGGGCCCAATGCCATTTGAGCTCCTAACCCTTCCTAGCTTCTGGTCCTCTTCCATAATCAGGGGATAGTCTCGATTTCTGCCACAACCCATGTGTCCCTGGTCCAGAATATTTTATTTTTATTTTTGTTTTGAGACAGGGTCTCATTGTATAGCTCTGGCTGTCCTGAAACTTGCTACATAGACTAGGCTGACCTTGAACTCACAGAGATCCACATGCCTTTGCCTCCCCAGTGCCAGGGTTAAAGGTGTGGATCACCACACTTGGTTCTTTTTATATATATATTTATTTAGTTTTATTTTATTATTTGTGTGTATGTATGTGTCTTGTAAGTGTATGTCATGTGTGGAGAGTGATAGGTGATGGTGGAGGCAAGTAGAGGAAGTTGGATACCCCTCTCCCTCAGGTGGAATTACATGCTGGCCTTTGGGGCACCTGCTTATGAACATGTGGTCATGTGTATCCTGGTATTTGGGCACACAGAGCACACTTTGACTGTGTATCTTCTTGTGAACCTTCTCCAAGTGAACGAGTTCATTTTTCTCTACCTATGGTGTGCTAACCTTGTTTACTATTTACTGTGTGCCTGACACTCTTATTTGCTTATTTGCACTCCTTGCTTATTTGATATTTCCTTTAATCTTCCACTCTGGGGAGGAAGTGCTGGGGGAGGTTGTTTTCTTTTATTGTTTTGGGGTTTTTGTTTTTGTTTTGTTTTGTTTTTTGAGATGACAAAACATAAAGACAGAAATGACTTGGTTACACAGATATCAAAATGTGATGTCAAAGTTTGAATGTAAGAAGGCTCACTCCCTGGCCTTGGTTCTATGCAGCCTCTTGGTGAGCGGATGGAGGGTGGGTGGGTCAAGGCTGAGACCTGCTTTATGTGTTCAGCTCTCATAGGAGGCTTTCAGGCTCTTACACATTCCATGAAGTGTGAAGTACTGAAAGCTAGAAGTTCCCTGGTGCTCTGAGACAGGCAGTGGTATTACAGACATGGATGGGAGTCTAGGGGACATGTGTTCAGAACTCCAGGTTTTTGTGTCCTAGAATAAAGAAGAATTGGACAAGGGAGGGGATGGGGGGGTGGAGAGATGCCTCCATTGTTAAGAACACCTGCTGCTCTCCCAAATAATCCGAATTTCAAGGCAAGCTACGGTGGTTCTATTCCTGAGGATGGTTGGGTGGCTGGTCCTCCATAGCTCTTGCCTGGCATGGAGGTTGTAAGGATAAAGTGAGCCAGCCGCAGGGAGGGCCAATTGTATACCAGCTGAAGTCAGGGATTGCTGTTCGTGTCCCATTCCCAGACCTGGAGCAACCCATGGTGTCTTTATACCTTTCATAGCTTGAATACAGCTCTGTAAGTAATGACAAGCCAGTCCATCCAGTTTTAAAGGGTACCAAGAACACTGGGCTTGGAGTCTCAAACCTGGCCTTACTTCTGCCTCTNTACTTTTTTCTTGTTAGGCAACATTGGGCAATTAGTTCTCCTTTCCCATTTACCCAGTGCTAACCAGAGATCAACAGCTAGCTGGCCCCTTCCAGTTGTCTGCGTTGGAGAAGATACAACATAGGCTTGGCTCCAGCTGTCCCCTGTAGCCTAGAAACAGACAGTGGATCTTTCTGTGTATAAGTTCAGCCTGCTCCCACCTTTATGAGGATGCCTGATACACTGTCTATGTTGTGTGGACTCCGAACTTTAAAATTATTGGAGTGGAGAAATGATGCCTGCTCCCATGTCTGACAACCTAAGTTTGATACCTGAGATCCACATGGTGGGTAGTAAGAGCCAGGTCCTGTGAGTTATGCTCTGACTCGGACTGCATGCCATGGCATCTGTGCATGACCCCCTACTAAATAAATAGAATACAAATTTTAAAAAAGACTACATCAAAATATTATTTGTCCCGACTTCTGAGCTTTTTGGCACTCCCTTACATTACATGATTGATACACTTGCCTTTCCCACTCACAGACCACAGGGAAGCCTTCTGAGCAGAGGGAACTGTGCATAATGGTTCTCAGTTAGAAATGATCTTTGTCCCCCAAGGGACATTTGGCAATGTGTAGAAACAGTGTGCTTGTGTGTGTGTGTGTGTGTGTGTGTGTGTCTGTCTGTCTGTCTGTCTGTCTGTCTGTGGGTGTGTGCATGTCTAAACAGATATAAACTCATTGATATACATACATGTATGAACGGAGATTGGAGGATAACTCACAAATCATTCTTCAAATGCCACCCACCTCTGATTTTTGAGACACGGTCTCCCCCTAACCTGAAGCTCATTAAGCAGACTAGTCTGCCTGGCCACAGAGCCCCAGGGATCCGCCTGTCTCTGTTGCCCCAACACTGGGATTACAAGTGCATGCCACCACACCTGACTTTTCAAAAGGTGGGTTCTTGGGATCAAACTCACATTCTCACACTTTCGAGGCAAGTGCTTTACAGTTTTTCTGACTGAGCTATCTCCCTGGTCCTGGAGAGATTGCCCGCTTTTACTTTTGAGGAGGAGGGAGGTACTGGATGCTGGGAATTGTGGGTGGCAGCCAGGGCTCCTGACAGCCATCAAGCAGTACACAGGAGAGCCCTCCACAGTGGAGAAATGTCTTGCCCACCATGTCAGCGGGTTCAAGGTTGAGAGATCCTACACTTAGGACACATATGAGGACCTCATGGCACACATTGCTACTTTATGCAGCCTTCAACCTTTCTAAGTCTCCCTTTCTACATGGGACAAATGCTAGCGGGGAGGCAACAGGCCCAAACTTGACATAGCAGGTGCTCAATAAATGACTGTGTCCCAAACTTGCCCTCACTTAACACACCCCCAATCTTCACAGCAAACTGTTCTTAGACGAGACAGCATCCCTGGATTCCAAAGAAAACTTCGACACAGAAAAGAACATGCTTTATTCCGCTCTGACCTTCCTTCTCGGGAAAAATCCATGAATCTTATCTCTTAACAAATGTGATCCATTCGTGGAGAATCCGGCTGTGTGCTGGCTTATCACTGCCCTGAGTCCTAACAGGGAGTGAATTTTTATGACCGAGTTGTAAACCTTTGCAGAAACCATCTTTAAACTAAAAAAAGACACGCTGACAGATTCTTAACTACTCTAGTTGCTAAATTAAGCATGAGGGATGGGATGGTGGAGGGGTGCAAAGGAAAACAAAAGTGTTCAGAAAGAGTTAGTGGGGGCAAAATGATGTTCATTAAAAATAGAAACACACACTCACACACACTCACACACCAATCTTTTGTGTTCAGCTTCACACTCGTACATCATAATGTTCCAGTAAAAGGGCATTTCCCCTGAGATAATAAAAGAATTGAATTTTTCCTTATCGGTCATCTATTTTTCTAGCCCAAGCTATTACTCCCGCTCTAGGGTTGCTAGGCAACAAGAAATATTAATAGCAGCTTTTATTAGCTTAGCTTTTGCAGCGGAGTACCAGAATGAGAAAATGGGAGACATAAATGTGTTACATAAATCTTTCAACCTCTCAGAGCCGGTGTTAGTCTCTGTTTTCATAATGATTTATTGAAGTGATGGTTCATTTATGAGCAAAAGGAGTCCGGGATAAGAAAGAAGACGGAGCAGTCCCCTGCAGGAGTGTTTGAAAATAAATAATTATAGCATGGGAGTAAAAGCTGTTTAAAGTCATTTTTTCCCTGAGTTTTATAAAATATAAAATGACACATTTCTTTGGCTTACGGCTTCTGAAAAATGGAGGAAGGAGTTGCACCCAGACTCCAGTGCATACCAAGAAAACTCGGGGCCTCTGAGTACCCCCGTTTCTGTTCTTCCAGGGTCCATTTTGGAAATTTGTCTTTCTCCAACTCTTGTGCTACAAGAGACAAAAACACGACTACCTCTGTTTTTCCTGTGATGGGTGCCACCCGGTCATGAAGCTAAGACGGGTTGTTTCTTGGGCCCTCGTTCTTTTAACTAGCAGTAGAGCTGTCACTGATGTTGGTTTTAAATGCCAAGGCCCGAATGACATCATGTCATCCTGCCATAATAGATGTGCTGGCTCCCACAACCCTTGACTACTCCCACCCCATCTCCAGCCTCAGAACTTCCCACTTGCTTTTCTAACCACTCATCTTGCAAACCTGCATTGGTGAACAGCAAAGCCTACACNCAGTAGGTCAGGCTGGCTGAACTTAGAGAAGACAGAGTCTATTCAAACACCGTCAAGAATGCTTTACTAAGCACAGTAGCTTATACTAGTTGGACCTACTGTGTGCCACTTAGATCCCTCCAATCACAGACTTTCTTCCTACAGGGCAAGTGCCTGACCTCCATAGTACAAATGAAGAAACTGAGGCACAGGACTGTGAACCCCTTGTTCTGGGTCACAAAGTGTTGGAAACAAGTATGGGAGTTGGGTTTTGAACTGAGGTCAGCCTGAGCACAGGGCCTGTGACTATGACTTTTGGAAGGTGCTGAAAGTCAAGAAAACAAAACAAACAAACACAAACCATCCAGAGAAGCAAAACAGTAAGTGTCCTACTTTCCTTCCAGTTGCTGTGATAAAAATATCCTGACAAAAAGTAACTCTGGGGGTGGGGTCAGCAAGATGGCTCAGTGGCTTCAGGAGCTTGCTGCCAAGCTTTAGGACCTGAGTTTGATTCCCAGGTTCCACATGGTGGAAGGACAGGGAACTGATTCCCTCAAGCTGTCCTCTGAAGGACAGACAGACAGACAGACACACACGCACACACACAAACACACTAAACTAGAAAGAAAGAAAGAAAGAAAGAAAGAAAGAAAGAAAGAAAGAAAGAAAGAAAGAAAGGTTGATAGATAGATAGACAGACAGATAGATAGATATAGATATAGATAATTTGCCTTAGAGTTTCTACTGCTGTGATAAAACTCCATGACCAAAAGCAACTTGATGAGGAAAGGATTTGTTTCATCTTACAGCTTGTAGTCTGCCATCTAGGAAAGTCAGGGGCAGGAAGTGAAGCAGAGGCCACGGAGGGGTGCTGCTTGCCCGCTTGCTCCTTATGGCTCACTAACCTGCTTTCTTATAATGTCTATCTGCTCAGGGATGGCACCACCCACAGTGGGCTGGGCCCTTCTACATCAATCATTAATCAAGAAAATGCCCCCACTGGCTTCCCCACAGGCCAATCTGGTGATGCCTTTTTCTCAGTGGAGGTTCCCTCCTCCGAAATGACTCAATCTTGTATTAAGGTGATAAAAAACGAACCAGGACAATGCTTTTTAAAAAAGTAAGTTAGAGAAGAAAGGAGCTTATTTGGCTTATTATTCTGGACTGCAGTCTATCATTTTGGGGAAGTTAAGGCAGGGACTCAAGTAGCTACTCCTACCACGTCCACAGCTAAAAACAGGGAGAAATGAATGCACACATGCTGCCTGCTTGCTCACCAGGGAATGGTGCCACCCACAGTGGGTTGGGTCTTCTTGTATCAATTTCCCTGTAGCCATGCACAGTCCAGTCTGATTGAGACAGTTTTCCAATCGAAACTCTTCCAGGTTGGGTCAAGTTAACAGTTAAAGCTTAACCATCATGTCGGGTTACAGAAATGGCCACTATCCTGTCTCTTGAGTCCTTTCCTTCTGCATGACTCTGCCATTTCTCTCTTTGTGAGGTGGGTTTAGCACTCTACTGCTTGACTCTCTGGGTTGGTCATGTGACTGGCTTTGACCAAGGGATTAGTAACCAATAAGAAGTTTAGAAATTTGCGTCCCAGGACCCAGCCTTTCTCTAGGCTCCTGGTGATGAGAGACTCATAGCTAAGATATCTCAACTGGTTCCAGCGGACNTGAGCCAGGTGCTGAGGTAGACAGACTCTCCTAGACCCTGGGCCCAGGCAAATGGCTAGCTGACCCCAGAAATCACAAGAGGTAGTTCATCTGACTCAAGAATCATGGGAGATAATTAAAATGAATTGTTTTATGCTATTAAGGGTTGTAGTGATTTGTTACAAGGCAAAGCTAACCATACAATCACAAGACAAAAACATTCACACATTAAGAATAATAAAAACAATTGGTTGGCCTTGTGGGGTGGGGAGTTGTCTACTGCCCATGTCATTAAGAAGTCTGGTGGACAAAGGTTTGAGTTGGATGTCTTTGGTCTTTGTGCCTCAGACTTTAGAGATTTCTTGTGTCTCAACCTATGCTTGTCAAACAGGGTAGACTGAGCCTAGGAGGGCTGGGGAGCAATGAACAGGAAAGAACATTGGAAGGGAACAGCACAGAGCAGTAAGGGCAGAAGGTCTATTAAGACCTGCAAAGGTAACACACAGGCCGGACTCTCCACTCCCAGGCTCTAGGCCCAACCCAAGGCTGTGTGTTCTCTCATGAGAACCATCTCCAAAGCAAGCTGGTCAAGTGCAAGTAGACTGTAGTTCTGCCTCTAACAACTACCCCAGGATGCTAGACTGCAAAGGCCCTTCACTTGGGTTGCGAGTCCCCAGGTCTGGCCCCTAGCCCTAGTGTGCTAGGAGAACAACCCTACTCTTTGAGCACTTTGGAATAGAGCACAAAGAGTCTAAAACTCAGCACTGGGGACTTTGAGCTTAGTGTTTGTAGGTCCCCAATTAGCTGTCATATGTGGTGGTGGCACTGGGGAGTCTACCCACCACCAATCATGTCCTCGCTTAGTATAGCGAAGCTGGCAAAGCAATTGTGCCATTTCACCAAAGCTGGGATCCTAAGCCCAGTTCACTGACAGGAAAACTGAGGCTGAAGAAGTATTGGCTTGCCTAAAGCCCCAAGAAATCCAACGAGACTCAAAGTGGGGGCTGGAAAGATGGTTCAGGCGGCAAAGTGCTTGCTGCACAAGAATGAAGATCTGAATTTGGATTCCCAACACCCGCATAAAAAGCTGGGGGTCTCTGTGCCTGTAATCCCAGTGCTAGAAGGCAGGCATGGGAGGATTCTGGGTACTCTGACCAGATAATTAGCCAATCATTGAGCTCCAGGTTCAGGAGAGACCTTGTCTTACTATACAAGGTGGAGGGGCTGGAGAGATGGCCCAGTAGTTAAGAGTGCTGGCTGCCCTTCCAGAGGACCTTGGTTTGATTCTTGGCACCTACATGGGAACTCAAAACCATCTCTGACTCTAGTCCCAGGGCATCTGACATCATCTTCTGGCCTCTAAGAGCACTGTACATATGTGGCGTACAGACATACATGCAAACAAACATTCATACACATAGACAAACAAATAAGTAATTTAAAGACTAGATGGAGAATGATTTAAAAAGACATCAAATGTCAACCTTCGGCCTTCATACAACCAAGCACACACACATAGACGCCTCAAAGATGTGAGGAGAATGTTCGAGTGACCCATGTCCTGCTCTTGCCTTGAGGACTGGGATGGGACTATACCATTCCAGTGACCAAAGGGCTCAGAATCCCAGATTCCTGACCACCAGAAGCCATTATGATTCTGCTTCCACCTGCCTAAGTCTTCCCTCTCACCCTTGGGGTATCCCTGGTTCCCTGAAGATAGAGTTTCCCTTGTGGTAGAAGATCAAGCACCACCCCTTCCTGGCATGCCCCTTCCCCCAGTACTCAGCAACCCTAAACTCTGTTTCCCAGAGGATTCCAGAAGTAATCTTGGGCTCCACGAGCAGCTCAATAAATTCCACTCTCCAAGTTTCTTTGAGCATTTTAGAGGCTGATTTATAAATACAATATCTCTCTCAAAATGAAACAATCAACATAGGATAAAATTATTGAGTTATGAAAATAGAGGTCAGATGGAGGTGCAGTGCTTTAAATTAAACCGACAAAATATATCTTTCATACCAAATTGACTCTTTTTGTCTTGGAAATGAAAGTTTAATCAGTTAAGACACGGACGTTGTGGGGAAAGCCGTGAGTATATTTAATTCTATAAGGGGGTCTGGTTCCAGTATCGGACATAATCTCCACAGGCAGCATCAGGAGAGGAGCCGTCTNCACATGCCCATGAGACTTAGTAATCAAGCAGGGGACCAGAAGGGATTGGTGGCCTCTGGGTCAGAGCTATGGGGGCCTTGGCATCGATGAAATGGCTGTCAAAGATCAAAGTCTCACCTACTCCTGCAGAGATGGCATCTCAGGGGCATCTGGGTCTGTGGGGACAACACCTGGCATCCAGGCATCCTCTGTGCTCCCTGAGTCCGGCTGTGCAATCCTTCACCCCCTGGTCTAACTGGGAGGTAGATGGAGGGACTTGGTAGGGTGTGACTTCTGGGGGTTCGGCTTGAGAACTGGGACTTGGTAGGGTGTGACTTCTGGGGGTTCGGCTTGAGAACTAGGTGGCATTTTCACTCATAAAGAATAGCATGCGTGTCTGCCTCCTGCCCAATTGTCACTTCTCACAGGAGGGATAAGGCGGTTTTCAAGAATCATCTGCTATCCTGTGCTATGCCGAGTCTCCACCAACACTTGCCAAGCCCCTGTCAGTATGGCTGGTAATGCCCTCGGGCAGATGAGACCACTGAGGCACTGGTGTCTTTGTACTCTATAGAAACTATGTTTCTTTTATCATCTTCCCACCCCACAAAGGTCAATGTCCCCAGATATGAAGCTATTGCCTCCTCCATCCAAGTCAGAAGTCTCTTTCAGGCACACAGACCCCTCACATCTATACATCTACAGCATTTTTTTAGAAGTAGGCTACATCTGTCGGCTTTACAGTACTATGACAAGGTCCCCAAGTCTGCTCATACAGTTAACCAAGGATTATTTTAGCTCAGTTGAGGGCACACATGGTTTTGAGCCTCAGTTGGGGGTAGCACAGCATGATGGGGACATAAGAGTAAAGGGCCACATCTGGAGCCAGAGAGAAAAGAGACCAGGATATCATGATCCCTTTGTCCTTAAGGGCCTTTCACTAGGCTCTGCCTCTTAAAGGCCCACAGCACCTCACAATGTCACCACTCTGGGGTCTAAGTTTTTCGTATCAGCTTTGGGGGACATTATGACATCTGAACGACATCACAGACTCTAAATCTTCTCTCCGTTTGCAGCTGAAGTATGTCAAGGAGTCTCAGAGATCACAAAGCCTGTAGCAATGCCTGGCACCTAGAAGGTGTTCAAGCTGAAGATAAGCATGGTAGGGCAGGTGGGGAAATGCCACACCTCACTAAAGACATCAAGTCATGGGCCAGCGACAGGGTTCAGAGGGTAAAACCACTTGCTGCTAAGTCTGACAACTGGAGTTTGATTCCTGGGACCCACATAGAGGAAGGAGAGTCCTCTGACCTTCACAGGTGTGCCGTGACACATGCATGCACACACACCACACACTTAAAAATAAGATACTAAAGCCATAATTGTTGGAACCTGTAAATGTAACAGGAGGAAGTGGTCTTTACAAAGTTCAAGCTCGGGACCACAACATTGGGAGATTATTCTAGATTAGCCTTAAAGTCCATCAGAAGTGTCCCTGTGAGAAGGATAGGTGTGCTATCACTAATAAAAAAAGAAGCCAGAGACCAGGGAGAGACANAGCCACAAGCCAGGGAAGCCTCTAGAACAGTGGTTCTCAACCTGTAGGTCATGACCCTGGTCGCATATCAGATATTTACAAAACAATTCATAACAGTAGCAAAATTACAGCTATGAAGTAGCAATGCAATAATTTTATGGCTGGGGGTCGCCACAACATGAGGAACTGTATTAAAAGGTCTTAGCGTTAGGAAGGTTGAGGACCACTGCTCTAGAAGCTAGAAGAGGTAAGGATGGATGCCCCAGAGCCTCCTGGGGAAGCATGGCTTCCCAGAACCTTGATTTCAACTTGAGGTCCTGATTTTAGACCTTTGGGATTGTGAGTGGATGGATCTCTGCGGCTTTTGAGCCACAGGTTTGTGGCCATTTCCTAGAGCAGCCACGGAAAGGAAGCCTCCAGCCCATCCACATCATCTGCCTGCCTCTCTCAGTTGAGAGGAGCAGGGTGTGAGAAAGCATTTACAAATCCCTCTGCATGCTGCTTGACACCCAGCAGGTGTTTCCATAATCCCTGCTTCACACACACAGCAGGCGCTGCACACCNACGCACACTTTCTCCTTACAGTTCCCATGAATTCAAAAGCTCTATTGTCAAGGCCCCTGGCCTCCTAATCATCCAGCACATCCTTCTTACCTGGCTTTCCCATTTGGTGGGGGCCTCTGCACTGGGTAACAAGGTCAGGCTTATCTTTCATTACGTAAGAAGGGAACATAAAATTGAATGAACCCTGCAATTCTAGACTAATGGAAAGCTAAGACTGTGAATTGGAGAAGCATCCAAGACACGTGTACCAGCTGTAAAGAAATTTGCAAAGGACTGGTTTGCATAGAGCTTGTGTAAGCCATCATTTATTTCCAAGGGGAGCGAGGGGTGGTCTATGATCAGCTGACAGCAGGCCTTGTAATGATCAGAGCTGTTGTGATCAGGAAGCTTGGGAAGGGCACTGGGAGACTATGTTTGTGTATGTGTGAAGGCCAGGAGACAACCACATGTACCGCCCACTTTGTTTTTTGGACAGGGTCTCTCATGAGCCTGGAACTTTCCTTATAGGCTCGGCTGTCCACCTGTCTTAGACTCCCCAGNGCTGGGATTACAAGCAGCGCATGCCATCATGCTGGCCTTTATTTTTAATACAGGTTCTGAGGGACCAAACTCAGGTCCTCATGTTTGCAAGGCAAGCACTTTACTGATTGAGCTACCTTTCCAGCCCAGTTCAACTTGATGACTAGCAGCAAGAACAAATGTTCCTGATTGTCTACGCTGCCAGATAATGGCTAAGGCTACACACATNATCTCAACCANGGTGACAAGATCTCAGTGGCTGATGCTGTGATTCAAAGACAAGTAAAGAGGCCCTGATGTGAAGCCCACCAGCTACCACCCTCACAGTCTCTACTAAACACTGGCAGCCCGGGGTAGGGACCCCTGTGGAACATTGCAGTCTTCATCCCTGCATGATGGCTCTCACAGTGCATGATCAAGGCAGCCACNTGGCTCTGCCCTGCCGTATACTATAGGACATCCCCAGCAAAGGTACCCAGCGTAATGAGGATTTGTTAGGAAATGAGTTGAGAAAATGGCATGGTCAGAACAGACCTACCAAGGTGGGATTGAGGTCATGTGACTGTAGAGTCTGAACCAGTCAACCACTTGGAAGAGGAAACAGGGCAACTGGAGAGTGGAGCATACATTTCCATTGAGTTATTAGTTAATTAAGCATTTACAAGGTCTCACTATGTAGCTCAGTCTGGCCTTGAACTCATGATCTTCTTGCCTCTGCTTATATCAGGCTACAAACTGGACTGCAGTTTCTGAGCAGCAGTTGTGTTAGAAAACGCAATCCAGCCCAAACCTGATGGAAATGTCTTTTTGTACNCTGTGAATATGTGTTGCTCTGATTGATTGACAAATAAAATGCTGATTGGCCAGTAGCCAGGCAGGAAGTATAGGTGGAATAAACAGACAAGGAGAATTCTGGCAAGGGAAAGGATGAGTGAAGAGATGCCAGCCAGCTGTCCAAGGAGCAACATGTAANGGGATGCAGGTAAAGCCACGGAACATGTGGCAACATATAGATTAATAAAAATGGGCTGGGTTTAAGTGTAAGAGCTAGTCAGTAATAAGCCTGAGGTAATGGCCAAGTAGTTATAATTAATATAAGCCTCTGAGTAATTATTTTATAAGTGGCTGTGGGACCGTGGGGCCTGGCGGGACCTGGACAAAACTTTCACCAACAAATGGAGCCCAACATGGGGCTCAAACCCACGACCCTGAGATTCAGTTTCATGCTCTACCGACTAAGAAATATTTAAAGAGATAGTAAAAGTAATATAAAAAATAAGCCACATAAAGATGTATATCACACAGAAAGTCTGGATTATATTGTCTTTGGGATTTTTAACTGCAGAGAGACATCTGATTGTAAAGGCTACTGAATTAAGCCAATATATATATTTTAAAGATATCTTGACTTCAAAATTTGGAACTAAGGATATGTTGCTTTGGAAAGGAGGATCTGCTTTTGTTTCCACAGAAAGCAAGAGGCTATGGATTTGTTCCAGGTTAAGATGGATCAGATTTGATCAAGCCAGACCTCTTGAACCTTAACAGATGGTACCTATCAACAAAGGTTATAGCCAATCTTCCTAGGACTTGAACATTATCTCGAATTTTCTCAGGATCCCCATAAGAATACAGCACCCCCCCATCAGCAAGAAGTAGCCTAAAAAACTACACCTATATTTCCAAAAAAATGGATTATGGATATTTGTCTTTGTTTAGATTGTTGGTTGAAAATTGTTATTGGTCATAGTCAATCTCTTTCTAAAAGAAGAAAGGGGGATATGATATGGAAATATAGGATATAGATATGATAGGATAAAAGGGTGGATTGTTGAACCTAATTTTAAAGAGTAACAACTTGTTTAAAATGTTTTACATTGGTATAGATTTTAGTTTATTGATACAAATCTAAAGTTAATTTTGTTTTACTGTATATATATTTTTACCCTTGTTTAAGGTATTATGTTTATGTAACTCATTTAAATTGTAATGGATAATTAAGAAATACAGATTAATAATTAGTCATCTATGATAATCAAACTTATAGTCATGTTAAGTTTTCTAGGTATACAAAGATATATTTCAGATAGATAGGTAATCTTCAAACACTTCAAAGACCTACAGAATATGGCATTTAAAATGTTTTAAAAACTTTTCTGGACAATGAGACACATCTGTTCCTGACGGCACTAATTTACTTCAAAGAGAAAGATAGGTGTCGAAGACACTCCATATGGAGTTTATCTTCTTCTTGGCAAAAATAGCCATTTGGGCAAGAAACTGTTCTTGCCTGGACTACTTGAAAAAATGTTGTATCAACTGGACATACAGGACCCATAGGAAGGTGACCACTAAACTTTGCAAGACAGATGGTCCTTCAGGTTCCTGCTTTGCAAAAGAAACTGCCAGACATTCTACAGGACACAGAGAGAAGTGACTNAGAGACTCTAGGCCTGTAGGCTGAAGAATAGATGCCCCAACATTGCAGAAGAACTTTGGGTAACTGTCCAGGTAGTCAGCTGTCTCTGTCATTCTAGATTTTTGAAAGTTGCTTACAATGCTCTTCCTGTTTACTTAGGTAATAGTATATCCTTCTGAGGTCTTTAATGTAGTTGAAGACTAGATAGTTATAATTTTCCTCGGTTATGATAAAAGATGTTAGATATGAAACCTTAAACTCACAAATATAGGATAGACAGAATATTTTCTTTAAATTTGCCTAGATATTACAACTGTAATTCTTGCTTGATAACTGTTCTATTTTATGCAATTTTACTATGTTGAAGTTAAAATCTTATTTTTAATAGAAAGAAAAGGGGAAATGATGGGGATGTCTTTCTGTACGCTGTGAATATGTGTTGCTCTGATTGATTGATAAATAAAATGCTGATTGGCCAGTAGCCAGGCAGGAAGTATAGGCAGGATAAACAGACAAGGAGAATTCTNGGAAGGGAAAGGATGAGTGAGGAAATACCAGCCAGCCACCCAAGGAGCAACATGTAATGGGATGCAGGTAAAGCCATGGAACATGTGGCAACTTATAGATTATAGAAATGGGCTGAGTTTAAGTGCAAGAGCTAGTCAGTAATAAGCCTGAGGTAATGGCCAAGTAGTTATAATTAATATAAGCCTCTGGTAATTATTTTATAAGCGGCTGTGGGACTGTGGGGCCTGGCAGGACCTGGACAAAACTTTCTCCAACACAAACCATGTGACTCTGACAGGGAAGTCAAAGCACCCTGTCCTTCAGCCTCAGGAGTGCTTGTGACCCAGTCAGACACCCTGGGGGGCTACTTCATCTTGGATTCANTGGTTGGTCCAGCCAATCTGTGCTCAGCCATGGTTTTCCTCGGAAGATTTAAACAGTCACTTTGCCACAAGTGTGTTAGCTGCCAGCAGCCATGGACCTGCTGTGTGGAAATGGGGTGGGGTGTGGCCATAATGACACCCACCAGTACAGCTCCTGTGAAGAAGCATTCTGAAGCCTTTGTCTGTCCGTGGCTACATCAGTCTTTATTGCTTATGTTACCATTACCCTAAACATGATTGTAAGAGTTATAACTCTAATATTAACTGTGAAGGGACAGGAGGAAAGAGAAACATGAAGCAAAGTTGTTTAAGAATGGTGCTGGAAGTCCCTTAAAGTGCCTATTCTACCGACTTCCTGTAGGACTTGATAGTTCAGAAGAGCTATCATGCTAAAAACACAGAACTCCGCTCAGCATGGGACTCANGACCTGATGCTGTGGGCTCGCCTGAGCTTTCACCTCCACTGGCTGCAAGTTCTCACTCTCCACCCCCACAGCAAAAGGAGTCCCTTGCTGACTCCACCAGCCTCTAGCCCCCTGCCTCTTCCCTTTGCTGTCTGTATCCCACAGCATCCTTCCCTGCCTCTGTCTGCCTGCTGTCGTTCACCTAGCCTTGGTAACCCTCCTCCCTGGCTGCTTATGTGAAACACCCAGAGCAGGCAAACAGACCGAGGCAGAAGATAACCTGTGGTAAGTGGGTGTGGTGGTACACACCTGCCATCCCAGGACCCAGGAAACAGAGCCAGTGGGCTAGCCTGGGATACATAGTGAGTTGTCAGCCAGCTAGGATTATAAAATGTCTCGAAACAAANCAAAGCAAAATAAGGGAACGTAATGGGTGGTTGTCTTGGNCCAAGGGTTGAGCATGGTAGCTGGGAGTGGTGTCTAAAGGTGACAAATGGCACTACTAACAAGACTGAAACCTCTTCCAGTCGGGGGGATGAAAACATTTTCAAATGGATTGTACAGTTACCCAGTCTATGTGTGTGAACTGATGGTATGTATATACCTCAATAAATCTGCAAGAAATAAGATTGAGCTTACACTATCAACAACCAATAAAAATCAGTCCCAAGTTGCCAAAACAGAGCTGTCAAAATAAGTTTTCCTCCATGCCACTCCCATACTCAGAAGAGTCCCCCAAATCAACCAGCAGAACTCAGATCCTGCACAGGATCAGGGCTCCTCAGTTCAGCCTTGTCACTTGTTCCCCTCAAGCCCTCCCTTGCTGGAGCCAGGGGGCCCATATGGAAGATGGACTCACCGTAGGCAGCTGGCCAGACAGCAGGTGGCTATCCTGGGCCAGCATGTTGGACACCATGATGGCTGGGAGATCCATTGCTTGGTATGAGTAGGCAGGGAGCAGACCGTTGGGCGCAAGGCCGTGACACAGCGAGTGGTAGCTGGCTTCGTGGTCCCCCAGGTGCAGGAGGGATGGCTCAGGGAGGTTGGGAGGCGTTATAGGAGGAATCTCATAGTCTTCATTGCTCTCNTTCTGGCTGTTGTAGGTCTAAAAACATCAGAGGGGCAGGGGGCGGGGTCAGTGCATCAAAAACCGCAGAACATATTCAACAGCATCAGTAACAGTAGCAATGGGAACAATGCTCTTGGCAAAGAGATGACCCCAATACAAGGCAGGAGGCCTGGTGACCTCCTGACTCAGACTCCTGCTCCACTGCTCAATGAATCTTCTTCCCACTGAGAGTNTGCAAACAAGAGCCTGGACTCATAGAGAGAGGGCTCCCCTGACCCTACTCCTGATTGCCCAGCAGATCTGGCCCATGGCTGCCTGAGAACCACCCTCCCTCAGCCACCCACTTTACAGAGGAGGACTTGATCCAAAGGGGAATGGTCAGGTAAGTTAGCAGAGGAACTGGAGACTGGAGCTTCAGGCAGTAAGTCTTCTAGGCATCCTCAGGCCCTCTCTTGGTCCTTATCCTGGTGAGGGGTACAAATGTCGGTGCAGACTAGNAGTTAGCAGTCCCCTCGAGGTCAGCCTCCTGGGGTCATTTTCCCACCCTGTTGAGCAGGCCCTAGGACAAGGCTAGTAGACACACTGAGCACTGGATTAGCTTTCTCCTTGTCATAACTGTCCCAGGTGTTACCGTAGATCATGATGAGTGTGTACTTTGGGCCTTGACTTTGTGGCACAGGATCTGGGTGTGCTTGAGTAGGTGAAGGGACTCCCCCATTTGTCAGTGTGAGTGAATTTTTAAAAATTGTGCATGGGTTTTAAATTTTTAATTACATTTAATTACATTTGTGTGTGTGTGTGTGTGTGTGTGTGTGTGTGTGCGCACACACACATGGAGGTCAGAAGACAACTTTGTGGGGGTCCTTCCACTGTGTCGGTTCTGGACATCAATCTCAGGTCAGATTTAGTGGCAAGTGCCTTTACCCCAGACCCATCTTGGTAACCTCGGATTTTTTATTTTAATTTCATCAAACTATTTCCCTCCTAATCTCCTGAAGGACTCAGATGCCCTTCTCATTTTCATCCAGTTAATATCATAACAAACTTGCCTTTTTTTTATTCCACTTCTTTCCTCCATCCTTTCCTTTTTTATTGAGAAAGGGTTTACTCTGTAGCCCATGCTGGCCTTGAACTCTCAGCCCCCTGAGTGCTGGGATTATAGGCTTGTTGAACATCCTGCATCCTTAGAACAAACCCTGCTTGGCNCTGATCTTTCACTCATTTTTGCAGTGTTGGACTTGGTTGGTTATGACCTTTGAATCCTGTGGGATTAGCTTCAATCTCCCTGTCTGCTCCTGCCATGCCTGGTGTTGTTATCAGCCTGGGGAGTCAGTCTCCCCTCTTCCTATTCTGGATAGTAGACCCAACAGAAGACAGCTATGTGAACTAGAAGATAGAGCTAAAGAAACTAAGAAAGCGCACCNGTGTTCTCTGACGGTACTAGATGATGTCATCCTCTATCCACAAACCTGAGACTCTCCTTCATCACCTCTCACTTGCAACAAAACTACTCCAAAATACCTTTAAACTCTACACACCACCACCTCTCACCCCCACCAGTGGACAATGATGACAACNTCCTCCTGGTCCCCCACGGCCCTCTCTTATCCCTCTACTCCCTTCTGTAACCAGAATGATCTCTAAAAAGAATCATCCCGCCCCTGCCCCACGCCAGGGGAGCGGAACTCAATGGATCGCGCAGCCCGGGCTTTCTAGCCCAGGCTTGGAGGTCTCCAGCAACACCTTGCACCAACCAGGAGCCGGCCTGGCACCACTGGGCACTATTATGATCTCCTTGTGATGAGGAAGCGTGGTCTAGCCCAGGGCCATTATAGTCTAAGTGGGATAAGGAGACCCTCATTCAGGCCTGGGGAGGTTTGCCCCAGGCTCCAAGAAGAAAACACTGGCCCACCTGGCGGCACCTTGTGGTGACAGGCAGACAGGCATTACTATGGTGAGCAAATGTGTGGAGTGATAAGGGAGAGACAGAGACAAAATGGTTCATGTCCTGTGGATAGAGGGATTTCTAAAGAGGTGAAAGAGATGAAGAGGGGGCTGAGGTGGGTGGCTTCACTGCCACCCAGGACCATGGTGATGTCTGGGCCTGGGCTTCTGCTGGGGCCCATGGCTGGGTTCAGGCTCTGATGCAGCTGCAGTCTCTGTTGATGTCCATGGCTCCTGATACCACCAAAGCAGAGAGGATAGGGTTGTACAGAGTTGGCCCGCCCCTCGCTGACTAACTCTAGGGAGAACTGGTCCCGTCCCTCACTGGCTGAAGCACTCAGGAGAGAGGATCCTATGTCTCTCCTGGGCTGCACATTAGAGCTGACCCTGTTCACAGGGACATGGGCAAACTGGCCCTGAGGGTATGAGGATGGGAGAGCAGGTCATGGCCCTCTTGTATGCCATGTGGTGGCCTAGGTGAGGGAAAGATTCCCTCCTCTCCTCACCCCTCACCACCTGCAGCAGGTGGCAGGCCTGACCCAACCCCTTACCATCTGCAGCACTTGGGAGAGCAGGCTCTGCACCTTGCCTGGGCAGCACAATAGAACCAACCCTTGGTGGAGGTGTGGGTGAGTCAGCCCTGAAGTTTTGACCATGGGAGAGCTGTCCCCATTACTCATGCAGCATGGGTGAGGGAGAGATACCCTCCCTCCCCCAGCCATCAACACCTGAGGCAGATGGGAAAGCTGGCCCTGAGGTCATAAGAGCAGGAGAGCTGTCCCAGACCCCCACCAGCTGTAACACTCAGGAGAGCAGGCCCTGCACCTCACCTGGGCAGCAAGGTAGAGCTGACCCTGTTGGCGGAGGTGTGGGTGAGCCAGCCCCAAAATTGTGACCAGGGGAGAGCTTTCCCCATTACTCATCAGTCTTGTGGCATCATGGGTGGGGAAGAGATGCCCCCCATCAATGCCTGAGGCAGGTGGGAGAGCTGTTCCTGCCCCCCATCAGCTGCAGTGCTTGGGAGAGTGGCCCCTACACCTCACCTTGGCAACACAGTAGAGCTGGCCCTGATGGTGTAGGTATGGGAGAACCACCCCTGAGGATGTGAAATGAGGAGAACTGGCCCTGCCCCTTGCTCATCACTGCAAGGGCTGAACTAGCCATGCTGGAGCCCATCCTGGTGGCGAAGAAAGGAGAGAGCTGGTGGGCTGACCAATCCTGCAACTATCCAGGCCCAGAACCAGGGTTATGTGTTGGTTCACCTCAACATCCACCCCATCTATGATCTGTTGGAGCACAGGGGAGGGGNGCAGTCCTGTGGACCCAGGGCTACAGGATCTCCAAGACACAGGACCCAATGGGATGCCCAGGAAGAGTCCCAGTGAGGGCTCAGTGCTGATAGTGCAGCAGAGACCAGGGGCCTCGAACCAGACCAA
>LZPO01044388.1:395882-410505 GCA_001675575.1 Neotoma lepida
CCTCCCCCTCTCCCCGCTCCATCCACTCCTCAGAGAGGGTAAGGCCTCCCATGGGGAGTCAACAATGTCTGGTGTGTCAAGTTGGAACAGGACCAAGCCCCTCCCCTGTATCAAGGCTGAGCAAGGTGTCCCTCCATAGGGAATGAGCTCCAAAAATCCAGTTCATGCACCAGGGATAAGTTCTGGTCCCACTGCCAGGGGCTCCACAAACAGACCAAGCCACGTAACTGTCACCCACATTCAGAGGGCCTAGTTTGGTCCCATGCAGGCTCCCCAGCTGTCAGTCCAGAATCTGTGAGCTCCCACTAGCTCGGGTCAGCTGTCTCTGTCATTGTACCTTTCTAGTTACTTTCCTCTCCCAACTTAGCCCCACCCCCTTCTACTTTCACGTTACATATATATGCATATGTATATACATTTAAATCTAAATTTCATATATGAGAGAAAATAAGTGATATCTGTCTGAGACTGGATATTTAACGCAAGGAGCTCCAGTTCCTATCTTTTNCCTAGGAATGACATCACTTCATTCTCCACGGCTGAGTAACTCTGTCGGTGCCACGTTGTCCTTACCCACCATCTAGGCTGGTTCAGTATCTTTTCCATTTTTAGCAATGCTCCTGGACACGTGGCTATGCTGGCTTAGATGCCTTCAGGTATACATCCAGGAACCCCACTGTCTTTGGGTTCAAGACTTTGGTCTCAAACATGACCCTGTAAGTCCTCCCATGGCCTGGCCATTGCCGGCTCAGGGCTGTCACTCTTGCTGCTCTTGGCGGAATTCCAGTGCCTTAAGGGACCTTTCCAGGGACACAGAACAGGAGCCAGCTGCTCACTGGCTCGACAGTCTCACTGGTGTATCCTTAACGTGTGTGCCACAGGTCCATGTCCTGTGAGTGGGTGCTTGTCTTCAGCCTCACCACAAAGAGGGGTTGAGGGCCAAGTGTCTAGGTGGTACCAACCACGGGTATCACATCACTCCAGAATGCCAAGTCCCCCAGCCTGCCTTTCTGTTCAGAGTCACCTCCTCCTAGACTCCTTCTCAACTGTCGAGCCCATCCTCTGGGAAGATACTTCCAAGCCCCACACCACAGCACTTTTGCAAGTCTCCCACAGTACTCAGTACCTCCTACAGCTGTTTGTGGCTCATCTTTATCTTTGGCTTGTATATCCCTCCCGCAAAAGCCCCAGACTCCATGAAGGCTGGAGTTAAGTCTGTTTTGTTCTCAGTACCTAGTACAGTGATTGGCACCTAGAAAAAACTTGGTTACAATGCAGTGAATGAGCTCACAGAATGGGCCACTCCAGGCTCTGGGTTCAAGCCTCACCCAGGTGTTTATGTATCTGTCCCTCCCAGCAGACTACTGTCCCTTGGCTACCNGTGTCTCATGCTACTGAATGCTACTTCCTTCCCTGTTCCCCAGCACCCAGAACAGGTACCGACACAGGGCAGGCTGCCAAAGAATGCCAAATAACCACAAAAGTCCATTCTTTTAAATCCAAGACAAAATCTCAAGGCTCTGGAACACACCCAATTAACCAGAAGCCTTTTAGAAAACTAAGCATGTGTTGTATCAAAATATTGAAATAACACAGTTATGACAATTCCTCTAAAGAGAAATTAGCACACTTAAAAATAAGCATGCAAACACATTTGTCTCTTCAGGGTGTGGTCAGATCCCCAATGCCTGAGCACAAATCTGCCTATCCTGGGACTGATCTACACTGAGTCCCCACTGTGTGCCTATCTCAGTCTCTGGTATTTCCATACACTCTCCCTTTAAACATGCCTGTTCTGAAAAGACATGACTACAGCTTTTGTTTTTCAGACAGGGAGGGCAGAGCGCAGAGCTTAAAGAAGATACCTTGTAGCCAGAGTCTGACTCAGGCCTGGTGAGTCTGACTCATTCCCTACACTGGGTCAGATGCCTCTTGCAGACCCTATTCCAGGCCCTACTGTGCAAGAGATCTGCCACTCACCACACCTACTCTGCTCCTCACCATGGGGGCCTCATGAAAATCCAGAGAGTGGCATCAAGGTGCCGAAGAGTCCCAAGAGATCCGGTACACACAGNAAAACAGCGTCAGATGTATTTTTCATGTCCCAGGTCAAGGAAGGGAAGAGTGTGGGCCCATTGGAATGACCTGGGGCTGGCTATAGGGTCAGAGGAGAGCAGATCACCCCTGGAATCTCTGGGAGGAGGGGTCTTGAAGCCTAGCATTGCATCTTATTTTATTATATATTTTATTTTATTTTATTTTATTTTATAAGGATCTTGTGTAGCCTTGACTTTACCATACAGCTGAGGGTGATCTTGGATTTCTGATCCTCCTGCCCCCATTTCCCCATGTGCTGGGATTATAGATGTGCACCTCCATGACCTGTTTGTGTAGGACTGGGCGTGGAACCCAGAGATTCAGNCATACCAAGCAGACATTCTACCAACTGAGCTATACCCCCAGCCCCAAAGCCTAGATTCTTAAATTGTGGGTCACAAACCCTTATCTGTAAAACATTTGGCAACAGTAAAAAGATTCTGACCATGCAAAAGCCAAAAATGAACTTGGAATCAAATGTATGGCAAATCTTGGATGTTTCAGTAGCTGGTACCCATGTTGCATTGCAGGACTTCACTGCAGCCTTGGTTCTGAGCGCACAACTCGTGCACTTCATACTGTTTGCAAACCAGCAACACCAATGAAGTTTGCTTAAAACACCTCAGATCAAATCCAGGACTGCAGTTGCTCTGGATTATGGCATTCTATTTCTACAGTCTTCTGCTCCTACAGAAACATAACAGTTTCTGGAAAACAACGATTTTAGTGTTTTTCCACCCTAGTTCCTCAGCATGTAACATCAAATTAGCATACTTTGGATTATATTGTGTTGGGAAGTTTGATTTTTAAAATTTACTATTTGAGTTACTGACTTGAATTAAAAAAAAAACGTTCAATGAATTTGGCTTAGAATTGGGGAAGAATTTCCAACAATTTCTTTTCTTTTTTCTTTCTTTCTTTTTTTCTTTTAAGGAGGCAAGACTATATTTTGGCTATGATTTCAGTNCATGTTCACTGGGTCTTGTTGCTTTGGGCTGGTGGTGAGGTAGGACATCCTGGTGGAGAATGCCTGGTAAAGGGAAGTTTCTAACCTATTGGTGGCCAAGAAACAGAGGACAAGGAAAGGGCTGAGGTCCCAATATCCTCTTCAAGTACATCTTCCATGTATTAGTTTCCAACAATTTCTGAAATAGCCCTAAACACATTTCCGCTGTTTTGTACTATGTATTTATGTGAAGTGTATGCTCCACAAAACAACCATCAACTCCAACAAACACTGAAGATGGTCTGTGTCCTGCAGCATCAACCATTCAGTCAGGATCCAATTCTTCATGTAAAAATAAATACATTCATCTATCTCATCAGTATGTAAATTTTCCTTTGTCTTTAATAAATGATACTATTAAATGGATTGTTTTAAAATAAATTGCTTAGTGATTTACTATCAGTAACATTGATTTGTACACACATTTTACATACATCTATAACGGGTTGTGGGAAATGCTCTTGAGTACAACGGGTCATGAATAGAAAACTCTCAGAAGCCNGGACTTAAAGCATCGAAGGCTGGAGGTAGGGAAGGCATGAAGGACAGGCTTCTGGGCTGTGGTGAAGCTACCAGAGGAGGGACTAAATTGGAAGTCTATCAGCAACCAGCTAACAATTCCACCAAATTCTTAGACAAAGCTCAGTCCCCACCATAAAAAGAAATGACAAGTTCTGAAGCACTGTCTTAAGCCAGCCTTTTTGGAAAGATCCTCAAAGTTAGAGACGAGGATGAAACATGAACCCAAGAGATTCTAGACACAGCGTCAAGCTGAAAACCACCACAATGGCTGTCACTCTAACTTGATGGCTGTCAGTCTGTCAGTCTAACTTGATGGCTGTCCAGTCTGTCAATCTAACTCGGTGGCTGTCCAGTAAGGCTTGCTGAGATGGAGGTGTAGCTTTAGATTAAGATAGACCCAGAGGAACAATCCAAACTTTATTGGAAGGGGTCACTGACACCAAGGTATCATTTAGACTGCAAGGAAAATTGAAGTTTAAATATATTTGTTACAATGACTAGAATTTATTGAGGCACCAGATCATGTTCAGCAGCCACAGGTACACTCACAATGTGGTACAATGCCTGCTCTGTCTGGTTCTTAAATGTTTTTATCATCTCATAATAAGACTCCATTCCTATTAGACATTCTCTCCCTGCTTCTTGGCCCCTCAGCCAACAGTGTCCACCTATTTTCACGCTGCCTCCAAGAATTTACCTATTCTGGCTGTTTTAAAGTAAATGGAATCTGGCTTCTTTTACTTTGCATTATGTCTTTGAAATTCATCTATATTCTCATTAGAGTAAAGTTTACATAATGTTCATTTAGCATAGATGTGTTTTGAGATTTATAACACACATCAGAGCCTTTTTCTTCTCATGGTTATAAAATATTCCACTATATGGATTNGCCACAATTTGTTTATTCATCCACTGATAGGCATTAAATCTTTTTCTATCCTTGGCTACTGTGAGTTGGGTAGCTGTGGTGATATATTGTGTACCCTAATAAAGCTTGCCTGAGGATCAGAGGACAGAGCCAGCCACTAGATTAGACATAGAGGTCACAGGCCTTTGCTTGGGAAGCACACATGCCTTTAATCCCAGGAAGTAATACGGCAGGGCAGAGAAAGGAATATAAGGTGTGAGGAAACAAGAACTCACTCTCTTTAGGCTGAGGATTTCATAGAGGTAAGAACTAGTGGCTGGCTGTGCTGCTTCTCTGATCTTTCAGCTTTCACCCTGATATCTGGCTTTGGGTTTTTTTATTAAAAGACCATCTAAGATTCGAACAACAGCCATGAATAAATGTATACATAACTCTGCTTTAGTATATCTTTCAGATTTTTTTTCACATGTACATACATAGGAGTGGAAATGTTAGGTCATGTGGTAATTCTGTTTGACTTCTGAGAAATGGTCTGGGAACTTTCCCACAGTGGCTGCATATTTTTATAGTTCTGCTAACAATATGTGACNGTTTCAATGTCCCCACATCTACAGCACCAAGATTTTTAGTAGTTTTGTGATAACCATCTTAGTGGTATGAAGTAACAACTTCTTGTGGCTTTGACTTGTGTTTTCCTAAGGACTAATGATGTTGACTATCTTTGCATGTGTTTCTTGGCCATCTGAATCTTTAAAGAAATGTCTATTCCAGTCCTTTGTCCCTGTTTTTTGGTTGGGACAAAGCACTGAAATAGTCATTCCAATTTCATTTTTGATGATGTAAAACTTATCCCTTTTTTGTTGTCCATAGTTCTGATGTCATATTCAGAAATCCATAGCCCTGCTAGTTGCATCACTGAATGTGGCATGAGATAAAGTCCAACTTTGATATTTTGCATGTGACTGTTGACTTGTTCCAACGTCATTTGGTGAAGAGACTGTTCTTTCCTTATAAATGGTCCAGGCATCTCTGCCAAAACTCAGTGGCCCATGGATATATGAGTTGAACCTTGGACTATGAAGTTTATTTCATTGATCTACATATCCTTATCCAAAGATCATGTTACTTGTGCTGAGAGAAATTTGCAACTGTGAGTCCTATAACTTGTCCCTCTTTCAAGATTATTGGTGCTATCCTTTGAAATGGGACGTGAGTTTTCAGATCTGTGTTTTTTTTTTTTTCGTTTCTGCAATAAAAGTGTCCTGGTTAGTTTTAATTAGCACCTTGACACAATCAACAGTCACTCGGAAAGACGAGTCTCAACCGAGGGATTAACTAGGTGTCTGTGGTGAGGTTGTCTTGGTGATTGATGTGGAAAGAACCAGCCCACAGTGAGCGGTGTCATCCCTAGGAAGGTGATCTTGGGTTGTATGAGAAAGCAAGCTAAGCATGAGCCAGAGGGATCAAGCCAGTAAGCAGCACTCCACATTTTTCTGCGTCACTTCTTGCTTGAATCCCACCCTGGTTTCCCTCAGCTATAGATTGTAACCTGGACGTGTAAGCCAAATAAACCCTTTCCTCCTCAAGTTGCTTTTGGTCCTGGTGTTTATCACAGCGACAGAAAAGCAAACTAGAACAAAGGGTCAGTGGAAATCTGGCAGGAACTGCATTGAACAGGTAGGTGTCTGGGCATCCATGTTATCTCCTAATGGCCACACACAGGGCAGCGTCCCCTTCACTGTTCAGGTCTTTAGCTCCTTCCAGTGATGTTCTACAGCTTCCCATTTCTGAATCTTTCACATCCTTGGTTAAATTTATTCCTTCTTGTCTTCTTGTTCTGGTGCTGTTGCCTGTGGAGAGTTCTTCTTAGTCTCTTTTCTGAGCTGTTTATTGTTGGTTTATAGAAACATAATTGATATTTCCACGCTCCTTTTATACCTTGACACTTTGCCAAGTTCATTTATTAACTCTCTTTTATAATTTTAAGGGAAAGCAGAAAGTCCATACCACTGAAGGAACAAAAAGAAAGAAGGAAAGAAAGGAAGAAAGAAAGAGAGAAAGAAAAAAAGAAAAAATAGAACTCGATTGAACTACAGTCTGAAAAGGTCCAAGAACTAACTACAATGGTGCTCAGAACCTTCTTAGGAATGGCAGCTGGACGATGAAGAGCAGCCACAGGAGTCCTCAC
The DNA here is from genome assembly GCA_001675575.1 of Neotoma lepida. NCBI lineage: Eukaryota > Metazoa > Chordata > Mammalia > Rodentia > Cricetidae > Neotoma > Neotoma lepida. The sequence continues at coordinate 402,564 of LZPO01044388.1, forward strand.
AATCTCCACTGACTTCCTGAGAGATAAAACTCGATATTCTGTTTTCAAACAAATGAGTCTAGCAGATACTGTTTATAACAGACATGCTCCAAATAAAATGACAGGAACAGTTAAAAATAAACAGATGTTATCAGGCAAATGAAAAATAATGTGACAAAATTAATAGCAAATTAAGGACAAATTCAGAGCAAAACGTATTAAAGAGACTTGGAGGAATTCTTCTGCTGACAGATGATACGATCTATAACGAAGTGACAGACATAAACTTTTATGAACACTGATAAACTACAGAGGCATAAAATGTTAAAAGGCATTAAAAGTATAAAACTAAACTGGCAATGGTGACACACATTTGAAATCCTAGCACTCAGAAGGTTGAGGCAGGAGCATTGTGAATTCCAGGCTAGCCTGGACTACATAAGCCCCCATTTAAACAAACAACACAAATAAATAATAACAACAAAAAAACAGGCTAAAACCGTAAACAAAGTGAGACACTTCAACACGTCCCTTGGACAAGTCAACCAGAAAGAAATGAGTTGGGGGAATGGAAAGATGGGNAAGAGTGCTTGTTGATCTTACAGAAGACTCAGGTTAGGTTTCTAGGTCACAGCCATCTCCAACCATTGGTTTCTGGGGATCCACCCCCCTCTTCTGGCTGAAATTATAAAACTATCACCTTAATAAAACCTGAGATGTGAACAATGGGCAATTGACACTGTTTACTTAACAACTTTATTAGACNATAAAAAAGGCAAAACAAATGGAAAGAACACTCAAGTGAAGAAGGGAAAAACAGAAAAAACCAAATAAAACAACAGTCAATAGATGAAAGAAAAATGAAATGGAAAACACATCTTAGATAAGAAATAAAAGATAGAGGTAGTTTTCTGAGAGAAACTAACAAAAANTTAACGAGGGGCTGGAGATAAGGCTCAGTGTCTGAGATGCTTGCTNTACAAGCATGAGGACCTGAGTTCGGATCCACAGCGCCCATGTAAAATGCTGGGCATGGCTATGTGCATCTGTAGCCCCTGCGCTGGGGTCAGTGAAGACAGGATTGCTCAACAAAACACTGTACCCCCACTCATCTCCTGACAGACACCTAGACTGAATCAACATCTTGGCTATTGCAAACTGGATCCCAGTAACACAGACAGATGTGCAGGGATCTCTGTGGGGTGCTGACTTAGTCTCCTTCAGGTATACATACGTATTCTAGTTTCTTTTCTGTTGCTGTGTGAAACACATCAAACAAAAGCATATTAGGGGAGAAGAAGAGATTACAAGTTACAGTCCATCATTGAGGGAAGTCAAGACAAGAACTCAAGCAGGAACTTGAAGCAGAAACTATGGTGGGATACTGCTTGCTGGCTCACCCAGGCTCAGGTTCAGCTTAACTTTCTTAAACAGGACCATCTGTTCAGGGAACGGCACCACCTACAGAGGGCTGGACCTTCCTACAAAAATTAACAAGGAAGGCAGTTCCCCACAGACATGTCCATGGACCAATCTGATCTGGGCCATCCCTTAGTTGAGACTTCCTTCTCAGGCGGCTCTAGGCTGTGTCAAGTTGACAGGTAAAGCTAACCCAGGCAACAGAGTAACCTTTAATGCTGTCCTCTTTCTCTCTAAACCTGTCCTGGATGGGACATTAAGTTATGTGACCACCTGCCACCCACCACTTTACCAAGAAAACCCTGCCCCGTATAGGTGCATCTCAGGTAAAGGACTGTAGCACAATTCCCCATTTCCCAGATCNGTTTTCCTAACAAGAAAAATGTTATCTTACCCAAACTCCATCAACTAGAGTGGATATCCCAACCCTTAATCATCTTACCGTGCCTGCAGGGGTTTTTAAAAATTCTGCAGGGAATGAAAAGTGGTTTTGTCAAGCCTGTCTATGTGCATAATGCCCAAATCAAGATAATACCCCTGCAGCACCGACCTCAGAGACACTTAATAGAATAATTCTGATCTGTGCCTTACAAGCACATCAGACACAGAGTCAGGACCATTATGCCTGTTGGCTGGCTTGCCACCTTCCTGCACTCATAATGCTTCTTGATAAAATAAATAAAAAACAAAGACTGTGTTCTACATTAACCAAATGAGAGCATGAAAGCTGTACTATGCAAATCAAATATGGACTCTGTATGATGTGGGGGAGGGACATGGCATCCGTTAACCCTTTNTTCACTGGTAGAACCTCGCTCAGAGTTTGGCAGGGCCATCCAGAGGAGTATGTCCAACACCCTCAGATACTGCAAGCCTCAGGTACTTCACGGCTGTCCCTGGCCATGACGTGCTTGGGTNGGCACAGACAGATATGAGACATGAGCTGCGCTTATCGATGCTGTATATAGGAATGAGTATAATAATACCTTGAGTTCTGGCTCAAGAGATTATCAGACTCAAAGGTTCATGGGGCTTCCTGAGTGATTTATCAAGGGCTCTGGAAAGATGCATGGCTGTTGGTTAGGTTTAGGGTTTTCTTTGTTAGGAAGATGTAGTACGAGGAGAACTCAGATGGCTCGGGTAATGTGGGGGCTCCAGCATGGAAATGAGATATAGCAGTCTGAAGAGGAAGCCACCATTCTGCAGAGGAGGACTCTCACTTCCATGGTTAAGGAGAGAATTGCTTTGNTCATTTGTTTGTTTAAACAAATTTGGGAACAACTGTTCTGCTTGTGTGGACATTTGTGNACCACATGTGCTCGGTGCCTGTGGGGGTCAGAAGAGGGCATTAGATTCTCTGGAACTGGAATTACAGACAATACGGGGAGCTAGGAACTGAACCTGGGTCCTCTGGTAGAGCGGCCAGTGCTCTTAACTGCTGAGCCATCTCTCCAGCTCCTATCTGTTTGAATAACATTTTTTATAACCAAATATTCACCTGTCTCTTGGCACTTTTCCTTGGGTGTACTAGAGGAGCACTCAGTAAACTTTCTCTGCAAAGGTCCAGCTAATAAACAATTGAAACAACTATTCAACTTTGTTATTGTAGCATTGGAACAGCCATAGGTGATATTGGAAGTAATGAGTGGGCTGTATTCCAATAGAGCTTTGTTTACAGAAGGTGAATGGAGGGCTTGATCTGGCCCACAGGCCATGGTTTACCAACCTGTGTCCTAAGCAATCAGGAAAGCCAACAGAGTCACAACTGAGGTCTTTCCCATCCCCTTTCGCATCATGTGTTCCTCTCTCACTGTTTCTCCACTTGATGGCTCACACCAGAAACCCCAGGGTGAGACTCAATCCCTCCCTCCCTCCCCTACCACTCCACCTACTCCAGTGAGCTTCCAAGTCCTGCTGGCTCTACACGTCGTTATATCTCAAGCCCTCCCACTATAATTCATCTGCCAGGTGACCCCCTGGCTCATCATTTTTCCTGGACATCTCTCATCACCTCCTCAATGGTCTTCTACCTTCTACCCTTGTTCCTTCTGGTCTATTCCCCATCTAGCAGTCCAGACAATAGATTTAACTACAAACCCAACCATGCTACTCCCAATTAGTTGACATCCTTTTGCATTTAGGATACAGGATGAAATCTTCTGGGCCAGTAAGACCCCAAGTGAACTGGTCTCCGATCTCCACCTCCTACAAAACCCTTCACTGTATGGACCATCTTGTGCATTCTGTATGTAGATCAGAGGACAGCCTCAGGTGTCAGCCTCTGCCTCCCATCTTTCTAAAGTGAAGTCTCTTGTTTGCCACTATGTGCTCCAGGNTGGCTATGGTTGACTGACTGAATGAGGGAGGAGTGCCTGAGGGCTTTGCTCAGGGCTACATCTCAGCAGCTGCCCCACTGCCCCACCACACAGTAGGCACTTCGACAGCATGCTTTTGTTCTATTTTGTTTTGTTGAGACAGGGTCTCACTATATAGCTCCGGCTGGCTTGAACTCACTATGTAAATCAGGTTGGCCTTGAACTCACAGAAATCTGCCTGCCTCTGCCTCCTGAATGCCAGGTAAGATTAAAGGTGTGTGCCACCCTGGCCAGCATCAGCATGTCTCTGAATGGAGACATATATGAATGAGGACTGGTGGCCCTGAGAGTAGCTGTGGGGAATTCTAATTTGTACCCTTGTGGGTGGGGTGGGAGGTTGGAGTCCTCTTATCCCTGGTCATCTTAGAAATCACTTTTTCATGAAATATNGAGTCCCAATTGTGGTCCCAACAGGCTGTATGACCTTGGCAATGACCTTGGCAAGTCACTGCCTCTTTCTGGGCCTCAAACACTGCATGTAAGAAGAGGGAACTGGNTTGGGGTTTTAAACACAGCCTTCATTGCTGCCCCTGGGCCTGGTTTGCAGGTATGCAGGCAGACCTGGGGCAGAGCTGCTTCTGAAAGCATTTTAAACCAATGAGTATGCTTTTTAGTCCTTTCTGTGCTAAAATAGCTTCTGAAAAAATGTCTATTATGTCTCTTTACAGGTTTTTTTTTTCCTTTTCCATCCTTGCCTTTTGGAAACCACAGAAGTAGCTTTATCCTAAAAAAAAATGTGCGGAGCCAGCAGCGGAACAGAGTAGGAGTTCTCAGAGCGTAGCCCTTGCGTATGCCTGAGAGAGGCTGAGCAGGGCAGATGCCAACTCCAGTTTATCTCGGGAGTACTTAGACTCCACAAGGTTGGCTACCTTCAGATCAAGACCCCAGCACTGTCCTAGCATTGAGGATGCTTGGACCAGACGACATTACCTCCCCCAACACCAGCCACAGGGTTCCCAGACAATGCGTACCTCTGGATGTGCTGGCTTCTCTGCTCAGGCCATTAGGCCTTGCTCTGTGTAGGTTTCATATATGAATGTTATCAACCACGTAGTGGCTGCTATCATCTTAGTCATTGCATAGATAGAGCAGCCCTGAAATGAGAAACTTGATCCAAATTCAAGACAGACAAAATGGAGCCAGGGACCCACNTGACAGCCTAGGTCAGGGAACCGGCTGTGGGAATGGCCATCAAAGGCACCTGGAGAGGATTCTCCCTTCAGCAGCTCCCCGTCTCTAGCCCACAGTCCCAACTGCCATATTAAACTTCCCGTCTCTAGCCCACAGTCCCAACTGCCATATTAAACTTCCTGGGAGACCTTGAGCCAGAGGCACCCAGCTAAGCCACTCCCAAAATCTCATCTGCCAGGGAGATATTTGTGTTAGCTTTAAAAATAAGAGTCTGGCTAATGAACTTGCATTCTCTTTTAAGTTCTTACTAATATATTTTTCTTTTGCATGCATCTCTGTGTGTGCTGTGCACGCATACAGTATTTGTGCTCATATGCGCATGGCAACATCCCCTGTGTGGTGCCAGTGAATCATCCTCAATCCATCTTTCACTTTATTCAGTGAGCCAGGGTCTCTCAATCAAAACCAGAGCTCACCGATATGGCTTGTCTCACTAGGCAGCTTGCTTAGGGGGATCCCCAGTCTCCACCTTCAAGGGCTGGAATTATAGGTGGGACACCACACCCACCAGCATTTATGTGGGTTCTAGGGACCTGAACTCCGGTCTTCTTGCTTGTGTCTCAACCACTGAGCCATCTCCCCAGCCCTGTTTGTGAGATGAGTGTGTGTGTGGTACTGGCGGTTGCACCCAGGGGCTTTTTATGCCTGACACTTGTTAAGTGCTCTATAAGCTGGCCACATCTGCAGCCCCCTTTTTCCTTTTGTGTCTTGAGACAAGGTCTTGCTTAACTGCATTAGCCTAGAGCTTGTATTCTCAATGACCATGTGGTTCTGCCTCTTTATAAACAGAGGACTTGGGCTTGCTCCTGTGTTTTTTAAGATTTATTTATTTTTATGTGCATTGGTATTTTTGCCTCTATGTCTATGTGAGTGTGTTGGATCCCCTGGAACTGGAGTTACAGACAGTTGTGAGCTGCCATGTGAGTGCTGGGAATTGAACCCGGGTCCTCTGGAAGAGTAACCAGTGCTCTTCACCCCTGAGCCATCTCTCTAGCCCTGCTCCTATGTTCCTATGCTGTGTCTTCACAGGCAGTGCCTTCTCTTCCATTTTTAACTGCTCCACAGTGTGAGCCTGTCCCAACCCAGCCTAGACACCCCTAAGCACAGGCGCTCTACCTGCCTAACACTTTAGGCAGGCAGTCCTCCCCTCACCATGCTTTTTGGTCTGTACTATGCACACATTAGAGGTCTTGCAATGCACCTTGCCTCCAGAGGTGGGTGGGGCTGTCAAACTCCAGGATGTTGCTGGTCCAGGACACTGTGGGCGCCATGGCATTGACTTTGCCATAGACAGACAATGGTTCAAAGGCTAGCTCTCTCACATCCTGGCTGGAGAGTCCTTGATGTCACAGAGGAAGAGACAGTTTTTTGGAGTCACAGAATAAATCGCAGCTACTTAGAACCAAGCTGGGCGTGGCAGTGCATACCAGTAATCCTAGCACTTGAGAGATGGAAGAAGGTGAATCAGTCTTAGCTACATAATGAGCCTGAGGTTTAGCTTAGGCTACATGAGACTTTGTCAAAAGAAAGGAAGGAAGGGAGGGAGAGAGCAAGTGAATGGGTAGGTTAGAGACATATACAGAACTCTTGTTCTGACCCAATCCAGAGTCTTCAGACCATAGCCAAACCCAGCCTTCTGCATGCGAGTCTAGACACACTTGCATACACTCACCTCTGTAAGTGAGCATGTATACAGGTGTGTAAATCCCTTCACAAACCCACTTGTGAAAAAAATCCATCAGCACCTGAACCAGGGGAGTTCCCCCCTCCCTCCAGGTATTAACTCAGTTCTTCATAGAGGCTGTGTCCCCAGAAACTCACAGGTTAGGAGGGAGGTAGTCATTGAACAAGTGGAAATATGATCTNAACCCTGTGTGTATGAAGCACATGTAAGGCCCCACCTCGTAAGACTATTATCTCCATTTCTCTGAAGAAACTCAGGTGCCTGAGAGGTTGATTAATTGCCCTGTGGAGAGATGCTTGTGAGTGACTGTGTCTACATGCACATGTGTGCACATGTGTTCATATTTGTGCACGAACGTGTCTGTACACAGGTGTGTGCATATGTCTGTGTGAGCATACCTGGCCTGGAGAAACTTCCACAGACAATTTCAAATATCTTATCAGCCAGATCTTCCAGGTCTATAGTATCATATCATCACCAAACCCCATCACACATGCGTGTACAAACNTAGAGACATCTGTGATCTGAACACTGCCTAAAACTNTGCTCATGAAGATGGAAGTACAGGCCACAGCCTGCACTGCCAAGCAAATCTGGGGAAGCCCATGTGTCTGCTTCCCCAGGGCAAGCCATTGCTGCAGCCAGGTCAGACCTCACAGTCCATCAGCGGCTAAAGGAAATTTTCTCTCCCAGGAAGTTAAGCAAACTGTACAAGGTGAGTCCAGCCTGGCTCCTCCTGGGAGCATACTGTCCAAGATATAAATGACCAAACCTGGCCTTTCCCTTCCCAGTCCTGGCCAGGCTCTACACATAGAGACATCTGAATAAAACTTGTCTTAAGGGCGCTTTCTCTTTGAAGCATCTCTTTTCACACCTCTTGATAAGGACCCTGAAGCACCATGGTGGCGTGGCCATGAGGTGGGTGCTACCGAGGAGAGCTACACTAAGTGCTCATTTCCTACCACAAACAGCTTTACCTTGTCTTAAATCCACATGTTCTTCTCTTCCAGATGACCATGATTACAAAGTAGGCTTCACTGACACCTGACGGTAGGAAAGCAGTATGTGACCCCGTCTGTGGACATTCCATATGAATGCCCCCAAAAACGTACATCACAAGCAGATTCTGTGCCTAATCACAGGGATGTGTGACCAAGTGTGGAAAACCAGATCAGATGGCCAAGGCTGTGGAAATGGCTCTGTGGGTAAAAGCTCCTGTCACACAAGCCTGACAACTTGGGTTTGGATCCCTAGGCCCCATGTGAATGCACACATGTCTATCTGTCATCCCAGC
>LZPO01044388.1:410755-421750 GCA_001675575.1 Neotoma lepida
ACACACACACACACACACACACACACACACACACCACAAAGGCACACACCTTGAACAAAGACTCATGACAGAACAGCACAGCAAGGTGTTCTTTACCACCAGCCATCACTGCATGCTCGTGGACAGGACCATGGAAGCATCCAAAAGATTAATGAAGTGAGGCTCTCAGGAGAACCCAAGAAGAACGCTACCCCATGTTTCACTTGCTAATCAAGAAAATGTAATTTGGTGTATTTACTAACATATGATCTAGCAAAATCATATAAATGCCCTCATCTAAAAGAGACACCTGTATGAACACAATGTCTTGATTGTGTACTTCCTTTTTACTGACANGCAAGAGACCAACAGGAAAGTGAACAAATCAACAAACAGCTCAATAAAACTTCACAAAGTGTATATGTATGGACAACCAACTCAAGGAAACAAAGAAAACCTCCCAGCCACCCCTGCCTCAGACCTCAAAGCCCCTCTNTCCTTACCTTGAAGGCAGGAGGTCTCAACCTGTGGATTTCGACCCCTTTGGCAAACCTCTATCTCCAAAAATATTTACGTTACTATTCATAACAGTAGCAAAATTACAGTTATGAAGTAGCAACGGAATAATTTTATGCTTGGGGATCACCACAACATGAGGAACTGTATTAAAACAACATGAGGAACTGTATTGAAGGGTGACAGCATTAGGAAGGTTGAGAACCACTGCTCTCAGGGGAACCAGAGTTCACCTTTCTATCACCCTGGATAAATTCATGTGATCTGTGTCAATGGCATTAGACAGGATGATCTGTTTTGTTGTCTGGCTCCTTTTGCTCAATGTGTTTGTGAGTCATCCTCATTATTGCATATTACCATAATCATTCATTGTCATTGCTGTAGAGTACGCCCCGGGCAAGATCAATCCCCAGTCTTTCATCCAGTCTACCCTTGACAGGTGTTTGGATTGTTGCCAGTTTTGTGCTTTTTAATTTTTGTTTGTTTGTTTCTTTGCATTGCTTAGGACTGAGCCCAGGGTCTCCTGCGTGCTAGATGTGTTCTCTGTGACTACGCAGTATTCCTCCGCCCTTTTCTAACTTCTGGTTTTGAGAGGACAGACCTCCAGTTACATTTTCTTGGAGGGCGTTTTGGAAGAGCCTCTTCATGGTACAAAGTAACTTTCTCATTGTCCCTTGTTTCTCACACTTCCTGAGTGGCAGCCACTCACAACAACACCTTCTCAGTCCAGCCCCATCTCCTCCTTAAATTGCCCAGGCTCGCCTTGAACTTTCAATCCTAGTGCCTCAGCCACTTAAGTAGCTGGGATTTCAGTCTAACCAACTTTGTGCTTCTATAAAAAAAAAAAAATGCTGATATGGACATTCTTTTTTTGTTTTTGTTTTTTGAGACAGGGTTTCTCTGTGTACCTTTGGAGCCTGTCCTGGAACTCACTTTGTAGATCAGGCTGGCTTCAAACTCAGAGATTCACCTGCCTCTGCCTCCCAAGTGCTGGGATTAAAGGCGTGTGCCACCACCACCCGGCGCTATGGACATTCTTGATGCATCTTTTGGTGAATTTACAGATGCACTCGTGGAGCTGAACTGCTGGCCACGGGTCTATACGCTCAGCTGTTGACACTGAAATGGTTTTCTAAAGTGGTTGTACCAATTGACACAGCACTGGATCAGCATGCCAGGTCCTCCGGATTCTTGTTAATACGGTGCTTTCTGTTCTGTCTCTGTTTGGGGAGCAATGTTTCATCAACTTTAAAATAGCCCCTCAGCCTTTCCTGGCTATGCCTCTATGGCCTCCTCCAGGAACTGCTTAGTGGGGGTGGCAGCAAGGATAAAACTACTCNGTGATCACTTGTGATGCAATTGTAACCACTAGCCACAGCCTACCTTGGTCTCAGCATAGTGGCGAGTTGAGAGTAACACACAACCAAGTCAAAATCCCCTGGGCCTCTCCAGGCACTTCATGATATATCTTCTTATGGGACAAGCATGTCTCATGGTGCAAAGTAGACCCACCCTCTCAGGCCTCCTGCTTCACCCTTCCCTGTTTAGGGGCACCCTCATNCTTCCCAGCTTGGTCTAATNGTAGGACCCACACCCTATTTCCCTAGCTCTCTAGTTCCCCAATTCTCCAGTCCTATGAGCCACCTTCTCTACATCATTCCAGATGCCCCTAGGTGTTTATAAACATAGACTCTGACATGAATCAGGAAGATGCATTTCTGCAGCCCAAGGCACTCTCCTGGCTTGAGGGTCTCTGAGCCAAACTTCTGTTTACCCCAAATGTAAGCATCAACCCCTTCATCACTGTGCCCCAGTGCCAGCGAAAACATCCGGAGAAAACAGAACAAACTTCTTCCTACCTCCTCCCCGGCTTCTTGCTTCTAAACTGCAAATCAGCTTTATCCAAGGAGAGGGCTCAGACCAGCACACGCAAGCCAGTTACCCCACATTACTTTGTGGGTCTCTTAACTCCTCTTAAAGCTGGGTATTGACACTCCCATTTTACAGAGGTGAAAAGTGAGACTAAGGGAGGTCAAAGAACCTGGTCAACATCACAAAGGCAGAGCAGGGAAGCCACAGGGGAGCAAGGGATAGACTGACTGCACATCAGGCTCCACCCTTCCTGAGGAATCGCCAGGGGGGAAATGCCAGGCCTAGCCGAGGCATAAGTTCACTCCTGGGCCTTTCTTCCCATTAGAGCCTCAGGCTTAGAGTGTGTGAAAGGCAGAAGAAGAGCTGTCAAACTAGGCAGACCAGGCACGCACATGGCAGGGGTTGCTGGCTGGGGAAAGACTGCATATCTCCAAGGAACTAGAAAAGATCTTTCAGGAGTTTTGTGCTTTTTCTAGGGACTTTCTTGGCGCATTTGAAAGCAAGATAGTTTCACTAATTTCAATGCCTCCCCTAATCTGCTTTTCACTGACTAAGCAAGCTGATTAGATTTCCTTGGCTCATCTTTCTGATGCCACATCCCCCTCCTGAACTGGCCACATCTGGAGCAGAGGCAGGTGCAACCTCAGTTTTTCTTTCCACAGGCACAGGAACCTTTACCAACACTTTCCATTAACCACTGCTTGCCGTGTGCCAGATGCTGGAATATACCCTCTGGGTATCAATGCATCTTACTTACTCTTCCCACACCCCTCTGAAGGACCTCTAAAGACACAGTGGAGTCTTGGGAAAGCTGGTTAATTTGTCCAAACCCATAGTTTTCACGTTAGCACAGTGATAANCCCATCTCACCAACAAAATGTCCTTATTGGAGCCTCAGTTGACTGACAATGGTCTCAAAGTGGCTGATCTCGTCTCTAGGTCCCATCTGAATTGGTGTGACTTAGCCAAGTAGAAAAGGACACTCACTAGCCTTGTGGACAGACACTGTCCCTCCTGATCGTTCCTGGGCAAGTGGTACAGGAGGAAAATCTCCAGGTGACTAGAGATAACCTGGAAGGTTCCTCAGAGACATCTATCAGTGCCCAATCCCAGATGTTGAAAACTAGGGCCCAGAGAGGGCTAATGACCTGCCCTAGGAAACAGAGTGAGAGAGGCCACATGGAGGCCAGATTCAGGCTCCTGATCCTCCAGAAGCTAAGAGCTCAATGCTATTCTAGGCGGTCCCTACATGCGGCATGTTTCTCTTGCTCATGAGGTAACACACACAGCAATGAACAGATGTATCAAACCAGGGGCTCTTTGACTCCCCCCCGAGTAAGAAGCGAGGCCCCACAGGGAACAGTAATTTTGAGATGGGCTGGGAGAAGGGGAGGGCTCTATTTTTATGAAAACCCTTGGAGTTACATTTCCAACCCACAGCCNGCCCCTCCCTAAGCCCACACTCCCCCCACCCTCCATGTTCCCATCACATTTTGAAGACTGAATGTTTCCTGGGTTCAATTTCGCTCATAACAGTTGGGAAGAAACAAGCTATAGGCTGTAAACACTGACTGCAGTGCGTGAGAAATATCTTTATGATGGGAGCCACGGTGAATACAGCATAAGTTCCTGCCCTAAACCCATCTTCTAACGTCTCTACCTAAACACCTCACAGGCAGGGACCTAGAGCTTTAAAATAAATGTATTTTTAGCCATCGGAATGCAAAATTAAGACTGGAGAGATGTAAGTACCAGCTCCCTCTCAGCAGTTTTCTTCGATGCATCCCAGAGAGTCGTGCATTTTTCTGGGCCTGTGCTTCAGAAAGATGTGTGCACGTCAGCTCCCCGTGACATACACTCCATTTTCTCCCCGTACACAGGGTGGGGCTTTATTCCTTCCCTGCATTTTACTCTCCAGCTGGGAAATGACATTAAATTTCATCAGATCCGAAGCAAATCTATAGTCTGGAAGCCTTTTCCTTCCAAGCCCCTCATATTTATTCAGAACTCATGAATCATGCTCCAATAACATAGCCGTAATTATTTTTAAAGTGTGATGTTTGTGGCTTCAACAGGAAACGGTTGCAAAAGGCCTTTTCTCTTTGATTGTTTGTAATCTCAGGCGTAATCGCTGCTGTTGCCTTCTCTGCACCACAGCAGGAGAAACACAATTTTATTTTAATCTGAATTGCAAGTCTTCACCCCGGTTTTAATTAAAGCAATAAAAGCCATGTCATCTTTGCCCTTTGCAATGTACACAGACTTGGAAGCCAGAGTGGCTAAGTGGAGAGCTCCGGTTCCAACCCTGGTGGGAGGGTCTCCTGTTTATCCATGCATTTACTGGGAAATGGTGTTGCTTCATGGAACCTCAACCACCAAGGCTCTTTCTCACCTGTTAGATGGAGGAGAACTGCGCCTAAGTAACAAAGGTTGTGTGTGGAGTAAAGGAGACCTTTGACTCCAATGTCTAAGCCCAGGGAAGTGCATAGCAAATGTTAAATATTATCACCATCAACTTTTTAAAAATTATTTTGTGTGTGACTACTATTTTGCCTTTATGTATGTCTTTACACTACATGCATGCTTGCTGCCCTTGTCATAAGAAGGCAAGGACATCAAAGCCCTGGAACTGGAGTTACAGATGATTGTGAGCCACCNTATGGGTGCTGGGACTTGAACCAACAGTCCTCTGCAAGAGCAATAAGTACCCATAACTGCTGAGTGCATTTGTGTGTGTAGGGGAGGCGCAAACCCAACACCTTTTCCCGATTATTAATGGGGAAACTGAGGCTCAGCAAGACAACAATATAGGCAAAAACAACTGAATGGGGCAAAAATTTGAGATCAGAGTTTCTTCCTTTTCCCCATTCTGGGCATCCTACACTGACCCCTACTGGAAGGAAGCTTCCAATACAAAGCCACAAGGACTGGTGTATACTCCCTGTAACAATGTGTAAAATGTTTTCCTCCAAGAACTCTGAGGGAGTGTGTCATCAAGCCTTGGGATTTGTTGTCAGCCTGATAGGTGAAAATGACAACTTTAATGTTTCCCTTACGCGTTTCCTTTTTTGGTAAACTATTGGCTCGGATCTCTTTCCCTTCTCTCCACTGAGGTTTTGAGTCGATTTCTCGTAAGTCTTTATATATTAAGGAAGTTGGTCCTTCATCTGTGTTGTGAGCTGCAAGTATTCTTGCCCAATTTCCCACCTGCATCTTCACTCTGGTGTTCTTGTATTACAAAAGTCATNTTGTGTTAGTTTGTGGTCCTAGTTTTTAAATCTTTTACTTCTAAAGCTTCCAGTAGAAGTGTCTCCCTGCTCCAAACTGTAGAGCACCTTCAAGGTGGTTTTATTGGTTCACTTATGAGTTTTCTCAATCCATTTAAATCTTTAATTGATTTAAAACTTGCCTTTAAATTTTTTGAGACAGTTTTGTGTAGCCTAGGCTGACTTTGAACTTGTGATCCTCTTGCCTCTACCTCCAGAGCTCTGTGCTGCTATGCCTGGTTTTAATTTTCTCATTCTGGACAGGAAAGGGGCTGTGGATCTGACACCATCTTTCCCTAACCCTCCTTTCCTCCTCGAAACACTCTGCCTACGGCTTTTAAGGCTCCATGGAAGGACACAGAAAGACTCCATTTTTAAAAACGGGGTGGGGTCATTATTCAGTAATCTGTTCTCCCTATTTATCTTGCTTTTCATAAGTTTCATTTATCCCCAGGACTTTAATCCACAGGCCTAGAATTCACAGTTTATGTGATGGCTCCAGGCTCAGACTACTTGGATGTCTCCATTTAAATGAGTCTCTCAAATGTCAAATGTCCAAGTCTGATCCCATCAAGCCTGCTCTTCCCCAGGGCAGAAGATGGCGCAGCCATGCCTTTGACCAGTGGATGGAGCTGGAAGAGGTGAGAGAGTAGTCCCATGTCTCTCTTCCTCCCTTCTTTCTCTACATCTGTCATCCTCAAGTCTGCTAGCTTGATTTCCAAAGTCACATCTCAGACCATCTACTTGTCCCCCATCTCCTCTGCCTCTACTATAGTCTAGGATCCTTCACCTGCCTAAACCAGACCCTTCCTCGGGTCTCTGTGTCCGCTCATGCTACTGGGAGATTTGGCAAAAGCTCATGTCATTCATCTCAATTCATTGGTCCCTTCTTCCTTCCCCACTTCTCTCTCTCTCTCTCTCTCTCTCTCTCTCTCTCTCTCTCTCTCTCTGTCTCTCTGTCTCTCACATACACACACAGACACACACACAAGTTCTTAGGAAAAATCCTGAGAACTGTCATATAATCTTATTTACAGCCATAAAATTGGAAAACTACCCACAGCCAGGAAGGCGTNGTGAGACACTAACATTTGCGGTACCTGGGAGGGANAGACATTTGTTGGGAAAAATGTCTAGGGGATTCCCATAGAGGAAGCAGTGTTTGTATGGACACAGAGGTGACCAGATGCTCATCTTGTGTAACCAGAACATTATTTATGGGAATAAAACAATAGAAATAAGTCATCAGTGGTTTCTCTGAACACTGGTGTTTTACACAGGCTCTTAGTTTAGATTCACCCGAAGTAAGCTTGAGATGAGACTTCCTCTAAGGAGACTCACTGTAGGAAGGANTAAGGAATGTAGGGAATAAGAAAAGAAGGTAGGATGCAGCCTTCATGGGGGTTACATGGGGGATCTGTAGTTCAAGTTATCCTTTAGAAAAATGAGTTTGGCTTTCTGACTGTCCCACTTCCTCCCAGGACCTGGTTCCCATTTGTCAGAGGCCAATTCTCTAGATAAGTTAGCAGTCAAANGTCACAGAAGCTGGACCTGGGTATCTTAGACTGTTGAAAAGACTCTGACGCATGACCCCTATAGCCCTGCCTCATTTACTTCTCCCAGGACCCCAAAAGGCAAGTGTCACTTCTCCTGTTAGTAGGAAGCTGCCATCATTTGCCTAAAGACATCTGGCCCATATCAGCACAGAAGAGCTAGGAATGTGAGTCCAGATCTGTGGGAGCTCAAGCCCTTCCCAGGTAGACTCCCTTCTTCCTGTATCATGCAACCTGGACATACAGATCCCAGCAGCTCTGAGTCTGCTCTCAGCCAGGAGAGAACTGATCTCTATCAGATTGACTCCTAAGGCGGCTGCTTGGAACATCCTAGAAGCTAATGTTTGCTAGAAATGGCTCCCCGCTCAGATCCAGGGNCTTTGAACCATAAGGTGCCCAGTGAACCTTGCTGCTTGGGTGAACCTGGGATGTAAACAGACCTACAAGAAATATAGCATCTTCTGGC
Organism: Neotoma lepida; assembly: GCA_001675575.1. Lineage (NCBI taxonomy): Eukaryota > Metazoa > Chordata > Mammalia > Rodentia > Cricetidae > Neotoma > Neotoma lepida. The sequence continues at coordinate 418,408 of LZPO01044388.1, forward strand.
CTCTGAGACCTTTATTTTTTCTGTGCTTATATGGGTCCTATAGTAACTGGGACAGTACAATTCCTGAAGCTGATAAGACAACACCCTGTGAAAGGGGCATGCATGTGTATACATGTGTGTGTGTGTATGTATGTGTGTGTGCATGTGTGTATGTGTGTGTGCATGTGTGTGTGTATGTGTGTATGTGTGTGTGCATGTGTGTGTGTGTGTGCTCAAATACAGACTCCAGGGAAAAGAGAGTACCCTGCCATCTCTTGCCATTAAAGACCAGAGGTCAGTAGAAGCCCTCTGAGCCATAGTGTCCTAGAAGAGCCTGAGTTAATTCATCAGCAAGGCCAGCATGAACTTCATATCCTCTGTTTCTCATGTGGCCGTTTGCAAAAAGTCTCCAGTACTTTACAGTTCCTCTGTTTAANAGCCAGCATCTATTTCCCGCTGCTCGGATCTACACTTACCCTGTGCCTGGCTTTGACCAGTGGATGGTGCTGGAAGCAATGATGAACCAGGACCATGTCTAGGCCTCAAGAGGTCCAGCAGCTTCTGGACTTGCTACTCTGGGAAACCTGTCCCTTACCTTGTGAGCAGCCTCAGACTAGCCATCTGTGGGATGAGAGCTCTGGCGGAGCAGAAGCGACCGCCACATCAACTAGCAAGAGGCCTTTCCAGATCTTACTGCTGCCGCCCTGGAAGAGCCTCCCAGCTGAGCCCAGCCAAACTGCCAACCAATACAACCACGGACTACCTACACATTTGTATTTTAGCCACTGTATTGTGAAGTCCTTGTTCTGCAGCAAAAGTGGTGAGAACTCTAGGCTGCATTTGCAAAGTTGCTGATATTAAATTTGACTTGTGCAACTGGCTGGACTTAATCTTACAGAATTCTAATTATTATTATTACTATGATTATNATTATTAGATGAGTATTGCTATACTAGGTATATGCACTAGGTAGCCAAGACAGGTCTCAAACTCACTATCTTCCCGTGTCAGCCTCCCAAGCACTGGGAATCCAGATGTGCATCACTATACCCAGCTCCTAATGTCTTCTTTTAAGTCAGGCAGACCCTCTGACAACAGCAAAAAGATCTAGAAGAATTCTTGAGGAGTCCAACTATCCTATCCTCCTCTTAGGGAAGGTGGGGTTCAAAAGNTAGATTNAAAAGGCCACCTTCACACATTACACCAGTGTTCCTGGAGCACTTTCTGAGTGACAGCCACAACCTCATGGAGTACATGGCAGTTAAGGGACTATATCCTTCCGCCATGGAGGTCACAGTCTTGAATGGAAACATACAAAAGCTAAGCCATCACACACATATGGTAGATGACCACAGACAGTAACAAAAGCCAGAAATTAAGACAAACTGGTATTGTGACAGACAATCCTGGTCCCAGTTCAGAACTGGAGTTCACAAAAAGCTCTCTGAGGAGGTGATAGCTTTTGAAGTCAGAGCACAGTATGCTCTTGCAGATTTGGGAGTGACTCAGACGTCCAGAAGACCACATTTCCAAGCTGATTCTGGACAACCAGGCATTGCAGTGTGACATCCCCAGGACTTGGAATTATTGCTCACCATTCCTGCAGGCTGGCCCATGGTATAGCAACATAAGGCATCTTCGGCAACATAGCACTCACATGGGACAGGCCAGGGAAGGGGTGGGGTGTGGCACCCAGGTATCAGCATCCCTGTCACTTGAACTGCATTATGTTCTTTATTAGGAGAGCTTTCCATGGGCCACAGGCTCACATCTTATTTATGGTCCCAGGGGACCTGTCGCAGAGTAAGGTACATTATGCCTGTGAATTAATAGGCTTTTGTTTTCCCCAGCCAGAAAATGTGAACCAATCATGATGGCTGAGGGGACAGCCANCTTCAGTTGCCACGACAGAGATAGACGTCAGGAGCAGGGCTAGGCTTGTCCTCCAGTTCCCCAAGGTTCCTAGTAGCTGGGAAACTCCCTGGCTCCATCCAGCAATTTTAGCTGNTGCCATCCTGCAGGCTCTCCTGCCTCAGGGTACCGTTCTCCATATTGTCACAGACAGCAGCAAGGACCCTCTTCCTGGTCACAGTCTGTAGTGAGGATGCTCACAGGTGNGAAANGTTAGCTTTCTATTCTCTGTGGAGAATCTGATTCCATCTACGGCCTAGAGGCCTGGATCACCAGAGAGGCCCTTTCAGGAAACCTGCCCTCTGCCCCTCATGCCATGTTCATAAGCCTCCTCAGTGGCCTCAGACAACTGATTCTGTGGGATGGGTAGAAGCTGTTCCCCTGTGTGTACACACACACACACTCCAGATGTCCCTAAAGATGTTATGTAGGAGGAAGGCAGTGGCAGAGAGCATGGGACACCTGAAATCACTGTTGTGAAATCTGTCCCTCACTCAGGAAATGTGGGCAAAACACTTGGGGTGTTAAGGTCTCGGTGATGCCCACTGTAGCCAACGGTATTCAAGGACCTCACTCAGAGCCAACACTATAGTCCTGCCTTAATTGCTCCTCATAAGGACTCAACTGNTATTTTGAACACTGAGAGAAGGGCCTTAGGCCGTGTCCTACAACTTTGGCAACTGCAGCCCTCCTACCTCGACACCAGCAGCATCATGGCTCCACCAGCCGAAGGCTCAGATCCCCTGGGGAGGAGGGGCACTCACCTGGCTGGTTGGCAGGAGCTCTGGATTTCCGTCACTCATCCCCACGTAGGCACTGTCACCATCAAACTAGAACAAAGACAGAAGTGGTTCTCATTAAAATGTTCCTAGAGGGAAACAGGACTAGTGTCCCGAGGAGGTAGGGGGACTGTGCTGAGAGAAAGGGGATGTAAGGGTTGCAGAGGCAGGCATGGAGCCCAGGATGCCTCGGGCCCCATTCCAGCAGGTCCAGTGGCCCCTGCTCTGTTCTATGGCCCTAGAAAGCTCTGGTCAGTACCATCAATCACACAAAGGACAAAGACAGGCAGTGCCTTCTGCTGTTGGTACTTTGTCTACTGACACGGCAGGCTGCCTTGTCAGGCCCTGAGCTGCCCCCCCGCCCCTGCAAGTATACAAATGACTCTTCTGGCCAAAATGACTGAGGCAATCAGCTGGAACTGGAATCCCANGTGCCAGGGAAGGGCTTTGAAGTTCATTGCCTCGGAGTCCAGGACAGCCTGCCCCAGAGACGCCCACTACATCTTTCTACCCTAAGTGGCTTTGTCCCCACCTCTGTCTGCTTTTAGCCTCNTGGCCACAGGTGTGAGGACTGTGGTGGAAACTGATGAGGAACACAATGTGTTAGAGAATCTATCACTTCTGGATTTGGGAAGAACTTCCCACCATGGGGAACAGGTGCAGGGGAAGAAACA
>LZPO01044388.1:435281-447411 GCA_001675575.1 Neotoma lepida
TGTGTGTGTGTGTTGGGGGATGATGGCTGTTTCCAAGTCACCAAGGTTGTTTCCAGTGCAAATGGGAGAGGTGGGACCAACAAGCACCAAAGAGAAGCATGAGGAAAGCTTACAANAATGTTCACAGAGCAGTGACAGGGAGCTTGCTTTGGTGAGTGGGCGAGACATTCTGCAGAGCAGCAAGCAAAGCAAGGTGGCAGTGACACAAAATGAGAACATGTGTGGATCCAATGCCATTTTCTGACTTCTTCAGGCACCAGCACACATGTGATGCACATGTTATTCCGTAGGTAAAACACTCATACACATAAAATAAAATAAATAAATCTTAAAAGATTAAAAAGAGAACATGTGGGGGGGGGCAGTGAGGGTGAATGTTAATGGTGGGTATCTTCCTTAATTGCTTTCTATCTTAGCTTTTGAGACAGAAACTCTTACTGAAGCCATGACTCAGATAGCAAGCCCCAGGGACCCATGTCTCAGTCTCCTCAGTGCTGGGGTTACAGGTGTGTACCAACACATCTAATTANTTTTAACGTGGGTGCCAGGGATCTGAACTCAGGTCCTCAGGATGGCAAGGCAAGCACTTAAGCACTTTGTTGACTGAACAATCTCCCAGCCCCGAAATAAGGACTTTGAAACAATAAGACAGAACAGCAAATTTGGAAAGTTAGCCCCAATGAGGTGAGGAAACACTGGACCCTCTGCGCCAGGATCCATGGGACAGCCTTTGCACAACAATATCATGTGACCTTTGAGACAGCCTTAGAAGGGAGATGGCAACATCACACTCTACNGAGGAGAAAACAAGTGGAATGTCATCTGCAGGGTGCGTGGTCACACAACTGGACCGTGACAAAGCCAACTCATAACTCTGCCAAAAGTCACACTCGTAACAACTACTTTATTTCATCTTCCTTTTGGAAACAAAGGGATAAAGACCAATTATTTAATAAACACAAGACATCAGGCTCGTCCTGTTTGGGAACGTTGAAGCAGATAACCACAGCAAGTCCCCAGCCTCAAGCACTGCAGAAGGGGTAAGAGTTAAGTACACAAAGCCACGCTGGAGGGAAACAATCAGAAGAGAGAACACAGTGTTNATCAGATCCGCAGAGGCGCGGCGACTTCCTCAGCCCTTGAAGCAATCATGGAGGAAGAGATTGACAGGTTCAAATATACACGCAGTAATATCGTCTGTGGAAGGAAACGTAATAAAACTGAAATGAAAAGGACATCAGACTAAGAAAATATCAGCACCAACGATGAGACAGTTAATATATGCGATGTAGAGATGGCTCCGTCAACTTCGACAGAAAGCAAGAGGCTGCGAGACAAAAAGACAAGAGATTCAAACAGGAAAGTCGCTGAGAGGCAACATTCCAAGAAATAAATGCATGAGGGAATGTATGCTAGATTCCGTGGCAATGGAGAAACACACATGACCTAAACCAACAATTGTNGAGCTAGCATGTTTTACACCACACACAAATATCTTTAGGTGACAAGGGAGAGTACCCAAGACCCTTGCCTATATCTGAAGCCATTCCCTCCTCATACTGCCTAACTGCCTCAAGGACACTCTGGATCTGTGAGGTACAGGGCAATCTTTGTCCTCCTGAAGCTTATGGTCCAATGACGGGGGCAGGAGCAGGAGTTCAAATCGGGGTGAGAGGCAGGCTGCCTGGAGCCTTGATAAGGGCCATGCAGAAAGACTGGAGAGGGGGTAGCTGTAAGCAGAATGAGCAGTGAGGCGGGTGAGGGCATAAGATGAGAGGGGACGTGGGGGATGATGGGGGATAAGGTCTAGGAGCTGGAAAGAAGGAAGGGCCCATTCAGGATTGGAGAGCAGCAGCAGGAGCGCAGGAGAGACATGGAGACGGAAAAGCTGAGAGAAAAGGCAACAGGGCTACAAGTAGGGAATGGACATAGAGGGCCAGAATTTGAGCTACGTTTCAAAAAGTAGCTGTGAATGGTCTGGGGGAGAGATGAGCCTGCCCAGGAGAGAGCAGAAGTAGCTGTGGTCCAAGGGTGGGGCCAGGAGAAGATTCTGCGTCTGGTTTGCACACAGAAGGAACCCTGGATAAAGCACCAGTAAGCAGAGGCTGGGGAGACGGCCCAGCTGCTCAGTAATGTGCTTACAAGCATAAGGACCTGAGTTTGATCCCCAGAACCCACATAAAAAGCTGGACATGGCAGCACATGCCTGTAACCCCAGTGCTGGGGAGGTGAATACAGGCCGATCCCTAGAGCTCCCTGGCCAGCTTTTCCAAACTGGTAAATGCCAGTTCAGTGAGAGATCCTGTCTCAAAAGATAAGATGGGGAGCATTTGAAGAGGACACCTGAAGTATGGACCACTGACTGACCACACACATGTGCACGCACACACACACATACACACACACACACACACACACACACACACACACACACACACCAGTGGTGGCAGCAGCAGCAGTAAATGGAACAGTAGACCCATGACTCTGAAGGAGAAACACACACTGACNGCTAGAACAGGAAGTCTGTAGCCAGAATAAAATCACCACAGCCCCAGTATTTCGCAGAGCTGGTGCTGAGAGGCTCAGGGGTGAATGAATCAGGGCAAAGGCCCACTCAGGAGACAGAAAGGGGGTGACTCATGCTGGTGGCAAACCCTAATTTCCTTTCCTTGGTCACACACTTCCTTTTCATTTCTTTTTCTGACAATTCAAAAGAGAAGGATATTTTCCTTTTCAACTCATAGCTGTAATGTTTGCATGTGTGGGCTCTTCCTGCCCTAGGTTTTAACCTCTGCCCTGAACCAGCAGAAACCAACTTAGCCCCAAGTGACAGAGAGGATGTAGGTCACTGGGAAGCTGAGAAAAAGGTGAGGCTCCAGACCCTACAGGGCTGGAGGAGAGCACGACACAGGGCCCCATGCCAGCCAGAACCCATGCCATCCCAGAATTCAGAATTTGGTTGGTTGGCTTCCAGAAGAGCTATGGCAAGGGGGTGACACACGCAGCCAAATGCATTAGCATTTGCAAATTGGGAGGTGAGTATTTACACAAGCGGGCTGGTATTACATACACAGAGCCATGCAGCAGCCAGGCCGGGTTTGAGAGCCAGAGGAGCTGGCAGCGTGTTTACAAGATAAGGTCTGAGCACAGAGGCCCGTTGCTTCCTCTGCCTGTCGGAGGTTTCCCATGAAGGAGTTTTGAGCTGAATCAAGTACCATTATATTTGCATTTGTCCCTTGCTGCTCCCAGCCCCTTGTAGGCGACCATCCGCCCGAATGCTCACTGTACAGCTGGGGATTGAGATTCAGAAAAACCTGTTCACAATCTCTAAGTGACTGACCTGGGCTTTGAACGTGATCTGGCTGCCATCTTTCCCTCATGAATTCCCCCAAGAGGCTGAAATGCCAGGCAGAGCAGGGGACATAGAACACTATGAGAGCACAGGGGTGAGTCTGTTCTGTCAGAGCAGGTGGAGGCTTCTGGGCATTGGGTTTTGCTAGTATTTTCATAGCTGCCCAGACAAATCACTATAAACCGAGTAGTGTAAAACCACACAGACTGGCTGGGGCTCAGAGGTGGAGTGCTTGCCCAGCCTGTACAAGGCCTGGGCTCTATCCCCAGCCAAACCACAAACGGACCAAAGCAAAACAAAATAAGTGACAGCACACAAATTATTCTCTCATGGTTCTGGATGCCAGAAGTCCCAAGTTCATCTCTTAGGGCTTCAGACCATGTCAGGGCAGGCAGCTCCCGAGGGTCCAGGGGAAAATATATTTCTTGCACAATCAGCTTCTGGTGTCCCTTGGCCTGTGACCCCTTTCTTCATCTTCAAAGCACATTGGCTCACTGCTTCTCTCCTGGCATCACCTACTGTCCCAGACTCCTGCTGCATCCCTCCTAGGAGCTACTTAGAACGACTGGGGGCCACCAGGAAAGCCAGGACAATCCCCCCAACTTAAGATCATTATCTTTATTATATCTGCAAAGACCACTTTGCCAAAAGGTGACAAGTTTCAGAGATTAGGACGTGGATGTATCGAGGGTATACATTTTCAGCCAACAGCACTGGGTACNTTCCCTCAGGCTGTGGGTTAACTGTGCCTCTGCCTGGAGACAGCCAGGCAGGATGTGCCCACCATGACAGATTTTACCATAGTGCTTTTCTTCAGTGTTTTTCTTTCCTCTCCCTTCAGCATGGGGACTCTGGGTTTAGTTTCCCCTTATGATGGCACTGGTTTAGACCAATGGGCTAGGAGCAGAAACAAATGGTCTCTCCTTGTGGAAGTGCAGAACAGCAAACATGGGAACTCCAGGCTGACTCTGCAGGAGCCGTAGGACTCTAGGGAGATGAGACTAACCTTCACTCTGAGGGATTCTGTGGAGCAGAACCCAAGACCTACTTCTCTGCTGATTGCCATGGAACATGTGGGAAGGCACAAAAATACACCGCAGTACTCATTGAGACGAAGGAGTGGGCGTGATAAAAGAGGAAATGGGGGCGAATAAAATGCTAAAAAATAAATAAAATACCCTTGTGATAAGTGACTGAGGTTTGGGGGCTCTTNGTTACTGAGGCATAACCCAGCCTAATACACTCTGAGTGGGTTTAACAAACCGCCTCTTACTGACCATCTACTACAAGGCAAGGACTTCACAGAGCTGATGGATAATCCTGCAAATTACTCAATNGAGGTCAGAATCATTACTTGCTGAACAGGCAAGGAAACTGACATGCAGAGGTAGAGGTGATGGNCACACAGCTGAGAAGTGGGAGAGCTGGGNTTCGAGCCAGAGCAGTGTGGTTCCCAAAACCAGATTCATGAGCCAAGCACAGTGTCACTCCTGTGATCCCAGCACATGGAGGGCTGAGGCAGGAGAATGGAGAGTTTGAAGTCAATCTGGACTATACAGCAAGACCCTCTCTCAAAAGCAAATGGACAAAGTCAAACTCATAACAACTCTAAGACCAACTTTTGCAAGGTGCCATATGGGATTCCAGAACCCTCTCTGGACCCAGACATCTGTCACTTCTGGATCAGCAGGGACTTCTGTTCAAGGCTAATAAAATCCTGATGCCAGAGTCCCCAAAGACAATGAGTCCATCCCTTAGTCTAAAGCCCCTGAAAACTCACCAAACCAGACCCAGCTTGGGCCTCTTTGGATGGTTCTTCATACCCATGTGTGTCCACGAACTGAAAGAATATTTATTGAAAAATCTACTTTGTGCCAGGCCCTGTTGTGAGCATCCAGGGATTAGCAGTGGACAAAGGCCACTGGGGCTTACTGTCCCGAGCTGGAGAAACCATCAATCCTCAGACACGACAAGTGGCTCACACAGCACATTGGAAGGCTGTACACACATGGAAGGAAGGCAGTGAGCAGGTGANGGGGATCAGGAGGGAATTCCATTTAAGCCAGTCAAACTGGACTTCTAGGATGAAGTTACAGAAAGATGGACAGTGGTTGGAGGGGTGGGAGGGAGCCAAGATGGTACCAGCTTGGGGCATCCACGCTGCTCAGCAGCCAGTACAAGGCCTGGGAGGGGGCAGGTATCGCTTTGGTCAGCAAAGGGACATCAAGGTGGGCAGAGAAGGCAGGGAAAGGGAGTAGAGGCCAGAAAGATGATGGGAGGCAACGCAAGCCCACAGATGGCACTGCGATTACCCTCCCCAGAGAGGAAGCCAACAGCTGTCCACAGGCTTATCTGATGCTGTGGTTGAAGGAGCAGGCAAGGGCAGGCGTGAGGGCTGCTTCGCTAGCACATCTGAGGAACCTCATCCCCTTGAGGCAGCTGGCATCCGCCTGGCCTGTGGCTTCCTCTGTGGCTTCCGCATCACAGGGTGCCCTGGTGGCAGCTATTTTTGCCCCTGTTTAGGGTCCTACGGCACATTCTTCTGTGTGGGGACACTGAGGGCTAATGTGCCTGACTCCTCTTCAAGTTTTCTCTGCTTGGAGCAAATGGAAGGGGTCATTGGAATGTTCCAAGTGTCCTAGGGGAATAATTAGGCCCAGAAAGCAGAAGAGACGAGGGATACGTGCCATCTTATTGATCCTCATAACACTGCAAGCTCAGGGAGGTTAGGCCACACAGCCACATCAAACCACAGACTGGGGATTCTCAAGGGGTCTGTCTATGAGGCCTGACTTACTATTGCAGGGCATTCTTTCCATGTCCTGCCTATGTGAGTGCATCCCAAGCAGAAACATCCAGCAGGTAGGAAACTAAAGGTGCATCAGCCATGGATGAGGTCCTNCAGAGCCTCACAGTGATCCTTGGGGGGACCACAACATGCACAGAGGAACAATCAGAGAGGGCTTTGGCAAAGCCTTGATGTCCTGGCCAGCTCTGCAGATTGGCGGGAGTTGGAGGTCTAAAGGAAACCCACCATGGACACAGGAGCCTGAAGATTTAAGTAGGGGGCAGGGGAAGGAGTTTTAGGGAACATCACACAGGATCCTGGAGGAAGCAGAAACCCCTGAGTGTGGAAGTGGCTGAGCCCCAGGCAGGCAGGTGAGGGTTTGAGGTGGACACAGTGGTGTGGAGGAGCAGCCGGCAGCTGCCAAGAGTCCACGGGAGGGACAGACCCATTAAGCAGTTCACTGAGCTGGCTGTGGCGAGGGCAGATTCTAATGGGAAAGTTAGGGACAGGAGGCTCCTGAAGTCACCCAGGTAGCAGATGATGGAGCTTTGCAGGAACAGCCAGCAACATGGACAGGTGGGCTACAGCAGGGTGGAAAAGGGGTCATGCTGCGTCCNGGTCTGTGCCCAAGTTTCCAGTGGGCAGTAATAGTCACTAAGATGGGTGAGACAGAGGGCAGTGGGGTGGATCAAGAGAAGGCTGTCCCAGCCTTGTCTCCTCAGGGTGAGCCCTCTAGCGTGTTGGTTCCCAGTCCATGCTCACACCTTTCATGAGCGGCCTCAGAGCCTCAGTGGCTCCTCAGAGGTAAGGGAGTGGCGTGGATCTCCTAGCTAGAAAAATGAAAGCCTTCACCCCCAATTGTTACTCTGATGATGAATTCAACAGATACTCACCAGGGGTGGGAGTGTGGTGTGGTGGCCTCCCTGGAAAATGGCTCCTACAGCCCAAGAGAGTCAGGAATCCATGCACCTGTGATTTTTTTTTCAGGCCCCTGTGGGGTCACAGAGGCAGCCACAGCTGGGCCTGAGCTGCCTCCTCCAATGCACCCCACCTCAGTACCTGATCTCAGTAATGATAGGTTGGTTCCTGAAGAAGGCGGCTGAGAAGGGCATTGAGGAGCCTATGGGTCTCAGACNGGAAGTTAATCTCTAGCAGGAAGCTGACTCTAACAATACCCCTCACACCAGTGACTTCCAGCATGGCAGAACAGGAGCAGTTGGCTGGACCAGCTGGAATTGTTTCTCTGAGGAGCTCGCCTGGGGAATGACATAAAGGCTGGAATCCATGCTCCAGCCACCTTCCTTCTTCATACAAGCCTTCAGTGGGAGACTGGCTCGTGCCAGTCTGCAGCAGACACTGAGCCCCATGCAAAGCTCCCTGGGTCCCTTCCCTAGGAAGGGGTGGCATTTTTATTCAGCTTTGCATTACCCATCCCTTGTCATCCTCTTAACCTATCATTTTGTAGGATCAGAGAGGTAAAGTGACCTGCCTGAGGTCACACAGTGATCCCATGGAAGGGAGACCTGCTCCAAGCCAGACCCTAGATCTTATGCTCAGCTTCTGTTCCTGACAGGAAGTCTGCATGGACTNAACACTCTTGTTTCCTACGCCATTCTCTGTGTCCAGCCCAGACTCCCAACACAGGTGACAATCAGCAGCTGCTGACTCNGTTGCCCGTCCCTGTAAGATCNCAACACTAGGTTGCCTATGAGTCTTCAGAAAACTGTGCAAGAAGAGTTCAGCTAAAGGTCATTGCTGGTTCCAAGGGGCAGCAAGTCCCATAGNGCCCTCCCTTCCCCATAGGGGAAGCCATGGGGGTGACCAGAGCAATTTCTCTCAGCCAGTCCCACACAGAACACAGTGCCTCCCACTCTAGATACACAGGGAGGCTCTCTGGCCACATGTGCATGCACCAGAGCACCTGCCCCACCAGGCATCCTGGCCTCCTCTCCAGCTGAGCCGTCCTGGGCCATCCATCCACTCAACATGGATGGAGGCCCTTCTAGATGTTAGGCCAAGTATGAGCAATGTGTGCATGGCTGTATTCGTGCACACATATATGCACACACCATCATGGAGAAAATGCCAGTGCCCACTTTGCAGATGTGGACACTGAGACTCAGGTCGCTTGAGGAGCCCATGTTATGTCACAGACTACTTCAGGTGGAGCTAGGATTTGAATGTGGTCACTAACCCAGGCCCTGTTGCTTGGCAGGCACCCATGGCTATTCCTGCCCTGGCTGGCTGTGAGGGCAGTGCTGGGCCCAGTGTCTCAGACAATTCTTTGTGACTCTATGGGGATTAGGAAGGATGTTCTCAGGAGACATGAGNGATGCTGGTTCCCGGTCTCTCTCTGTTCCTCTAATGTTCCACATGAGGGGACATGGGCCTGAGCTGTCAGCTTCTATTTCTGGGATGCACATTCACGAAACCAGATCCCCAGCAATGACTGTGGGAAATGAGAGTGCCAGAGGGACCAGGCCTTCTGATCTAGGTATAGCACTGTTAATAGCAGTGAGCACCCCACCCCCAGCCACCTCCCTAGGGGCTGCNGGGAAATGCCACTGACAGGAGCCTCTTTCACCTGCTACATTGTACATTCTCCCTTGGGGCCATGGCTGTATTCTTTCCCTTCTCACTGTTCCTCTTCTCCAAAAGGGTGGCTACGGAGATCCCAGCTCGTGGTTTCCTGTACTGTTACTTGACAAGAGGAAAGGTGGCCTTTACTAAATGAGAGGAGAATTTTGATTGCTTCTCCATCTCCAAAATCTGATTCCTGGTGTCATCTTTAGCTGCACCACACCCCTCTCTCAGAAGACCTTTCTCAGAAACCCCCCTCCTACTTCCCAGCCCAGTATCTTCTGGGTCCTATGGCTGTCACCACCACTGTTCTCACTGTTTCTTGTCGAAGTGAGCAAGACCCCTTCCCAATCCACTCCCCACAAACACCTACCTCTGGCTAGGCCTGCTCTACGTGAGCTGAATGCAAGACGGATGAATACAAAAATATATGTATGAATACATGAAGGAATACATGAAGGAATACATGAAGGAATGAATGCTTCCTGAGTGTCCTGGGCATCAAGACTGGTGGCTAATCCTATTCAGCAGAGCCAATGCCAGCTGCATGCAGAATTTCTTATCAGAGGGGAGGAGCCATTGCCAGGCCCCTGGACCCTGCACAGCACCCTCACTACAGAATGTGGCAGGCACCAGTTCCTGCCTGACCCCACCCAGGATCCAGCATCACCCATCTTGGCCCTACAGAGCCAGCCTGGGCACCTCCACCCCTGAAGCAGCGGACAGCGCTGCTTACCTTCTGCAGAGACGCACCTGCAATGCACCAGGGTCTTGAGAGAAGGAGCCTGAGCCTCATTCCACAGAAGCCCAGGCAGCGAGAGAACGCGCCCGCGACAGCCTCTGCGAGATGCTGCTGCATAATCAGCAGAGAAAGAGAAAAAAATGCCAGAAATAGCAGCTTTATAAGCCCTCCCGACGACTCTTGGTCCTCTATTGGCTGGAGGCCCGGCACCCCCACCCCCCATCCCGTTCCTACAAGGTGAAACGGAAAAACCTGTTATTTAACCTCTTTGATCCAAATCCATCTTCTATCCCAATTTGGGCCCACATGTTTGGAGCACCACGCCAGGGCTCCAGGAGCAGAAGAGAAGGCAGCCCTGCTCTCCGTCACCCCTGGCTTCAGAGGCATGCTGCTTGGGAGAAGTCTCTGCACCGGAAGGCCCTTCAAAAGGCAAATTGGCAGCACCTGTCAAGGTGCAAAATCTGCACACCTTTCATTCAGCAATTAAACTCCCTAGCACCCACGCTGTGGCTATACCTGCATCCCACACACAGGCATGCTGGAGGANGATCATTACCTGAGACAGGATGAACGTCTGAAGCCGGAGCTGATTGAATACACGAGACACATCCTTCTATGGACCAGGGTGGATGGGGCTCCTCTCTGGGTGCCAATTTGGAACTGGTTGNGAGAGAAAGTGAAGGGCATGGTCCTGTTTTTATAAAAATATGAATTCTGTGTGCGCATGTGTGTTTGCGTGTGCGAGCATGTTTATATGTGTGGCATGTGTACATGTGCATGCACGTGTCAGGGTGGAAGTACGCGTACTTGGGTTTACATTGTCAGAGCACCAGGCTGTTAGCTGTGGTTACCCACAGAGCAGGAGGAAGGGACTCAGCTGCTGCTTCTGTCTTTTCTTTTTCTTTTGCACAGGCAATTGTTACATATGTAACAAAATACAAACATGGAAATCTCCCCGGTTAATCATCCTTGCTGAAGTGAGGCCAAGGGGGCCAATGTTACCCATTACAAGGAAATGAGGCTTGAATCTGTGTAGGGCTCAGGCCCTATGGACTGCCTAGTAATCTCATTAGCTTTCATGTAAACACAGCTAAATTAGGGCTCCATGAAGAATATGGACTCTAGAAGAAGGGAGCTAGGTTCAAATTCTAGCTCTGCTGGCTGGGACACCTGACTTCCCTGGGCCTCGGTTTCTCTACCTATAGAGTGGGGAGAGTAGTATGTACTAGATGCCCTGAACTGTGCTTGGTGCTGTTACACCGATGGATGTTTTGGGGGCATACCAGTGCAAGAGAAACAGTGCTGTCAAAGCTAACTGTTCTCAGGCCTGGGAAAGAAGAGCTCTGAGGAATCCCTCTAGTCAACACGGGTAACAGTGACCAGCTAAGTGACAGACAAGGGCCAGGGCACAGCAAAGCCAGGTGATAAAGGGGCCAGCGCCCAGCGAGAGTAGGAGGGAGCTGCGGTGGAGGAGTAGGGATGGACAGGGTCTACCTTCTGTGACTTTGCACCTTTCTCCTGCTGTTCCCTTTGCCTTTTTTCGCCAGCCCTTCCCACCTTCCAAATCCACTCCAAGATCTTCCTTTCTGAGGGAGCCCCTCTGCTCTATCCAACATGGAGTCATNTTCCTGCAGCATGCTTCTTTAGTTGTGCCAGTTATGGGGAGTATCTTCCCCCACGAGACTCTGATCTCCAAGATGCTTGGGANTATCTGTCTTAGTCAATTCTAGGTCCAGCTCCTAGACAAGGCCTGATACCTAGCAGGCACTCGAAACAGAACACACGACCATAGCTCTAAGGTCAAAACCAAGCACATGGGGCCCCTCTGAAGGAAAAGGAGGTGAGAATTTTGTACTATGATATAAAGNTCAATAAAAATTTCATAGATGCACTGAGGGTGTTAAAGCATATTAAGGCTTAAGGGTACAAGACTATTTGTTGGGGCTGGAGAGATGGCTNAGTGGTTAAGAGCACTGGCTGCTCTTATAGAGGGCCCAGGTTCTATTCCCAGGACCCCATGGTGGCTCACAACCATCTGTTANGCTAGTTCCAGGCAATCTGGTGCCCTCTTCTGGCCTCCATGGGCACAGCACATGCATGGTGCAGACATACGTATAGCCAAAACACCCATACACATTAAAAATAAAAAAGAAGCCATCTACAAATATTTATATAAACTTAAGGTGGCAAAGAACTGTCCAGGACCAAATTCATGTGGATAAAGATAGTCATTGTATCATTATTTATAATAAAATGGAAATGACTGTATGGTCTACAAATACAGGATGGGTTTTTAAAAGTATGACTTTCCATTCAGTAAAATGTTATGCTGTCAGGAAAAAAAAAACCCAGCATTTGTTGAAGTGGAAAGGAGCATGTGTTTCTTACCAAATAGCAGTAAACTTGCTCNTCAGCAACCGGGGGCTCTGCTCAGTCTGATGTGTGACTGTTACAGAGAAAGGGCAAAGGTAAAAGTCCAATCATTCTTCAGCAGTCATTCACTCGGTCACTCAATACATCTTCTGCTCTCTCTGTCCACCCACTGTGCTGTGAAGATCAGGGTTCCCAGGCTGAGGCAGAAAGTGAACAAGATACTGTCTCCACCTTCCAAGGCATCCTCACACACTTGACTCCTTGACTAAATCTTGACTCCTCAAAAAAGGCCCTC
>LZPO01044388.1:457037-468207 GCA_001675575.1 Neotoma lepida
AGAGAGAGAGAGAGAGAGAGAGAGAGAGAGAGAGAGAGAGAAAGAGCTTCAGGAAAGAAATCCCATAGAGGGGTAAAGAACCTTCAGCCATGTCTCATGGCTTTTTCCTCTGATCAGGAATCCAGAGTGGAGCTCTCCCTGGATCATGTCCCACACAGACTCAGGAAAGCCCCCTGAAGGTCTAAAGAAAACACCAAGGCTGAGGAAGCAGAGGCAGGAAAATGGGCAGTTCACGCAGGAAACAACAGCAGCCCTGAGCATCAACAGTGGAACTAATTGAAAAGGAAACCACCAGAGCAGGTGTGCCCACAGTACTCAGGCTGCCCAAACCTGTCCCCGCCCCTGTCCCTTGCCTCACGAAGCCTCTGCTGACGCCGTAGCCTTAATAGTAACNAACTAATTTTAAAGCCTGTGATTACTAAGGTTGATTTCCATGGAACCTTCTTTTCACAGCATTGAGAACCTCGCAGGAGTGGTAATTGCCAAGTTCAATTTTAGCTCTGTCACACCCAACTGTCGGTGCTAAGGCTGCTGCTACGTCGCCAGGTAAGCTGGTAATGAAGTCAGCTTCGGGCGTCTAATTTCACAATATTGTGATGTCTCTGTCAGCACCTGTAAGAGCTGAGAAGCTGTGAGCTTCCATTGAACGGAGTACACGTGGGGGAAGTGACTGAAGCTGCTTTGCGCTTCTGGGGTTCTGTCTAGAGTCCAGGCCCACAGGGATACTGTGGCTGCTGAGTCCTGGATGACTCTCCCCACTAAGCACCTCAGATGCACCACACACTGCAGGCACTCATCATCACCCTTCGTTGGCCCCCTCATCCTTGTCCTGTATCTGGTCCTCCTCATGCTGGCATGCATCCTCAAAAGACGCTCTCAATTTACTGTGCCAATCAGTTCTCTTGCAAAGGGAATAATGAAAAGGGGATTCAACACCCACACTGTTGCCATTTAAAAGCATGGATGAGTCCCACTTGTCCTCAAGGCCAGAGCCTAACATGTCTCCAGATGGAACCCTAACCATATTCAGCCTCACTGCCCTGCAAGTCTCAGGGCTCCAGCGCCTTGCAGCCCTGGTTTGTACTGTCCAGGTCAACAGGTTCTCTGGCCTCATTTCCTATTGTTCCACTGATCTTTTACATGGATGAAAAGCTCTGCATATCTGAGCAAAACCCATTAGTAGAGGCGCTTNGGAAATAGTGCAGTCAGTGAAATGTTAAGCNTGTGAAGGCATGAAAACCTGAGTTCAAACCTAAGCACCCACAGGAAAAGCTAGGCACACGGTGGTTGGTGCACACCTGTAATCTGGGCACTAGTGATGTGCACACCGGCAGATCTGGAGCACAGGAAGATCAAGCCAAAGTATGGCTCAAGCTGAGGCCATGCCCCTTCTCCTGACAGCTCTCCTCATCAGTGGCCTCTCCCAGAGCTCCTGGGTTGGGCTCTGATTCTAGGCATTTTAACATTTCACACACACCCCCAGCAACCTCCAGGCCAGCAGTTCTCAACCGGTGGGTCGAGATCCTTTGGGAGTCATATATCAGATATCTTGCACATCAGATATTTACATTATGATCCATAACAGCAGCAAAATTGGAGTTACGAAGTAGCAACAAAAGTAATTTTCTGGTTGAGGGGGTCACCACAACATGAGCAACTGTGTTAAAGGGTTGAAGCGTCAGTAAGGTTGAGAACCATTGCTCCAGACCTTAGAAATGCAGAATCTTTAGCTACCCACCCTACCTACTGCATCAGAATCTGCATTTTACTATGCTCTCCACCGTGGGACTCACTGTCATCATCCCACTGTGGGGAACCATGAACTGACATAAGTATCAGCCGAGCCTGCTCTGTGGTGTTCATGGTTCCTTTTACCCTGTGTGGGTGCAAATCCCAACACTGCCCAGATGGAAGTTTCATGTCCTTCCTGTAGATCTTCCTCACTCCCCAGAACTCTGCTTCTTTTCAGCCATAGAGGAATGAGCCCAGTTGTTCTAGTGTCTTCTAAAATGCGATGCATAATCCTGCTCCCTCCATCCTCGGGGCATGGTCCAACCTAGTCGGGCTCACCAAAGCCCCATTTGGGGCCACTGAGCACCCTGGCTCTCAGGAAACCCACAGTGCTGCAGAGCTGGGATGTTTGCATTAGTCAGTTAAAGCCTTTGCTTCCTTCTCACAGAGACCAGGCCCACAGGAGTCTCTGCTCCAAGGGAAGAGGTTCTCATCTTGGCTAGAGATGGAAATTGGGGGGAGGGAAAGTAACCCCTCTTTGGAGACCACAATCCAACCCACCAGGGGTTGATCCCCCTCCGAGGGGTACCCATGACCTTTGCAGAACTAAATGCAATACCAGACTCCTATGTGCGGCGCAGACCCCAGGGCCAGCCTGGAGGTTGCAGTAATCCAGCTGCGTGTTTGGACAGGAGCCACCTTGCAAAGCTCCGTCAACTCTGCCTGTCGCCTGAGGAGGGAAGCACTCACCTTTGCTAATCACCCTAATTCATTTTTTATTACCGATTTTCCCTGCTTCTATTTGCCCTCTGATTGAGGATATTACCCCAGGCATTTAAAAAAACAACAGATCAGACCACAATGGCAAACACAGCCCTTCGCTGAAATCTGCACCGATGGGCATATAATTCCACATCACAAAGACCTGGGGTCTGCATGTTAGGCAGACCGGGCAGGAGGTGTCTGCACAGTTGAAGGTTTGTCAGAAGATAATGAGCTGTGTGCAGAGGGCACAATAAAATGGGGACCTCCCCCTGCTGCTGGTGAATATAGTCAACCCTTTTGGAAATAGCATGCCAGGGGCTGGGGAGATGGCTCCGTATATATATAAATGCTTGCTGAGCAAGCCCGAAGACCCGAGTTTGAGTCCCCAGAACCCATGTAAAGGTGGGCACAGTAGTGTGTGTCTGCAACCCCTGTGTTCCTAAAGTGTGAGATGAAAGACAGATAGGAGAATCCCCGGAAGTTTGTGGGCCAGCAGCAGCAAGCAACACAAAGATCCTGCATCAAACAAAGTGGAAGGTGAGGACAATCCACATGCCCACACACATGCACACACATCATACACACAGGAATAACATGCCAACAAAAATCAGGAGCCGTAAGTATACCATATGCTCTCCTACTTTTTTTTATAAGACACAGTCTCATGTAGCCCAGGCTGACATCAAACTCACTGTTCAGCCGAAGATGACCATGAACTTTTGACCCTCCTGCTTCCACATCCCAAGTGCTGGGACTGAGTATGGTTTATATGGCGCTGGGCATGGGACCTAAGGCTTTATACGTGTTAGACATTCTACCAGCTGACATAGCTCCTTCAGAGTCCTCCATGAAACTATTATTCTAGACAGGTAGGAAGGGAGGGACAGGGTCCACTGACACAATGACAAGGCAAATGATACACTGTTTCCAGAGAACAAAACAAAACAGAACAAGAATGGGGCATCTCTGATAGACCAGGATGAGGCAGTACCATGGACGGCACTGAATACTAAAGAGGCAAAGGACCAACATGAGCAGTGTTCTGGAATCTTCAGTGGGCTAGGAACAGGTGCTTTNGGGTAGAAAATATCATGTTCATGATTCAAAGTTTAATAAAGAAAGGTGGAAACCATCATTTCAGGACAGAGACCACCCACAAGTCTTGCTTGCTTACCAGAAATGTTCCTGCACCAGAGAGAAATTCCCTTATCTCCGAAGGCCAGGCTGACTGTGCCCCAGATCCTCCAGTCCAAGCAACGGGGAGGAGTGTATCACTCCTGGCAAAGCCAAGGTCACTTTGGCAGGGAGATGGGTCTGGGTCTGATGGCCCTTGCCTTAGAAGTCAAGCATGAATTCAAAGCCAGACGACAAGGATTTCCACCTTAAACCCGTCTGAATGGCATCCCCGCTTTCCTCTCTGGCTCAGCTAGAGATGTCCCTNGTGGGACACGACCAGGAGATCAGTACTTGTGAGGCCTAGGCATAGCTTCTCCTGGCAAGGAGGTAAGGAAGGCCCAGAGAGGGTGAGTAAGATTATTCTTGGAAACACAGCCTGGATGCATTATGGGGGCATTCCTAGAAAACACCTGCCCGGTTCCCTCCTTTCTTCCTTCCACAATGTATCATTGAGCACTTACTACATAGCAAACAACATGGCAGGTGCTAGATATTACTCTGCACGTGAGCCAAATCACTGGTTCTCACAATTTACTCTCCAGAGGGGAAACAGTCAAGCAGTTCCACAGATATATTATGCCCCCGAAGGAAAGTACTAGAGACTAGGATGGAGAAAAGGGTGACCATGTCAGGAACCAGAGCATGACAAGAGGCTAGAGCTGAGACTGAAGGGTGGGGACAGTGCCAGTCTCCATATGAGGATGCAGGTTAGAACATTCCAGGCAAGGTCAGCAGCACAGCTTTGTGAGAACAGCCAGGCACTCAGCAGGAATGGAATGAAGGCAATAGCAGAGCTGACTGTGTCCCCGGAATGGAGCCTGGAGCCTGGGGCTTATGCAAAGTAGCTGGGGGTGAGGTTTGAAAAGCAGGGCNTGTCCAGACCCCATGAGGACGNTGCACAGGGAGGTTTAAACAGAGCTCTGAGAGGACACCGTTTGGGATCGTGTGGCTCTGAGCCATAACTCATTTCTGCACACAGAAAAGAAAGATCTGATTCTGCTGTGGAAAGACTTCCACAAAGGCTCCCTAGCCTTCCCAGCATGCAACACTCNTCACTGGACAGAAAATGTCTCTAAACTGCTTTGATAGCTGAAGGTCCCGGTCTGGAATGCAAGAGGCAGCCAGAAAAACAGAACAGGAACAGGGTGAGTGGGTAGAAGACCAAGCAGGGCGCCAGAGAGAAAACTGTCCTGGGAACACCTGGACCTGTACAGTGGTGGCTTATTGTTAACATCAAAGCAGGCAGACCTCTACGAGTTCAAGACCAGCTTTGTCTACATAGTGAGTTCCAGGAGAGCCACCCTGATCCTGGAAGATTGGACCCAGGGCCTTTTGCCACTGTCTAGGGCTCCATCTGAAAGGACAGAAAGTGACTCCCAGAAGTGTGATAATGCTGAGACTCTTCTATTATTTGGTCCTTACCTTGTTTAAAATCAAAGGCTGGCACTTGGGCATCTGCAGCTAGATTTGAAAAAGGAACTCAAGTTAATGCTTCCAGGTTCGTAAACATGAGTTCTTACCTTATTTAATTCATGAACAGACAAACACGGCTACTTCCATTTTGGAGATGGGGAAACTGAGGCTTGGAAATAATGAATAGTTTTCCAAATGCTCCCCTCCTAGCCTCATTCCCTGGCCCATCCATCACCTCTGTGCCTTCTACCTGGAGTGACTACCCAGGCTGTGGTCACTTGCAGGAGCAGGCACACAGACTCTTGTCTGAGAAGCCCATCTGTCTCCGGCCTGGCCTGGTGATCCCATGGNATCCTGAGTTATAATACCTAATGTATTATAACTTACCATGCACATTTGAAATCACTCTTGTCATATAGCTAATGAGACAGGGTAGGGGCCACAAGTGACTCANCCATCTCTACCTGTCACCTGCCACAAAGCCGTGGACAGAGTGGACTGGATACGGCTTTTGGATGGTGGAATGAATGAATGAGGAAAAGGTAAGTGCACTGACTCTTACAAAGTGTGGCATCCAGGTATGACTCCAGGTGAGTATGATAAAGCATATTTCTTGGTCAATGTATGTACACGCATATATGTATAAATGTGTATATGTGTGTGTTATGTNTTCATGTATGTGTGTTCATGTGTATGTGTTGTTCATGTATGTATTCATGTATGCTGTGTTCTCGTGTGTGGTATATTTATGTATATGTTTCTTCATGTATATTATTCATGTGTGTGTGGTATATTCATGTGTATGTGTTTTTGTACATGTATGTATGTCTTACGGAGCTCAACCAGAAAATGTGCAGTGCATCCTGACTTTCATTTATCCCTCCAGAGGACACTGAGGTTCAGTGTTTAGAACACCTGCCATGCAAGCATAAGGACCTGAGTTCGATCCCCAGCACCCATGCAAAGAGCCAGGTATATCTGTAATCGAAGCACTGGGGAGGAGGAGATGGGGTGGGGGGATCCCTGAGACTTTTTGGACAGCTTGTCTAGACCCAGGTTCAATGAGAGACCCTATCTCAAAAGATAAGTGGAGAACAATTGAGAAAGACACCAATGTCACTCTCTGGCTTCCACACACCCACATGTGTCTGTAAACTACATACATATGCATACTTGTGCATATGTATGTACTCTTGAGTGCTCGTGCACATACACACACACATACCACCCTTGGATGAGTGGGACAGCGAATACAGTTTAAGATCAACCACTCCACCCCCTGCTGTAAGAAAATCCCATCCTATGAGCTGGCTGCAAACCCACTGGAGGCAAGATGTTACTGGCACACCCTCAAGACAGTGTGCTCTACAATAAAAAAAAAAAATAAAAATAAAAAAAAAGCCCCTGGCTGCTGATTGCACCCACTCGGGGAGAAACCACCTGCAGATGACGAACATCTAATAGAGTAGCCACACTGTGGGATTTCCTGANCACAGTGACAACTGTAGTGCAATGCCCCTTGTGGGGACCCTGGCAGCTAAGGAGACATGTGGCTGCTGTGGAGAACAGGCTGTGAGGACAAGGTGGCTCCCAAATCACCTGCCATGGTGCACTTGTCTCTCTGTACTGCCCAGACTAAAATCCAGAGAGAGGGGACAGCACAGAGAAGATACTCTGGTCCTGCTATCTCTGGGACCCTGAAGGGACAGACAGCTGTAAAATACCTCCTGAGGAGAGGAGCAAGCTGTGGCTCCCGTTACAAATGCTTCCAGGACACTAGTGCCAGGTGTCTCACCTGGGTTAGTCTTGTGAGTTAGGTCTGAATGTGTCATTGACTCCAAGAGGCTTCCTGGGGGAGCTGCAGTGAAAAGCAGGCTTCTCATGTTCTCTATTGAAGATGCAAACTCCTGGACGGAGGCGATCTAGCTACTCTCCCAAGGGGCACGTGACCTGAGCAGCCCCAAGTAGCAGGAATGAGCTAGACAACAATGGCTCTGATCTCCCAGAGATCTCGACACCAACATGAAGTGAGAGTATAGTATGAGGAAAATGGGGTTCAGGAGGCTGAGAAACAGGTCCAAGGTCACCCAGCATCGAAGCCCCAGGATATGAACCTAGGCACTTCATCAGACTCTCAGTCATGTGTGATCCACTACCTGGCTTCACTTTAAAAGTTAACTAAACTGTCAGGTGGGTACAGAGAACAGAGGAAGCAGGGGGCTCCTGAAATCACCCATGGAGCTATCAGCAAATGCTTGCAGAATAAACAAGCAAGCTCTGAAGCCCAGAATCTACCTTCCTCTCAGGAAAGTCCAGGTCCAACCGAAACACAGCACAGTACAACAATGAAATTTATGCATGAGATTGACCTGGGGTTAACTATGGAATCAGAATCATTTCCAACAAGTTTCTAAATCATTCTGAAAATGAGGCCCAACTTCGAGATAAGCACGCTTTAATTAGCTATAATGTGGAAGCAACCTATCAGCAAATGAGGCCTGAAGTTGAGACCTAAGGCAAGAGGCCCAGCTGGAGCTGCCAGACCCCTAGAAGAGAAAGTTCTACAACAGGAAAAGCAAGAAGCAAGCAGCNCACAGGCCCCTGCACGTGAGCACACAGATGCATGCACATAGTGTGGCTGCACACACGAACAGGAACACACATGCACACACCTCTCAGGAGAGAGCTTCATGTGGAGGCCACCCAAAGAGACAAGGCCAAACCCAGTTCCTCTACCACCTGTGGTACTTCAGCTATTTGGGTTGGTTTTCCTGCCTACAAATGGTAATATGTCAGTAAATGATTTGTACTTATTTCTACCCTACTTTCCCCCCACAAAAATACCACAAAGTTTCAAATGAAACTCGCTAAGCAGGAACTAGGTGCTTCAGGCAGCTGGTAAACATACTCTCACTTTCTCCCCTTGCTTCTGAATCCCAACAGAATGACAAAAATAAAAAGCTACCTACCTTAATCTATCATAGATACAGAAGAGATAACTATATATACCTTCTAATGCACATATATTCACAATTCAGATACAGCTCTGTATATGGGAGAATGCAATCAGTCCATAAGAGCCCAGAGGGCAATCAGAAACACTGAGACACTGCTAGAAATAAAGAAGCTGAAGGACAGACTGACAACACAGCCTGGGAGCCCTAAGGAATGTGCACCCCAACCCAGAGTCTCTGGAAAAGCTCTCCTAACCAAACCCTGTAAAGTCCCAAGAGAGTCAGCTGAGGCTGGGAACAGGGCAAATGAAGAGATCCACGCATCTGATCACTGGCTTGGCCCCAACCTACAGCTAAAGAACAGTACTATCTTATATTTTTGCTATGAAGCTCAGATGGAAATAACAGACATGGTAGAAGTCACTGCTGGTCTNGAACATCGTTTCCCTGCCCCAGCACAGCAGCACTTTGGACTCAATCATACACTGTGAAGGAGGTTTTCCTATGTATCCCGGCCCCCACCTGCTAGATGGCAGAAGAACCCCCTCAAACCCACAAACTATGACAAACTGTGCCCTGGTACAGAAGCTCTGACCTGGGAACTAAAGACATCATTNCAGGGGCTGGCAGGATCGTGGGGCTGTTTTCAGCCCAGTACTTCAGTCCTGTGTGTTCCTGTCGGTAAATCCCGTATCTGCACAGTTGGCAGTCATTGTATTTACACAGACCCAAACCTACAGGGTGATTTATCACCTCAGCTTGGGAGAAGCAATAAAAACATATGGTCGGTAATTATTAACTTAATGAGTCATGGTAAATGGTAATTTTATATCTTAGAGAGAAGATGTTGTGTAACACAGGGTGATAAATTTTGATCAATTACCTTGATGCTTAAAACTTGCTACNGTGCAATTGGGATTTCTGGTGCCTTCTGGAGTGAGCGGGAAGATTGTGGTTTTACCGTGCCTATTGTTGGGTTTCTCAGCTACACGATGGGTTTTTATAGAGTGTCTACTGTGTGCTTGGTGCTGAGAATTCAGCCCAATCCTTAATCCTTAGCCACTCACCGAGGAAGTTTGTGTTTACCAGATGAAAGACTCTGAATCTGTGACCTACTGACTCAAACCGTAGACTAAGAAGCACATATAAAATGGCCAGGGGCAGTGACAGTGCTTGACTTTAGGGAAGATGTCAGGGGCAGTGACCTTAGGGAANATGTCACATAGCTGAGTCTTAAAAGGGAGGGGATCTGTGTGGAGGCACATGCAGAGGTGGGAGGGTGCTCCAGGCAGAGGGAAAAGCACCTTGGGAGATTTGTCCACAATAGTGGTAAGGTCTGCCTGCANGGGAGCAAGAACACCCACATGCTACACTTCAAGCTGCTTGGTTTGGAGTGGGGGTGGGTGTAGAGGGACAGAGGCTTCACTTTCCCAAATTCAGACTGGTCTCCATGATGGTTTCTTGGTCTTCTGCTGAAGGAAAAGTTCAACGGCCTGTGTGTGGCTCCTCCCTCTTGCTAGGAGCACTCTGTGTCTCAAACTCTGGCCCGGTGGCTGGAGGGCACAGGTATCCAGGCCACTGGGCTCCATCTCAAATTTCTGAGTTAGTAAACCTAAGAAGCAACTGGGAAGCTAGCATTGCTGACAAGAGGGTGGCTCCAATCTTGCTGGTCAGGGAACTGGACCACTCAGTTCTAGCCTAGAGCCTGGGGAGGAGAGCATCTTTCTGCTCTGGATATGGGAATGTCTTGTAGGCCTGAGATACATAGCTTGAATCTGGACAGTCAGGCGGCCTCCTCAAACCCCCGACAGGTTCTGAGGGGGTTCCCTTCACCTTGGGTTTACTTGGGTTTCATGAAAACATAATCAGAACTGGAGAGATGCCCAGGGAGGGTTTATGTTGAGGGAAGATATTAGGGACATAGAGGACACCCAGAAGGAGAGGGACACATGCTTGGGCAGAGGAAGAAGTTGGTCAGAGATGTGAATGATGACAGCCACCCAGCTCTGGAGCTATATAGCTGTCCTTACTGGAGAGTCGTTCCTGGTAAAGCAGCATGTGAATCCAGACCTGACACTGCAGCTCGGGGCAGGTGGCACCAGTGTCTGTTTCAAGGTGATACATCTTGGAGTTGAACACCTCAGCTCTTGTGTGTCCAAGAAAAAAGGCCTAGAGCAGCTAAGCTGTGTGCCCAGGTCACCAGCCCAAGCCAATGAATGTTCTAAGCATCCCCCTTGTCTTCCCTACCACCTAAAGGAGGGAATAGATGCTGTTAGGAAAGTCAGGCCCCGTCCTTCATAGGGCACAAGAGCTGAAAATGTTTGAACTCTGGTGCTCTGTTCTTCATGAATGGAAATGGAAGTGTGTCTTTCTGTAGTGAGTACTGTGATCTCCAACCCTCNGACATGAGTTGCTCATTTGCCATTCAACAGAAGAGACTGGACCTCTGAATAACTTACCTGTGTTCCTGATGCTTGAGGCAATATGTAATCCCGGATCTGCTGCATTCCACAGCCAACCCACACTGAACATCAATCCTGGGACTCTAAGAAACCAAGGAAGTAAAATGGATGACCCAAAGGCATGACAGACAGCCACACGGCAGAGCGTCTGTGGGAACCAGTGCAGTGTGCCCAAACCCGGGTGCTCCATCTCTGCTGGCTGCTCTGCCCACTAGGCACTGCCCTCTAGCTCAGGGACAGCTCTGGACCCCATCACTCAAAAACTCTTGGCCCCTGCCCTGCCCTAGACTCCAGGCACTCCCACAGTCTTCGAATTTTGAGGCAAGCAGAGGCTGAGCTCCTCCTCTAGCATAGCGATAACCAGGCAGCCCTACATTTACTCGTTCACTCACGCCATAAGCAAATGTCTTCTGAGCACTTATCCACCAGGCCCACTCTGGGAACACAAGAGTCCTCCCTTGACACAGGGACAACATCTCAACACCCTCTCAAAAGGCCCAGAGGGAGTTGCTCACTGTAGCTGAGAGGCTGGTCTCTAGGATCCTCAGGACAGGGATGTTTTAACAGCAGCAAGCCCTGCTTCTTCCAGCTCTATGGTTCTGGTTTGAAATAGATTCAATCATTTGTTTCCACACCTGTTCCTGCCATCAGTGTCTTTACCAATAGGCG
>LZPO01044388.1:491766-515918 GCA_001675575.1 Neotoma lepida
GACATTTAGAAAACGAGGTAACAAGCCATGAGCCACATGGCAAAGCATAGATAGGAAATATGGGTTAATTTAAATGTAAGAGTTAGGTAGTAACAAGCCTGAGCTATTGACCAAGCATTTATAATTTATATTAAGTCTCTGAGACAGTTATTTGGAAGTGGCTGCTGGTTATTTGGGAGCAGGCGGTCGAGACAGGAAAACTCCACCTATGCTTGTGGATTTAGAATACATGTTTAGCAAATCCCTCAGTGACTGGAATACCTGCTGAAGACTGACGGACAATGTTGCAGGCCACGTGAGGACTTTGGATTTTATCCTACATGGGAAGAGAACCCATTGGAAGGATTTGAGTGAAGAATTTAGGTTTTAAAAGGATCCTTATAGCTAATGTTGTGAAGAGAATAGGCTGTATAGGATCAAGGGTGAATGAAGGAAGATTCGTTCTAAGGCCTTTGAGAGAGCAAGAGAGCAACAGAGCAAGAGAGAGAAAGAGAGAGAGTGGTTAGTAGGTTAGAAGTTTGATCCAGGGTAAGAGTGGTAGAGGAGGATAGAAGTGGCCAAATGGCAGAGAATTTTGAAGAGAGACTGACAGAACGTGGCATGATGAGGTTAGAAGTTGCCGAGGGAGAGAGAATAATCAGAAGAATACTTAGATGTTTGGACCTGAGCAGCAAGGTGGCTGACCAAGTCAGTTATTGAGGTAGGGAAGATGGCAGGAGGAATCTGTTCTGGGAAGAGGAGGGTGCCAGCCAACACAGTGCACTCTGTGTTGGATAGCAATAAGTTTGAGGTTCCCATTAAATATCAGTGGGTGGTGCTGATTTACCAGGTGAATATGTAAACTGAAGATCATGGGGAGTGTCAATGCTAGAGGCAGAACACAGACAGGTATCAATATAATTGATGTTTAAAACTTCAACACTGGGCTGGAGAGNAGGTGTAGTAGGGACCTTTTTCTGTCCCACCAGCCAGCTTCCAAATAACCACAAGGAGATTTATTATTTATAGAAACTCAGTCAATAGCTCGGGCTTGTTGCTAACTAACTCTTACAACTTAAATGAACCCATATCTTTAATCTACGTTCTTTTACTTGGCTTGGTTACCATTGCTCTGTACTGCCATGCTGCTGCCTCTTCGTCTTGCTGGTGACTTCTGTCGTCTTCACTGTTCTTCTTCCCAGTGTCCTCTNTGCCCCGAAAATTCTGCCTAGCTATTGGTCGCTCAGCTTTTTATTAAACCAATCTGAGTGACAAATCTTCACAGCATACAAAAAGATTATTCCACACAAGATGGCTTGATTGATAGAGTGCATGCCGTGAAAACATAAGAACTGGGGTTCTTATGCCCAGAACCAGTGAAAACTGGGCAGGTGTGGCAGCTTCCTGTAATCCTAGCACTCAGAAGGCAGAGGCCGAAGGTCCTCAGGGCAAGTTGGCTAGCTAGAATGACTGGAATTGGCTAGCTCTGGGTCCAGAGAGAGACCCTGCCTCAATAAACAAANTGGGGAGTGATCAAGAAAAACTCCCGAGTCATCTTCAGATTCACATCCATACACACATGCATGTGCACCCTCACACATGCAAAAACATGCATACACACATACACACCATGCACATATGCAAAAAGAATAAATAATAAATAATAAAACATAACATTTACTGTCAGACTTAAGTGTGGTATCTNGAGTGGAGATGATCACAGAGAAAATGGACAACAATGGACAATGAAAATTAATCATTATGGAATTCACTCCAAACGTTACATATTTTCAAAATTTTCAGGAAGAATATCCTTGAAATAATCTTTCATATTTTTCATATTATGGAAATGCACTCTCAGTTTCTTTACTTCAAACAAAAGTCTTCTCTGACAAATAAACATCAGCCCAAAGTGGCCTCAATCGACGCTGGTTTGCTGTGATTAGAGATGTCAGCTGACAGAGCCAGTGAATGAGGAAGGCAAAGACGTTTGACACAGATTTGGTAATTATTGCTGAAGGTATCACTTCTCAATTGCAAGTGTCAGATGCCTTTGTAAACAAGCCTGTTAAAGCTCACTTTAAAATCAATACAGGAAATGGTTGTCTGTGGAAACCAAGCACATTCGCCATCAGGACAAATTAAACAACCAAAAACATGGCCTGACATAATGGCTTATTGAGATCAAAATGTCTGAAAATCAAAATATAGATTCAAACACNAACACATCTCAAGTTCCTCAAATGGAGATGGAGATAAGTAAGGATTAGGGGAGAACAAAGGGAGTTGAGTTTTAACTCAACGGAGGATAGTTTGCATTAAAGAACCCCAGCTAGCTTGTTCATGGCAGTCCAGTATCTCTGGGAATCGTGAAGGTTTGACTGAACATTCAAGGACTGACTGAAGATCTGTTTAAGAAATAGTTGTCTCCTCCCTTCCAGTCCAAGTCTTCACATCCTGGTAGAAGANAGAATGTTTGGTNTCTGCACAAAGGACAGCGGGCATAGTCGATAGACCCAAGAATGCTGGGTAAACATTATGGGTCTTGAGATGTCCATATTTCTTTCCCATCCAGTTTGTATCTCTTTGGCGGTCCAATCTTCTTCCTCTGGGCAGAAGGTTATAAAAGTCTTCAGGGGATCTCTCATTCCCAGGCAAGAGCCTAAACTTCAGACGTGGGGTGGGGAGCATGAAGAAAAGGCCAGTCCTTGCACCTCCAATAAAGCAGGTGACTGCCTTTCCACTTGTGTGCAGGCCTTCCAAGAACCTTCTCTGANACATGCAGCTGACTAAAGATGACCTGGATTTGAGGAAAACCTCTCACATAANGACTAGAGAACAATAGAACAAAATGAAGGTGTGCATGGCAGATAGAATAGTGTCCCTTCCCAATTGTCTGTACCCTAATCCTGAGATCCAGTGTGTTATGACACGTGGCGCTTTCATGGGCTTATGCCTACAAACACAAGTCATTCATGAGTTGACTTTGAGATGAATTGCACAATGTGACCCAATCCACCCATGACTCCTTTCCTTTGCTATGCCCTAGAGAAATGGGACAACTAGAGAGGAGACATAGAGATGTACTGTTGGCCTTGGTGACAGAGATAAGAGGTGACGAGATAAGGAATGTGGGCAGTCTCTAAAAGCTAGAAAAAGCAAGAAATGAAATCTCTAGAATTTCCAGAAGAAAATGTCCTTCCAACTCAGCGATTACAGTTCATCAGTAACTGTAANCATTGAACTTCTAAGCTATACAACTGTGGAGTGATACATTTGTGTTGTGTTAATGTTTCACACTGGCATTTAGGGCTGACCCAGGNATGTCCAGAGAACAGATATGCTTAGAGAAGGAGCTCTCCTTTGTTAACGTATTAGTTTCCTCAGAGGAATGAAGTATTGCAAACACTGAATAAGAACAGGATTCTATTTTAAGAAAAGCAATATTCTGAGATCTGAAAAGAAAGTACTCTTTGAGTTAAAAATATGATAGAAGGAATTTTTTAAAAGTTGGCAGCTGGCTTGGAAAAGATAGAAGAGGAAATCTCCCAGAAAGTAGATTAAAAAGACAAGGATCTAGAATCCAGGCAAGGGAAGATAAGTAGAAAAGCCATCCATTAGAAGCCACCCAAAGAAAAGGAGTTCCAGAGAGAATATTCTACCAGCCCTAAAACAATGCTAAAGCCTGTACCAAAGGACAAGAATCAACAAAGCAGAAGGCCACAGGCACCCGTGATAAACGCAGGCCTAGGCTGAAGTATAAAATTTGAGGACATTGGAAGCAATGATGTGTTTAAAAATATTTTGGATCTTTTTAGACTTCCTCATTGATATAATAATAGAGGAATGTAATAAAGATTCAACCACAAATGAGGAATTATGACCCTCCCTCTGTATCCCTATTATTGCTTCATACATGTTTAGTGTGTGTTTTTAAATGCACGTGTCTATGTTGATTATATTTTCTGCANTTGTCCCTTTTGTCACTGTACTAATGTGTTTACTAAGTTTCACACTAAATGTTATCTTGCTCTATGATGTAACACGAATTGCTAAATGGTCTTATTAATAAAAAACCTGGAGCCTGATATTGGGGTGAAAGCTGAAAGATTGGAGAAACAGAGCAAGCCACAGCCACCACCTCTTACCTCACCAACTCCTCAGCCTGAAAGAGCCTCAGCCGATAGGCCTCTAGCCAAAAANGCCTTTAGTCCCTGTCTCCTCACACCTTATATACCTTTCTCCACCCAGGTATCACTTCCTGGGATTAAAGGCGTGTGTGCTTCCCAAGCAAAGGCATGTGATCTCAAGTACTGGGATTAAAGGCATGTGGTTCCCAAATACTGGGATTAAAGGTGTGTGCCACCTCTGCCTGGCCCTGTTTCTTTCCTAGATTGAGTCAATCTCATGTAGTTCAGGGTGACTTTGAACTCACAGAGATCCAGACAGATCTCTGCCTCCCAAGTGCTAGGACTAAAGGTGCGTGCCACCACTGCCTGGCTTCTATGTTTAATCTAGTGGCTTGTTCTGTTCTCTGGTCTTCAGGCAAGGTTTATTTGATACACAATATATCACCACAATTAGCCAGCTTAGATCTCTTTTGGTATTTGCCTGAAATCTAGTCTTTGATTTTTATAAGGTTCTCTGCCTTTTTGTGTCTTACCTTAAAATCATAATACTGTCTCCTTCTGAAAATTTAACATGAAGCTAGGCATGGTGGCACGCACCTGTACTGTCAATGTCCAGCAAGCTGAGGCCGGAAGATCATGAATTTGAAGATGGCCAAGGCCACAAAGCGATTTACTGGATAATTCGTGAGCGGTTATCTCAAACTAAAAGCAAGGCAAACAAAAATTTTAAACTGAGACATTTGTTTCTTTCACTAGTGACTTTAATTCATTTGTATGTGTTGTAATTAATGTTATATTAGAATGTCTTACTTTTCACACTTATAAGGGTTTGATCTCCAGAACCTTTAAGAAAATAGAAGGAGAGAACTGACATGGCAGAGTTGTCCTTTGACGTCTACACATGCACTGTGGCAAGTGGGCACACATAACAACAATAATAGTAATAAAATAAGTTTTAAACTGATCCATACTCAAGTTTATTTACCTTTATTTCTTGAACTTGACAACACCCATATAGGTCTCTTCCAGTTCCCATGTTACTTGTAGGGACGTCTTCATACTGTGGTTATTGTTGTTGGCAATCTTCTTCCTATCCAAACACCATTCAGAATTTGTCCTTACTGCCCTTAATTTGTAGGTGACATTCCTTTTCAAGCCAGGGACTCCAGCCTTTAATTGTTGAAAGTTGAATCTTCACTGTTTCTTTATCTGTTTCTTATGTTTTATTCTGAGATTTGGAGACAGTCTCAGTGTGTGATCCAAATTGGTCTCAGACTAGCAATCCTCCTGTCTCCGTCTCCTGGGATTACAATTGAGCACTACTTTGTCCATCTTGATCTTATTTTTTTAAAAATTGCCACTTCAACTTCTATCTTTCGTATTTCAAAGTGTTAATGAATTTTTCTTCCTTTTCATTATTTCCTGTGGCCTCTTGAGAGAATTCCTTAACCTGATCTTTCCATTTCATTAATCTGTCCTTCAGCTGTTTCCATTCTGCTAGCAATCTATCTCTTAATACTTTAACTATTACATTTCTCATACCTAATATTTCCACTTGACCCTTTCAATGACTTCCATTTTTTCTCATATATTTAAAATTATTTCTTATTTCAAACATTATTTTTATGTCTGTCTCAAATTCTAGATCCATTTCTTAACAATTTTGCCTCTGAAGGGATGTCTTCTACTTACTGTCTTTTACATAAGTGACATTCTGTTTTGGTGTCTAGGCATTTTGACCTGTGAGTTTATGTTTCCATGAACATCAGCTGTTCTGGTGAAGGTGTGAGACTCTAGGGTGCAGGCTCTGCCCGAATCCCTTCAGCTGGATGTCAGTTAAGTAGAGGAATGGCCATGGAGGAAGAGGAGCTGGCATGCCACAGAACAAAACAGTCAGCTCCTCTTCTCATGCTGCCCCTTCAGAAATGCCTTGCTGTGGTCTCTGACTCCCACTTCATCACAGCATTTGGACAGCCACTGGCAGTGGAGATCTGGGATGCTGTACCCAAGTTCTGTGGTCAAGTGGGAGCCAGAGACCACAGCACACCAAGGCGTGTTAGGAGAAGCAGTAAGGGCAGAACTTTCAAAGGCTTCCCATCAACCCAGTTGGTTTCCACCTGCTTCTGCTGCAATCATGTATAAAACTCCCATCACTGAAATAAATCAGATTGTCTGGGAGGCCTAGGGGTGGGTGCTGATCTATTCAGTTATGGATTTGGGGAAAAAAGAAAGAGATGAATCCACAAGCACAATTTAAAATAGTGCAATGAGCTTTCCCTGGATTCATCAAAAATTATATTTGTTAGCACACATAACCCCCCATTGTGTAAATTATAAATTACAATGGTAGTTATGGTGTGTGTGTGTGTGTGTGTGTGTGTGTGTTCTTTCACTGAAACATTTGAAAGTAAATTGCAGCCAGGTGTGACAGCACACCTCTAACCCCATCGTTTGGGAGAATGGAGGTCAGCTTGAGCTACATAATGAGTTTCCATCCATCCTGGACTACACTCAAAATAGAGCAAACAAACAAAAGAGTAAATTGCAAGCATCTAGTATTTCAGCATGCATGTTCCAGAAGGGAGGACTTTCTCCCTCATGTCATTGTCATCGGCTACAAATTTTTTTTGAAAACTTCTAAAGGTGACATTTAATGTGCAGCAGGGTGGAGAACCATCTCTCTCACCTTCTCACCATTGCCTTGAGTTTGCCTAGCCTTCATCCTCTAGTTTACATGAGTGTTCATACACAGGTGCACACAGATGGACACGTAGACAGATGACAGACACACACTCCAGCTCCAAACTCCTCTCAGACTCCTCAGAGGGTCATAAAAGCTTTGGGTCCCTGAAATCCCCAGTTCCTCCCATTTCCGTGGTTTCTCCAGAGTGGAGTCTGAGAACTAGAGCCATCAACACAGACTGCAAGGTCTCCTCAGCAGCAGCTCAAAGCTCTTGAGCACTGCATACTTACTTTATAAAGTGTTGATACATTTGGTTGAGTGTAAANGGACGTTTTTTGTCCCTACTGCCTGATCCCAAGTAACCGACTCAGAGGCTGAATATGAATTATAAATGCTTGGCCAGTAGCTCAGGCTTATTACTAACTAGTTCTTACAACTTAACCCATTTCTATTAATCCATGTACTGCCCCAAGGCTCATAGCCTTTACCTTTATTTTGTGTGTCCGACTTGTTCTCCATCTGGCCCTTCTCCTTCCCATCATTCTTAGTTTGGTCGCCCCACCTATACTTCCTGCCTGGATACTGGCCAATCAGCATTTTATTAAACCAATTCTAGTGATGAATCTTTACAGTGTATAAGAGGATTATTCCAGAGCAGCTGAGTCTAGCTTCTAATAAAGTGGTAGATAAATCAGAATTTGGGGAAAAACATAACAGTATGAAAATACTGAAGATAATCCTAGTGCAAAACAAACTCTGATCTTGAATTTGCCTGTAAATATTATTAAAGGTGTACAAACTATTTCTGCTATGAAAACAAAACAGACTAACAAACATCACTCAGCCTGTTTCAGTCTGGGTTGAAAATAGCCATTGAATTAGCATTTAAGCCATGTAAGCGTGCCTTCAAGTTTTCTTTGTAAAATGTTTCTTAAAATAGTGCATCTTTCCCAATACCTTTACTCTAATAGATATTATAAAATTGTAATTATTTTTCTAGTGGAATACACAAGGGATAATGTCTGAGTGTTGTTTTAATTTGCATTCATTGGATTTTGCCAAGGTCAAGTATCTTTTTACATGATAATTTAGTCACTTACAATATTTATCGTGCTTGCCCATTTAAAAAAAATATATAATTTATTTTTATTTTGTGTTCATTGGTGTTTTGCCCGCATGTCTGTGTGAGGGTGTCAG
This sequence comes from Neotoma lepida, assembly GCA_001675575.1. Lineage (NCBI taxonomy): Eukaryota > Metazoa > Chordata > Mammalia > Rodentia > Cricetidae > Neotoma > Neotoma lepida. The sequence continues at coordinate 499,756 of LZPO01044388.1, forward strand.
AAGCCTTGGAATAGAGTTACAGACAGTTATGAGCTGCCATGTGGGTGCTGGGAATTGAACCTGGGTCCTCTGGAAGAGCAGCCAGTACTCTCAACCACTCAGCCATTATGTTTGGCCATTTTTAAAAAGAGGATTTTATTAAAAAGTTGAAATCTCTTGCCCAACAGTTCTACCAGTTTCGTAGGCTTCTAAGTCTTTCTCTAAGTCATCTGAATACATGGACACTTTCTGAGTCCTAGTAAATTCTAGTATGAAGGTTGCAAAGCTACAAGACTCAGGACAGAAGTGTGGGGAATTGCCAAGGAAGTCTCTTCACATGTCCAAGTTTCATTTCTGTTGCTGTAAAATAGCCTGGCAAGGGCAACTTAGAGGAGAAAGAAGCTATTTTTGCTGCAATGCTATACTACAATCCACCACCTCGTGGAAGTCATGGAGGGGGCAAGAGCTTGAGGTAGCTGGTTATGTCACACTCGCAGTCAAGAGCAGAAAGAATGCATGCATGCTCACTTGCTTGAGTTCTTGCTCAGCTCAGTTTCTCTACCCTTACACAGTTCAGTACATCATCACTCCACCCATCCCTTTGTAGGGAGTGGTGCCACCCACTGTGGGCTTCCCCCATAAATTAACTTAAGTAAGGCAATCCCCTACAGCAGACACACCCACAGACCAACCCAGTGGGGGCAGTCCCTCAGGTTCTCTTGCTAGCAGATTCTAGGTTGAGTCAAGCTGGCAACTAATGTTGAACATTGCACCATGCTAGCCTGAGGCAAATAAAATCCCACCCAAAGATGTAAAAACAAAAAAGGAGACGTAAGCAAAAAGATGAGAAAAGATGAAATCCTAGAACAGTACCACCTAGTGACGTTGGAGATGTGCACATCCCATGGTTTCGTGGCCTGGCTGTCAGTTACTGTCCTGGAGCAGTTTGCCTTGTGCTATGCTTTGTGGAAATTCAAGGCTCCTCATCATTAGACAGGCACTAGCTAGCATGTTCATCACTGTGACTACCCTATTAGAAAGAATAACTTCAGGAAAGGATGTCTTGTGTTTTTTTCTTGGTTACAGAGGGTCCAGCATAAGTATGCTTCGTCCCCTGCACTTGGTCAAAACACCATGGTGGTGGGAGCATGTGGCAGGGGAAGCTTCCTCACTTCACAGTGAATGTGAAGCAGAGAAGAAGGAAGGAACCAGGGATTTGTATAATCTTCACATTCTTTTCAAAAAAAGATTCATAATTTTTATCTACGTGTGTGTGTGTGTGTGTGTGTGTGTGTGTGTGTGTGTGTACATTCAATCATGTGAAGAGTCAGGTCTCCCTGGAGCTGGAGTTACAGGCAGTTGTGAGGCACCAATGTGGGTGCTGGGAACTGAACTAGGGCCCTCTGAAGAGTGTAAATGCTCTTAGNGGCTGAGTCATCTCTCCAATCCCTGGGATACCCTTTAAAGGCACACTCCCAGTGACCTGTCAAGACCTCACTTCCTAANGTTTCCAGACTTTCCAAAAATAGCACCAGCACTTGGGTGGGGGGCAGTTTGTGTTCAGGCCACAGCAAGGAAAAGGAGGAAAAAATGGCAATACTTCTCAGCAAGAGAATGGATAAGAACGTGTTAAAACATTCTTACCTTAGGATGGTATCTGAAGGTAAATGAACTGTATCCACTTGTAAGAAGGTGAATCAATCTTAAAAGTGCACATTGAGTAAAGCTACTTTGCAAAGAGACACGCACTCTATGCATTATTTTATGCAAATGTCCAGAGCCTGCCCAGCATCACTGCACTCTAGTCCCAATCATACAGAATGCAGTAAGTCTTCAAATACGGGGGACATATGCTTCCTTTCACGAATGGGGGTGATGGTGGCTACCTTCAGGACTGGGATGAGGGCTGCTCCAACTGTACCCATTACGTTTCATCCCATCAAAGGACTCTTATTCTGTTTCTTCAGAACAGGAAGGAAATGAGGAGGAGGAGGGACAAATGAGAACGGACCAAAGCAAACACGGCTAAATTGTGACATTTGCTGAATCTTGTGTTATTTTCTAATGTCACTTTCTGTTTTTCCGGGTGGCTGTAACGTTCGTGAATGGAAAGACAAATCGCCCCAGGGAGAGGCACCGGGAAATGCTTCTTCACCTTGATTGTGGCGGTCATTCTATGAATGTGGACTTGGTTAAGGTTCGTTGAACTGTCACTTATAAATTATAGTCCAGTTGATTGTGCGCCTNTGTTCCTGTGTGACAGTGGGTGTGCAGGTATGTGTGCATGCATGTATGTGGANGTTTGAGGTCAACCTTCAGTATCCATCTGGAGGTGTCCACCTTTATTTTGAAATAGAGTCTCTCATTTATTAGGCTAGCCTGGCTAGCCAGTGAGCCTCAGGGACCCTCCCATCTCTGTCTCCCTAGCCCTGGNATTGCTGGTGTGCACTATCACACCCAGCTTTTTATACAAAGGCTGGGTAATGAACCCTGGTCCTCACACTTGCCCACCAGATGCTTTGCTGGCTGAGCTGTCTCCTCAGGCCCTCAGGTTGATCTCGAAAGAGAACAATCAAGTGAGACGCTACCTGGTCAGCCCTCAGCCTCTTCTGTGGCANCTGGTTCCAGATGGAAGTGAAGGANGGGACAGAGACCATAGACTCTGGGCCAGACTTGAGAATCTGTCCCTAAATCTGGTGGCTGCAGGTTTCCCAGGTCCTCAGAACAAGAGGGACCACCTCTGCTGTGGGAGAAAGAACACAGGATTGTGCAGTCTTGTTCAGAGTGCAGGGGGATGGGAAAGGGCTGAGAGCTTCTGCCATGAGTTCTTTGTGTTCTCTGGCACCTCAATGTTCTCTCCATTTAATTTTTCAGAAGCACCAACAAATCAGAGAAGAAGCTTGCCCTGAAATTGTTATTTGGATGAACGTGACATTTGTAGGCCAGCGAGGGAAGCTGNGGGGAGCTGAGGGGTTTGCAGCCCTCAGCTCGAATCTTGNAGCCTGGATTCCCAAACAATGTGCATGCATGGAGGAGGAGGAGGAGCTGCCAGGGTGGAAAAATACAGCTGGGTGGGCAGCACTCAACAAGGTGAGGAGGGAAGGAGGAAGGAAGGGAGGAAAGCTCGCTGGCTAACATAGGTCACTTGCTTTGTGAGAAACAGGCTATGGTCTCCCTNCATCTTCTGAAGAGTGTTACCCATTTTAGAGATGAAGAAACCAACTCAGAATAGGGATATGCCCCTCCACCAAGAACACAAAGCTGAGAAGCAGAATTGGAGCTAACCCAAGATGGCTGATGTGGAATCCCTGATCCTGACATGTCCTTTAATCCAAGAGAAGAAGCCCAGGCAATATTTGCTTTATTTTAACTTTCTGACCCTTCTATTCCTTCCTGGNGAAACTGAGTCCAGGAGAGATTCAGGAGCATGCTAAAGTNTGTTGGACCATTTGTGGGGTAGAGTCAGGACCAGGCAGGATTGAATGGAGAAGCTGAGGAAGATGAGTGGATCAGAATTTGTGGAGTATTGGTGTCCTGGGTGCCATTGCAGAGACAAGGAGCATCACGGGAAAAGGAGGNACTGCTGGAGAGTTATCTCCTGCTTTCTGTTGTTGTGATAAACACGACGATCAAAAGCAGCTTGGGGAAGGAAAAGGTTTATTTCAGCTTATCCTTCTGGGGCACTGTGCATCACTAAGAGAAGTCGGGGAAGGAGCTCAAGCAGGAACTGAAGGAGAACCATGAAGGAACACAGGCTTACTCTCTGGTTTCCCTCNGTCATATACTATGCCCTGGAAGTATAAGCTGAAGGAAACTCTTCTTACTCCANATTGCTTTGGGTTGTGATGTTTGTGACAGTGNCAGTATGCAAACTAGAAGAGAAACTGGAACCAGGAGTGGGGTCCCAGCTGGGATGAGCCTGACCAAGTTGTTTTGGTGGGAGGATCATGAAAGTCTTCTGGGACTTTGTGAAAAAGCAGTTTGGTGCTCAGCACTTCGTGGGCTGTTCTAGTAGGAGCTTAAAAGATAAAATACCGAGAGAAACACAGAAAATGGAAGCTTGGCTTGTGAAGTNTCAGAGGAAGCAAAGACTCGATCAGGGTCATTTGTGTGGTATTTTGGGTTAAGAACTGTGAAAGTGAAACCCATGAATCACTAGAGCAATGGATACTGGTCCTCTGGGGCTGAAGAACCAGCTGTGATTACAAAGAGATGAGCATTGTTGAAGTGAAATAGTCTGAGAAGTAGTTTCTCAGCATGTAGAAGCTGTGGTCCAGGAGTTGGACAAAGCTGCATCTCAAGCAGGCAGCCTAACTTTGTAATGTGTGAGCATCTTCTATGTGGCACTTGCTTTAGTGCATGAAAGCTACATGGAGAGAAGCTGAGGCTTGGCATCACATGGCAGGGTTGGAGTCCCTGAAGAGAGGTCATTAGTGAAGGTGCAGCCTCATTTGCAGGAGAGATCTCAGGTTATTTGGAGATGCCAGGACCCGGTTATGTCCACCAAGGGCAGCAGCAGGAGTGGAGTGGAATCAGTCTGAGCCTATGAGACATACTGTGTGTGGATGGTAGATCTGAGTAAGTGGAAAAGCTAAGCCTTTGGGAGCAAGAAGAGTGAGTCCCAGATGTCAGACCTTGAGCTTTTTACACTGCTAGATTTGGGGGTTTGCTTTAATATGATTGCTCCTGTGCCCCAGTTCTTCCCTTGTAGAATAAGTAGTCCGTGGTTTGTTTTCACTTTGATATAAACTCACAGTTGAGTGAGCTGGACTTTTAAAGATCCATTGAAGCTTTTAGATGTTGGAATTTTTAAAGAGTGTGGGATTTTAAAATTGCACTATATTTTATATCATGATATTAACGTAATATCTTGGGGGCAAACAAGAAAGGAAAGGCTCAGGTTTAATGGTGATGTGCTTATATGTCAAGTTGACAAGGGTGCATTTTCCTACTTAGTTGTTATTGTCAACTTGACACAACTCAGAGTCACTTGGGANGAAGAAACCTCAGCTGAGGAATTGCTGAGATCAGATTGGTCTGTGGGNCTCATCCTGATTGCTAATTGATGTAAGAAGAGTCCAGCTCACTGTGAGGAATGCCATCTCTAGGCCTGTTTGTCTGGAATATATAAGACAGCTGAGAGAGACAGAGACAGAGACAGAGACAGAGACAGAGAGACACAGAGACACAGAGAAAGTGCTACTAAGCAGAGCTCCTTTGTGCTTTCTGCTTTTCCTCCTTGATTCTCTGCTCCGACTTCCCTCAGTAATGGAGTGTGACCTAGAAGTGTGATGTGGAATAAACCCTTTCTTCCACAAGCTGCTTTTGGTCATGGCTTTTCTCACAGCGACAGAAAGCAAATTAGGACACTCTCTGAAGGTGAGTCTCACTGTGCTTTAGACTTTTCTCAGAGTCTTGTATGGGCCCTCAATGCAAGGAAGCAAGGACACTGGACATCAGAACTATGGCAGGGGGTCACAGAAGGCAAATAGTCAGCCTAAAGGGCCATACTCACATGGCAATCATCAGCAAAGGGGCTGATGGACGTCCCCACCCCCCAGTGTTCTTACAACACCACTGGGTCACGTTGATATTCATAATAATAACTCCTTTGGACTAAAATTACCCAATACCGTACATTAAATGAGCCATGTTGTTTATGTGTGTGATTTCCATTTTATATCAAGCCTAAAAGATGCTAAAAGGCATACATTTCTGATTCTAACCATGTTCACCAGGAATCTCCTAGAACCTGTATGGGAAGGTGATGGGGATGTCTTTCTGTACACTGTGAATATGTGTTGCTCTGATTGATTGATAAATAAAATGCTGATTGGCCAGTAGCCAGGCAGGAAGTATAGGCGGGATAAAGAGACAAGGAGAATTCTGAGAAGAAGGTTGAGTCAGGAGATGCCAGCCAGCTGCCCAAGAAGCAACATGTAATGGCACACTGGTAAAGCCACAGAACATGTGGCGACATATAGATTAATAGAAATGTGCTGAATTTAAGTGTAAGAGCTAGTCAGTAATAAGCCTGAGCTAATGGCCAAGCAGTTATAATTAACATAAGCCTCTGAGTAATTATTTTAAGTAAATTATTTATTTAAGTGGCTGTGGGACTTTGGGGCCTGGCGGGATCTGAACAAAACTTCTCCTACAGGAAGGGATATCTCAGAAAATTATTGACAATAAAACAATTTCTACAAACCTAACCTTTCCCCAGAGTTCCACCATGGAAGGCTCAGCTTGGCACCTTCAGCTTCCCTCTCACAGTTCCCAGCATAAACTTAGGGATAAAACCTAAGTTTACTTAGCAAAGTTCTTTGGACAAACTGAGAAAGGAAGTAACTTGCCCAGTGCCACCTAACGATAGAACAAAACCCAGGCTTGAGCTACAGTCTGGGATCTGTTCCCAGATCTTGATTTCCTGAACATGAAAGCTGGAAGGCAAGGAAAGTGTATAGCTCTGTTTTTTTCATTCCCTGCCAAGGGAGGTGAAGCCCAGAGAAGTCAGTCAGCTTGCTACTGGTCACATAGCCAAGCTAGAATCACTGCGCTATTTCCTCTGTGTATCTTGAATGAAAGGGTCTTGCCTCACAGTGGGAAAGGAAAGGTTGAAAACAGACTGAAAACTCAAACCATGAGAAGGTAACAGTTGTGTTAGATTTTATTTTTCCATTTGCAGCAAGCAAGGGAGGGAGGGAACCCTGTTTGTTCGTAATTACACTTCTAATAGCACCTGCTTCTAATGCTGGTGAGTTTTTTTTTTTTTCAGTTCTTTACCAGTGAGATAAGAAAAAAATAATCATAAAATTTAGACCCTGGGTAGTTGTTACAATTAAGTTCAATTAACTATGCCCTTAGGTAGAGTAGATATGGCAAGAAGTATCTTGTAGAATCCAATTTCCTTGACAANTACACTCTCTGGCATACAAGGAGGTTATTATTTCATTTGTTGAAAGGGAGTGTGGTAGAGTGAAAAGGATACAGAATTCAGAGTCAACAGATCTGGTCCACAGCATCTCACCTGCCACAGAAGAGTGACAGCCNTGAGCAAATGGGCATAATAACATCTGTTTCTGTGAGCTGTCAGAGAATTAAATGAGACAATGCCCAGGAAGGCGCGATTCACAAATGCATCCCAAATATTCATAACAGCCACTTCTGAAATATGAAATCAACTGAGCAAATTAATTCTGAGAGGTTCTTTTTTAATTACCTGAAATGGAGTTAGAGAGATAGATCCGCAGTTAAGGACAGAGAGTGCTCTTCCAGAGGACCCAGGTTCAAGTCCCAGGACTCACAGAGCAGCTCCAAACCATCTGTAACTCCAGTTCCAGGGGAGCCAACTCCCTCTTCTGAGCTCTACAGGCAGCAGGCGCCCATGTGGTACACAGACATATATGCAGACANAACACTCATACACATAAAATAACAATAAATCTTTTGAAAGTTGGAATTATAAANCTCTAAATAGGTTTTATTTTATTGTGTTAGTTTTGGGAGGCAATCCTGGAAGCTGAACTCGGGCCTCGTACATGCTAAGTAGATGGTAACAAATACTATAATCAAAATTAAAAACATGATAGCGTAAGACCAAGATTGTTTTCATACAATAAAAAAGGCTAAACTACTTAGAAAACAATGGATGAAACAAATGAATAGGCCACTGAAGTAAGAGATACTCAAGTTTNCCANCAATTACTAAAGAATTTCAGTGGAGTATGGCGTCTCATGTTTGTAATCTCAGCACTGAGGGGGCCGAGGCAGGAGGATTGCCACAAGTTCAATGACATCCTGAGCTACAGTGAGATTATATCTCCAAAACAAACAAACAAATTCATCTCACAATATTTCTCCTCATCTGAGGTTTATTTGCTACACTTTGAGTTTCATCAATCTACCATCATCCAAAAATATTAAATGGAAGATTCAGAAAGTAAAATACTCATACTTGCAGGCCCATGGGCCTGAGAAGAGATTTACGAGGAAAAATGAGGTTAACTAATTAATAATTTGAGTTTCTGGATCAGTGTAGGAGACACTGGTGTGAACTAGAGTCCTACATGTGAACCAACACTGAGATAGTTTATGGATGGATATGTGTAAGCACATGTCTGTGGACACACATAAGCACTAACCCCTCAGGTCTGACAAGTAGACTAGGTGCCCAGATCTTAGTTTAAAATATTATGAAAATAAACTAAGTTTCCTCAAAGGAATGGCTGATTCCAAGGCTGAGGCAGAAAACGCAAGATGAGACAAAGACCCTGGAAAATATCTGATGAATGACGAAGTCCTGTNAGGACAGGGGCCACTGGGTTCTGGAATGGTCAAATCTGGGACCTGTGTGCATCAAATGAGGAGAATGCATTATAAAGTAGGCATGCATGAACTCCCGCTGACATGCATACACACCCGCATGTACACACACACACACACACACACACACACACGCACACGCACACGCACACGCACACTCACACGCACTCGCACACAAAGGAAAAGTTTTGCTGCGAGGTAGACTAGTAAACAACAGATAGAAGGAACGACGGAAACAATGAGTCAGCATTTGGTAACAATCTCAAAACTGGCTCATCCGCAGGAGCGTCGCTGGAGGAGGTTTAACCAGAACAGAGTGTCAGCATCATCTCTGAGCACCTGCCTGCAACAATGTGTCAATCACAAAAGGGAAACAGAGAGTCTAAGGTGGGGAAGCCAGGCAGACACCAGCACCGCCACATCGCCAAGGTTAACACCCCCAGGCAAGGTGGGCCACCATCACGTGCCTCCTGAGGCAATGCCTGAAGGAGCTCACAGGACCCATGGCCATTTGCATCCAGGAAGGGCAGCCTGAGTTTTGGTGGAAGGAAACACCAGAGAGATCCAGGCAGAGGGCCACGCTTGAGAATGGGAGACCCACACCGTCAAGACAGCGGAGGATTCACAAGACAGGCAGAATGGAGGAAATCCTGGATGTGAGAAAGTGCAGGTCACACACCATGTGCATCCTCCAGGACTTTTCTGTATTTGAAGGGAGAAAATGCGCAGTTGAGACCGTTGAACGGTGCCTGTGGCTTAGATGTGGTGCTTTGTGTGCATGTTGATCTGCTTTGGAGGGCACTGTGGTGTTTCTGTAGAGAATGGGCTTTGTTTGAGGAAATGCACGCAGCAGTGTATAGAGCTAATGGGGGTGGGGTCTCATGTCTGCAGTTTGCCCTCAAAATATTCAGAAAAAGAATAATGGAATGGGGCGGAGGGATGAGGAAGGTTAACAATTGGAAATTTGAGGTATGTGGAAATTCTTTTTATTCTGGAAACTTTTCTGTAAGGTTGAAATTATTTTAGGGCACGTTATCTTTTAAAATATGCCCCACAAGGCTGGAGAGATGGCTCGGTTGACAAAAGATGTGTATAAGAGACAGCTCTATGAGTTCGAGGCCAGCCTGGGCTACCAAGTGAGTTCCAGGAAAGGAGCAAAGCTACACAGAGAAACCCTGTCTGGAAAAAAAAAAAAAAAAAAAAAAAAAAAAAAAAAAAAAAAAAAAAAAAAAAAAAAAAAAAAAAAAAAAAAAGTGTGGCTGCATGTGCCTAAAACTCTAGCATTGGGGAGCACATAGTAGGGCCATTAGCAGAGACAGACAGATACTAAGAGCTTGTTGACCAGCCAGCCTGCCCAAGATGGCAAGCTTCCAGTCCAGCGAGAGATCCCGCTTCAAGGCACTAAGGCAGAGAGGGGTAGAGGAAGACACCTGACATCCTGTTCTGGCCTCTGAATATACATGGGAGGGTGCACCCACATGTTCACAGGCATACATGTGGGGGGTGCACCCACATGTTCACAGGCATACATTAGCCCCCCCAAAAGCACACAACACATACAAATAAACAAAATAATAAAACATCCCAAAGGTATACATCTTGTCAGAAATGTTGGTAGAAAGAGTTGTAGAAGTACCATTGACNTATTTCAAATGGATTTGATTTTTGTTGACTAAAGTGTGTTTAAATCTGCCAAATGAATGAATAAAATATTCAATGTTAGTGAAAGAACTGAGAAGATTTTTTTTGCTGAGAGGTTAAATTTGATATAAAGGACAATGTGACAATTGCCATTCAAAATACATCTTATTCAGAGCTTAAAAATTGTATAAGACAAAGAAAAATTAAGCTGATTGGTCTAAAACAAAAATGAGACTGAAACACTGGAAACAACCAAATGCCCATTGAAAAATCTTGTCACAGTCCTGTTCTCAGCCACCTAGAAACAAGGGTGTATTGTTCAGTGACTGTACAAGGGTGCTTATGACATATTTGAAAAACAAATTCACATATGCACCTATCTGATCAGCAATATTTGATTATGTATAAATTTTTACAAGATATTAGATGCATGAAGAGTAATGTAGCCCAGCACTGCTCCTTCTGAAATGCAAATTCTAGTTGCAGATGATGCAGACATATGCACAATATTTTTGCCATCTTAAGTGAAAGGNGCAAGCTGCAGAATGATTTGTTTTTTTGAGACAGGGTCTCCTGTTTCCCAAGCTGTCCTTAAACTCACTATATAGTGACAATGACCTTGAATACTGNATCCTCCTGGGATTACCGGCATGTACCACCACANCTGGTTTGCACAGTGCTGGGGACTGAACCCGGGACCTCATGGCAAGTGCTCTATCAACTGAGCCAGATGCCTAGACCCCGTAGTACGGTTTTCACCAAACATCCTTTAGAAAACAAGAATGTGGGTGGTCACACACACGTCAGCGCGTACTTGGGAACAACAGACTCAGCCTCTATGTCCTCTTTCCCTATAGACAAGTCTTTCTGGAAAATTTGCAATTTTTACATTAAGCATATATTGCTCGTAGATCCTAGGGGATAAAGTCTTACAAATTCCTATGACTCAAGGTAAAATAAATAATGACATGATGTTATCTGAACACTGGAGACAAGGAAAAGATAGGTCTTTAATATTGAGCTGTGGTTTCATCCCCAGAGAAATGGACCAAAATTATTATTAATTGCTGTTATGGGCCTCAGCACTTTGCCATGTCTGCAATTTAAAAAAGCAAACAAGCGTCTGTTGTCAAGATGATCCCTGATTGTTTATACTTGGTCTCCCTGAGAAAGGATGTTTTGTGACTTGCCAGTGCAGTGGAGAAAGGACAGTTCTCACAATTTTCATTTTCTACGGCCAAGGCCTGGGTTAAGGATCAGCTAGAAATGTCCCGTTCTAATCACAGAGGATACACAGGTCGTCAGCCTCTCTCTCTGCTCCGAAACCCCAGGGACCATCCCCTTCCTGGCTCACCCCAACCTCATCCATGGCAAGAGATCTTACAGATGAGGCTGGTGAACTTGAAGGAGGAAAGAACACCACTGTCCCATCACCAATGTCTAACTGCGAATCACACCCTTTGCTGTGAGTGTCAATAGTGGTCCCACCAGCAATGTCCTTGATTTCATCACTGCAAGAGACTAGATGTTTTCATACCACAGAACAGGACAGAACGGTCACCGCTGGCACTCCAAAGAGATTGCGCACACTCATCACTCCCTCAGAATTCTGAGACGAATCAGACCTATTCCTAGCCTGTTGCTTGGTTCGTAAATAAGCAAGAAGATCAATTACACAGTTAAACTGTTTCTAATATCTGTTTGTGTGTGTGTGCATATGCATATGTGGGCATGTGTATATTCGTGCATGTGTGTGCATGTGTGTGTGTACATGTGTGTGTGTGAGTGTATGTGTGTGTAAACCTAAGTAATGACTTTCCTCNTCTTCTTCAGTCACTCTTCATCTTATCTTTTGGGGCNGAGTGTTTCACTGAACCTAGAGCTCACTGATTGGCTAGGCTGACTGACAGCATGCCCTGGGATCCTCCTGTCTCTACCTTCCCATCTTTGGGATAACAGGTACAAGCCACTCAGCCCAGATTTTTTAACTTTTATTTGTTTGTTTGCTTGTTTTATGTGTATGGGTGTTTTGCCTACATGTAAGTCTGTATACCAAACAAAGAGGAAGGAGAGAATCAACTCCCAAACTTTACCCTGTGACCTCCACACGNGTTGTTGCACATTTCCACACATACCTCACACACTATAAATTATAATGAAGAAAAGAAAAAAAATTCAACAGATTTTTCTCAGAGAAGTCCTTAGCTCAGACAGGAATTTTTTACCTTGAAGACTGCAAAGATCCAGAGTTCCAGGGGGCCTAAAAACTCCTCACCCCAACTTTTTACCATCTGACACCTTCAACATGGAAATCTGAATGTCTCCATTCTCCTGGGAACCACTGGTAATACTGCCTCTGCTCCTGGGATCTGGCTCTGATGTCAGGTTTGGATCTGAGACTGTCCCCAATGCTCATGTTTTGAATGCTTGTTCCCAGCTGGAGGCACTAGCTGGGGGGTGTGGGTGGGGCTTTAGAAGGCAGGGCCTTGCCTGGTGGAAGCAGATCACTAGGGGTGGCCCTTGAAGGATGGTACGCAGTCCCTTCTGTCTGTCTGTCTGTCTGTCTGTCTGTGTCTGTACATGTGTGCGTCTTTCTGTCTCTTTCTCTGGATCTCTCTCCTCTTTTCTCTCTTTTCCCTCTTCCCCTCCTCCTCCTCTCCTTTTTCTTCTTCTTCCTGCTCCCCCCTCTACCCAGCTCTCCCTCCCCCAGCTCCTGCACACCTTCCTGCTGCTATGAAGTGAGCTTAGCCACCATACTTGCTCTGTCATGGTGGATTGCACCCTCTGAAAACAGGAGCCAAAATAGACATTTCCTCCCTGAAGTTATGTGCAGGGGCTGTGCTCACAATGANAATGGACATAACCACTACACCTGGTATAATCCTTAGCCAGGGCAGGCCCTGCTGCTCACAATATGTCATCTCTAGGAATAGGCCATNTCTATATTTTGTTTCCTGGATCCCTTGTGGGCATTTGCTTTTGCAACCTCTGACCAATGTAGATTTCACAGATGCTGTAACTGGCCTGATGGGCCGGGAGCCAGGAAGTCAGTTAGTGGCATCCCAGAATTCCCAAGCCCACTGGCCAGGTTGCTCTCCTGCGAGCACATAGCCTACCTGCATCACATCCCCCAGGAGACCTCGGAGATAATGGACCTCTAGATCTCTGTGGAGTTTCAGATGATCCTGGCACAACCCTGAGTTTTAGTTCCCCTATCTGTAAAATGAAAATGGTGTTACAGGCTTGAGTCAAGGTGAACAACTTACGGGGACACTGGCTGGTCTTACTTGAATGTCCCCTCCTGACTAGAGATGCAGTGAGGTCAGGGAGCAGAATGGGAACAAAGTTGGGTTGTGTGGGAAGGAATGTGGCCTACTCTGTCAACTCAGATGAGCTGCTTTTATGTGTGTCTTCAGCCCCAGAATTCTTGTGTGCAGAACACCTCAGCTTCTCCTAAGTATCCCTATACCTCTTACCCAGCCCTGGACCACAGCTGTGCATCTATGAGGGAGGGAAAGGGGTTTGCCACCATCAGAGAAGTGACTGCCCAGCAGCATGTATGGCATTTTAAATGACTTAGCCCTCTAACCCCTCAATTTGACTCCTTACCCATGCAGATAAAAGCTGGAGGGTGACTGNGGGGGGTGGCNGGGACCCCCACCTTTACAAAAGGGCTACAGTCTGCAAGGTGCAAATGTTAGAAGCCCTCTGAGTGGGCTCCTTGTCCTTGCCGAGCCTCAGTGTCCTTATCTGTAAAATGGGGCCATCACAGCACAGCCTGNACCATGCTGAGAAGATTAAGTGAAGTCATAATTAGTGCACCAACAACTATACAAGCAACATCTGGTCTCCTATCCAAGGGTCTGGCAGCAGAGCGAGAGATGGGGCACCAGGAAGTTGGGGGGGGGCACTCAGGATTCATCCCTATACCTCAGACTCTCAGAGTTGTACAGCTGAGTCTTCCAACTCATTTCTCAAAGGGTCTCACCTTCCAGCTCTTCCCTATTCTGGAACCCATCCTGTGAAGCGGCTTTTCAGCCACAGGTGAGCACGAGTTAATGGGCCTCTGACCCATTTTTCTAGCAGACTCATTACCTCATCATTAGCCTTGAAGAGAAGATAGTGGCANCTGATTAGCAGGAAGCTGTCACAGCTGAGGCGGGTGGGATCTGAGTCATCTGCCCACTGCCAGCAAACCCCGACCTCAGCAACTGATGCCAGAATCAGGCAGAAAGAATTCACTGACCCCATTACCATGTCCGCCTCTCCTGTATTCCCTAGGGAAACGGAATGTTACCCCCATCTCAGCCTGTCCTGGCTTCTGAGTGATTTCAGCCAACTATGTGGGATGGAAGAAAAGAGATCTATTGCCAACACTCCCTGCTATGAGCCTGGTGATGNTCACGGATACTCTTAGACCAGGTTAGAAGCTGTGCAGCCATCCCTGCCTGACTGACTGAGCTGGANNTCTTCTAGGAGACTAGCTGGGGCCACTCTGCAGATAGCAAGGACCTACACATCTCACACACCTAAGTGATGGGGGAGAGGCCAACTNTTGTCNACAGCATGCAACCCCCCAGATCATGTCAGTGGGTCTTAGTCCTCCATTAAATCCAGGTTTGGACCACACNTTCCCCGGCTGTGGTGTCCAATGTGATGGCCTCTCACANTTAAACACTTGAGCTGTGGGTAGCATCAGGATNAAATGCACAGGAGATTTCTAAGACACTCAAAANACAAGAGCAGAAAAGATCTCATTAATAAATTTCTACTTGGATTGCGTGCTGAAATGAGATTATTTTAAATGTGTTGCAATAAACAGAATGTGGTGCTAAAACTCATTTCTCATTTCCTTGTGTTTTTTTTAATAGAGCTACTGAAATTGTAAAGTTCTGCACGTGGTTAGCATCTGCCTTCAATAAACACCAAGCTCTGCCCTAGAGATTGTCTGAGCTGGAGTTTTTCCTGTCCTCACAGATGACTAGCTGGAGGTTCTTTCCATTCTGCCTAGATAGGAATTGCTGGTGGGCAAAGAGGAANTCCTTTGGTGTTGATGGCCCTGAGTTTCAGAGTCTGACAAGCTGAGCTTCCAGACCCAGATGCTTCTAGCGCTAAGCCTTGAGAACTAGAGACTGGTGGCTCCAGCGTTCACAGCTGGCATTTCTGCCTGGACTGTTCAGGTAGATGTTTATTCTTCTGGGCTGAGTGCCAACACCTGGCATCTCCACTTAGGGCTTTGGAGGGTTAGGGTTAGGAGTGCTGATGTCAGGACCTGTGGTGCTTTGCCTATGGGGACTCTTTAGAATCCCCTAGCAACTAGGGCTTGCAATCCTAATTCTGCCATTGTCCTGTCTCCTCTTTGTCTGGGATTCTTCAGTTGTCTCCTACTGCGGATCTAAGGGTTGCCATGGTGGTTTGAGTCAGAATGGCCCACAGAGATGTTTGGGAAGGATTAGGAGGTGTGGCCTTGTTGGAGGAGATGTGTCACTGGGCTTTGAAGTTTCAAAAGATTCACCCCATTCCTAGTTAGCTCTCTCTGCTCCATGCTTGTAGATCAAGATGTGAGCTCTCAGCTCCGGCTCCAGCACCATGCCTGCCTGCATGCCGCCATCTTTCCNCTGATGGTCTTGTTCTCCAACCTTCTGAAACCGTAAGCTCAAAATTTTACACTTTCTTTTATACGTTGCCTTGGTTGGGGCATTTTATCACAGAAATAGAAAAGTAAGGAAGATAATTGGGTCTTTTTAAATGTAGTTCTGGTGGCTCTCTGGGACTTTGAACCACCTGCTGTCCATGGCTGCCACTCAGCAGCTGTCTTTATGTGACTAGCCAAGCCTATTCTACCCAGATACAGACCACAGTAGGCAGAGACGTCTTCATTACTTTTCTGTCCTTGTGATAGAATANTCTGAGGAAAGTGACTGGAGGGAGACAGGGTTTATTCTGGCTTACANCTATCAGTCCCTCATGGTGAGGAAGTCACACAGGGATCTTGAGACATCTGACCTTATTGTGTCTACAGTCAGGAACAGAAAGAGAGAATGTGTGTCCGCTTGCTTTCTCCACTTTATACAGCTCAGGATCCCCTGTCCAGGGAACGGTCCCACCCAGAATTAAGATGGGCCTTCCCATAGCAACTAAAATAATCAAGAGAACCCCTCACCGACATTCCCAGCTTGTAACCTTAATCCAGATGACCTTCACAGGTGTACCCAGAGGCC
>LZPO01044388.1:562762-574381 GCA_001675575.1 Neotoma lepida
TGCATACCAGACCTAGAACACAAGAAATGCTTAGTATTAGTGTATGTTGGGTGGATGAGTATGTGCATACATGCATGGATGGATGGACAGATGGACAGATGGTGGATAAATGGGTGAGTAGATGAGATGGATGGATAGACAGACAGATGGACAGATGGATAGATGGGTGAGTAGGTAAGGTGGATGGATGGATAGATGGATAGGTGGATAGATGGATGGACAGATGGATAGATGTTGGATAGATGGGTGAGTTGGTGAGGTGGATGGATGGGTGGACAGATGGATGGACAGGTGGATAGATGGTAGATAGATGATGGATAGATGGGTGAGTAGGTAAGGTGGATGGATGGATGGACAGACGGATGGAAAGGTGGATAGATGGTGGATAGATGATGGACAGATGGGTGAGTAGGTAAGGTAGATAGATGGATGGACAGATGGATGAACAGGTGGATAGATGATGGATAGATGGGTGAGCAGGTAAGATGAACGGATGGTGTCTTAGTTTGCTTTCTGTTGCTGTGATAAACACCATGACTAAAAGCAACTTGGGAAAAATAGTTTGTTTCATCTTATNGGTTACAGTCTATCACCAAGGGAAACTGAGGCAAAGACCTGGAGCAGAATCTGAAGCAGGGACCATGGAGGAGTGCTGCTTACTGGCTTCCTCCATGGCTCTGCCCAGGCCCAGTAGCCTAGAGATAGTATTACCCATAGGGGGCTGAGCCCTCCTCTACCAGTTAGCAATCAATAAAATGTACCACAAACATGCACACAGGCCAATCTGATGGAGGCAATTCTTCATTTGAGGGTCCCTCTTTCCAGGTGTGTCAAGTTGACAAGCAAGATTAGCCATCATAGATGGGATTGGTGGGTGGATGGACAGACAGATGGGTAGATGGATGTCTGGATATTTAGGCAGATGGTTGCATGATATAAGATGGACAGAGGCAACCATGTGCAAAAAAAGAAAACAAATGGCTAAAAGCAAACAAATGAGCAGCCCTGATCTACAGTGTCCTCCAATTTCCAAAGAGTTAATATTTGCTCTGAGGTTTATTTCAAACTTCTACCATAGTGTGGCCACATGCAGTCTTAAGAGTCTAGAGGCCAACATCTGTACCAGGTGGGGGACAGGAGGAAGGCAAGAGAAAAACAAGCCGTAGGAGGAGAGAAGAAGGCAGAGGGAAGGAGAGCCATGAACAACGGTCTACCACAGAGAGGGGAATGAAAGTGCCAGAGAACACGAAGCCCACCTCAGGTATAGAGAGTTCCCAGCATTGCTGTGGACTAGACCCAGTCCAGATCTTGCCCACTGGAGCAGACCATCTTTTAAGGACCGGGCTGGGAGGGGCTNCCTAGCGCTAGACAACAATCCTCCATCAACTTGAAGAATGAGACCCTCTTCTTCACAGGAAATCACACTTGGAAGCATAGTGACCACGTCTGCTGATGCTTCTGAGCCTAGACTGCTGGGCACAACCCAGGTGAACTGCATGGAACACCCTAAAACCCTCCCAGCCACCCTGTAACACAGATACTCTCCATGCCCAGCTGGACAATGGGCTTGCAGCACCCTCCACAGACACTCTCCATGCCCAGCTGGACAATGGGCTTGCAGCACCCTCCACAGACACTCTCCATGCCCAGCTGGACAATGGGCTTGCAGCACCCTTCCACAGGAAGTGATTTTCACTCTGCTTTCCCAACCTAAAATATCCAAAGAAAAAGAAAGAGCTGTTGCACACTTGCCCCTGCAGGTCTGGAGCTCAGAAAGGAGAGGGGGTAATGGGTCTGACCCTGGTTCTGTCCCAGGCTGGCTGTACATGCCTAGGAAACCTCCTGCCCACTCTGAACCATATTTTGCTCACCTATAAAAACAAGGTGATTCACCTGTGTAGGCAGCAGGCAGGAGGTCTTTGGAAATCAATCAGCTCAAGACACCGTGTTATATAGTTTCTGACACCATGTTATATAGTTTCTAACAACTTCTAGAAGACCAAATGTATCTGTTTTTGACATTCTATGAAATTCTAATCATTTCTTATATTAGTTTAAATCTTACAGGAATACCTTTATTTTAAAAGAACATTTATTTTGAAAGCTGTTGTTGTTGTTTGTTTGTTTGTTTTGTTTTTAATGCAGTGATGTTAGCTCCTGGATCACCATCATATCCAATTTTACCAATNTACATGCATTTAAACCCACTCTTGTGGGGAAGAAAAACAAAANCTAACCATCCACCTGGTTGACGGTTTCTCTGGGACTCCAATCCCTTTAAGAAGATAAAACTCAAAATCAGAGTTTTCTCCCCAGAGAACAATGACACTCACACGCTTCTGCTATAATGAGAGGGTGGCTTGTGAGCCTAAGAGCCAGGACCACACCTGTCACTAAGGTTCCAGACAATTCTTCAAGAGCCACCTTCAGAGTTCTTGGTCAATGCAGAAAATAGCCAGCAGCCACCGAGACACTCCCTGGACCGGAAAGTGAAGAATGCACTGGACAAATAGATCTCTTGATGAAATACAAGCAATTAAGCTAAAAGTCCTATCAAATGCAGCCTGTCACTCAGGAGCCTGACACTTAATTGAATTTCTTTTTCCATTGCACGGCTCCTTTTCCCTGAGAAACAGGTTCATTCACCCCAAGATCAAGTTTCTCTACCCCAGAAACCAATGGTAGTCAATCAACTAATTGACACAGGGAAGGTTTCCTTTTTTTTTTTTAAGTTCCCCCAATAACATTAAGAATTACATTTTATGATGGTTGTGCCTGGCACTCATCAGTCGGTGCTTAACCCCCTCTCTTCCTCAGGGTACATGGGAGCCAGTGGTAGGAGATGGGGATCNATCCGACCTAGATTCAAGGCAGGTTCCAGCTTTATCCTGAGTTTGCTGTATCAGGCTGGGAAGCATCTTACACTCTCATTTGTTTGTTTGTTTGTTTGTTTGTTCTAGCTATAACGTAAGAGGAAGACTTCAAAGGCTGCTTCTAGCTCTCTTACGTTTTATGAGCTAGAGGCCAGGGTGACAGCATAGACTCTGTGACTCCCAATCCAGCCAGCACACGCTTGATTTCCCATGCAGCCTGAGCTGAAGATGCTGCTGCAGGCTCNCACCCCACATTCCCTGGACACATCCCATGCACACATTCACAGGAGCACTCCNTGTAGCTCACAGCTGCACACCCCCTCGTGCTCACTTGGCCCCACGTGTACACTCTGCACCGCACCCAGGTGCACAAGCATGTTGACACACACCCTCATGTATGCATGTGAAATATACATGCACAGGTGCACACAGTTACACATGCCCCTCGTAGGAAGTCCCTCACATATACATCTTCCTGAAACACACACACACACACACACACACACACACGCCCAGGGAGAGAGCAGGTGCTCTAAAGCTGTGGGCACATCACTCTGTGGCCCTCACTCTGTGGCCCCTGACTGCCTCCCATGAGGCATCACACACACACATGTGTACATAATCTATGCTCCACACTCCAGGACCCCTCTCCTCTGCTGTCATACATGCCTGATCCCAGAAGGTTTCCCAGTCTTGGGAAAGGACTAGCTAGGTGCCCTGAGTATCTCCAGCAACGTGTCCAGGAACCACCAGGGCCTTCCAGGACTGTCTGTGTCCTGAAGGTCCTCTCTTACACCTAGGGTTCCCAAGTGCATCCCTATCCTGGGCTCCATAGGAGAGAGCATAGGTGGATACTGTCTCCAGGACACTATCATTCAGGCAGTCCCCTGCCTCAGACAGGTCTACTCAGCCCAGACTCTCTAGAAGGTAGTAAGAACATGTCAAGGGGTCTCTCTCTTAGAGGTGGCATGTTCGTGATATTGTGGTCAAGGTGTCTGTGGGTGAGTCCTTACAATACCTGGTGGAGACTTGGTATAAACAGGAAGCAGGGCCAGGGAAGCAGGGCCAGGGAAGCAGGGCCAGGGAAGCAGGGCCTGCTCTCGTTCTGACATACGTGGGTTGCTCACTTAACCTCAGTAGCATCTGCAAAGTGGGGCCAACGGCACTGGCAAGGCAGGCAGGGTTGTCAAATAGGCTAAAAGAGGTGCCTGATCCCAGTTCTCCATGTCATGCCTGTTTAGCAGAACCCTTAGGATCTCTAGGGAGCAGGAGCCCTGAGTGCCAGTGAGGAATCAGGGCTCCAGAGAGAATGGGGGAGAATTGGGAGCTGCCTCTAATGTCTTGAGGAAAGGAGGTAGGAGTGAGCTTGGGGAGTGGGTGGAGGGGGTAGAAGCTGAGGTTGGAGCCAGCAGGGAAGGAGAGGACCACTGAGTAGGACCAATGATGGACTACCTCCCCCATCCCTCTAGGGCCCCTTTCAGGGGAGCGGGTGCAGGAGTGGCTTTCTCTACAGGTCTGCAAGCTAGGCCAGGGTGGTGGGGGCTGGAGTGGGTTACCTCTGAACCAGAGCAGATGCTCTCTGCAGCTGATATCTTCTGTTTAGCTCGTCCCCCTGTCTCTGTTTTCATGTTTTCCTCTCTCACGCTGGCTGTGTGGAGCACATCTCTCAGAAAAATACTTGCTTTTGAAAGTTGTTGCCATAACAACCACTTCATTACACCGCAGGCCCAGTATCTCAGAAATGCAGAATCTTTCCTTAAAAGCGTGCGCTGCACATCAAAGGGGAATGGGAGCTCATTATTTTTACATTATTTTGCAGGCAAATAGATATTTTCCAATACACATTTCTTTTCTAAGTTGATTTTCTTGTTCAGTGGAAATGCACATTTCTCTCTTAACACTTTCCTGCCTGCAGGGCTCAGGGCCTGGAATCCCCACTTCTNAGAGCAGGAGGGAGAAAGCATTCTTTGCTGGGCTTGCCATCCCTTGGCCCTCCATGCTGCAGCTTGTGAAAAGTGGTTCGCTCTAATTCACAATTTGCTACACCCAGAAATTCTAGAGAAGATAGGCCTCGGCAGTTTTGCATCCATCAGCCTGCACTGGCCTGGCACTGTTCAAGGCAAGCTTTCAAAACCAGTGTAGCTAATGACTTACGGAGCCAGATTTAAGTCAACCCAGCAAGCAAACATAACCACGCAGGGATGGAGACAGGTCCAGGATTTTGTNTTATGAATGAGAGGGTGGCCTGAGTCTCGCAGTTGCCTCCAAGAGATACCCTACCTCATCTCTCACGCTGTGTCCCCCAGTACTTGTTGAATGGACAGTGAGGGTGCTGCAAACATTCTGCAAGGAAGGGACTGTCACTGTCATTCATTATAGACAAGGATCCCATGGTGCAAAGAAGTTACATATGTGAAGATTGATAATGATAACAGATCGGGGGACAGGGCTTCCCAGAACTGTAAAATCATAATAATTAACATCTTCAGCTTCTTATTAAGTATGATATAATTATTAAAAAATGCAGAAGGGGGCTGCAGAGATGGCTCAGTGGTTAAGAGCACTGCATTCTCTTCCAGAGGACCCAGGTTCTGCTCCCAGCATCCACATGGTCATGACAACTGCCTGTAGCTCCAGTTCCAATGCCCTCTTCTGGCCTCTACCGGCACTGCACGCACATTGGTGCATATGCATACAAGGAGGTAAAACACCCACACACATAAAATAAAAAATGAATAAATCTTTAAAAAAAAATACATGAGATAGGGGCCCCCAAGATTCTCCTGTCTCTGTTTCCTCGGTACTAGGATTACAGGTGTACACTGCTGCACTTGGCTTTCTTATGTGGGTGCTGGGGTTAAACTTAGGTGTTCATACNTGTCCAGCAAGCACAGACTGGGCCATCTCCCCAGCCTCACAGCAGCTGGTTTTTCATGAGAAATTATCATGTGACCTGTAAACTCCTAGGGCCCTGCCAGTGCCCTAAAATGCAGTTATTGCCCTAAGTGATTTGTCTGGGGCAAATTGAGTGGGAATTGAACCCAGAACCTTAGAGTCCCCAAACTTTGTTCCACTGTTGGGAACCTCTCAGAGTACTATAGGCTCACTAGACAGNCAGTCACTGAACTAGGCTCAAGGGGGAGAGAGAGCTCCGAGATCCAGCAGCNAATGCTCCCAGTAGGTTGTATTTACCTCTTAACTATCCTACATTCCCAACCTCATCATCAGGCTCTCAGCTGTGCCTTCCTGCCAACAGCCACCCCAGATCTCCTTCTAATTTTAATCCCCCCTTACATGCAAAACAGGAGAAAAATGGCTACAAGTGAGGGGTAGTCAGTTCGTGTGTTTCAAAATAGCACGCCCTCTGTGACTTGCTTCCCGAGCCCAGGTTGAGCCGTTTCCAGGTAGGTGTCATGTAACTAGAGTCCCCCTGTTCTGACTGCCAGGCTGTGGGCCTGAGAACTCATATTTGCAGGATTTCTCCAGCTCATGTTGAGGGGCTGAGTCTGGCAAGCTAGCTGGGGTCTGATCATTCCTGTGAGCCCAGCAGACAAAGCAGCCAGGAAAAACACAAAAGGCCTTGGCAGCTTATCCTCCAGCAGAAAGGACTGCTCAAGTGTCGCTCACAAGGGGCTGGACTCTCTGCCCACAGCAGAGCTGGCGGCCTGTGGTCCAGCTTTGGTGTCAGTCTCCACCCTCCTGGGAAATCCCCCTTCACCTCCCATGTCTGACAGCCTGTGCTGTACTGACCACATGCTAGGCCTTCTGCAGATCCCAAAAATACTGGGCAAGTGTGAGACAGACCCCAGAAGTCCCTGAGCCCCCCATGCACAGTCTCCCAAGAGACGTAGGTCTGGTGGTCCAGTCCCATCAAGTCCTAGTCCTGGGCAGCCACCTCTCCATCAGAACACTCACTGAATGAACTAGATATTCCTTGTTCTCCACATCCTTGTTTTGTTTTTTAATGAAAGACAAAAACCTTGGGCACAGGTTACAGCTCAGAGATAGAACTATCTGTTAGCACGATGTCCTGAGTTCATTCCCCAACACTGGAGAAAAACAAAATCAAAGGCCAGATCTTGTCTGCTCTCCACTGTTCTTAAGGAGAAGCTGATTCTTCAATCTATTAACCAACTTCTGTATNTTTTAAGGGCTTCTTGTAGGTTGGCCTAGCCTGGAACTTGCATATAACCAAAGCTGGCCTTGAATTTTTGATCATCTCCTGTGTGTTGTGATTATAGGGGTGCACCCCTGCACCCTGCTTTCCTCATACTCAGATATATACACTCAAGGTCTGTTGCCTGGCTTTTCTTCCAAACCAGTTTTTTACACCTTCCCAGCTTCTTCACTAAAAAATTATATTTGGTNTCTACTCAGGAAATAATGAATGACTCTTTCCCACTGAAGTTCCTACCATGAGGGGGTGAGCACCCCATCTTCTCAGGTTTCACACCCCTGACTATGGCTCAGAACAACCTTCCGTCTGCTGTTTTCTGGTACTTTCCAATGCAGCTCAATGCCTGTGCTGTAAAAGGCCACTTCAGCCTGGATCCACTGCTTACATTTGGTGGCTATGTCCCTCTAATGGATGCACACGTGTCTATTGTGAGTACTGACATAAAAGTCACCATGGAGACATAGCTACAATGGCTAATTAGACAAAAGAGAGCATCTCTCCAGCCTTGACAGGCAGTATGGATGCAATAAATGTGCATCATATTAGTCAATCATATGCCTTGCTCCCCCCCCTCTTTCAACATCCAGAGATGGTCCCTGGCAACATCACCTTTTTATGGAGACAGACTTTAAACCCACTGGCCAGACCCTTCCAGATCCTCAACCACAAGCTTTGTTTGGATCCTGGCACACATCTCCAAGGCAGCTGGGGAGGTGAGGGCACTGTTGATGTCGTTCAGTTGGTAGAGTGCTTGCCTAGCATGTACCAGACTCTGGGATGGATCTCCAGAATTTAATACAACAGAGGGGTGGCACATGCAGGAGGATCAGGAGTTCAAGGCCATCCTCAGCTACACANAGATTTTGAAGCCACCCTGATGGGGGTTGGGCNTTACCAGCCACGGGGGTACTCATCCACTGCCAGCATTCCCATCTGCAGGCTAGGCTGCCCATTCTGGCCCCTCCTGCTCCCTCTCATGCAATACTAAGGACGCCAGGCAAGCTCCAGGCTATGTGGTCCTTTTCCTGTTCCCTCCATCACACCAGCCTGGCTCAGCCATCAGCCACCCTGTGCATGGGCAACACCTAGCACCTATATTGATTGGTTTGGGGATGTAAAACAGGGCTTTTCTTGTTGGGCGCATGCCTGAGAAGGCTGGNGCAAAGGGTCTTAACTACCCACACTCTAGAGAGACACTTCCTCCAATCAGAGAAACGGTACCCCAATGTAACATGTTTACCAGATCTCATAGGTGAGAAGGAAGAAACCACAATCCCTTCGAAGACAGTAAAGGGTCTGTGGCGATCGGTGCAGCTATCAATGCCACGGCAGCTGCAATCACTTAGACAGCAAGCTTCCAGGCACAGCTGTGAGGAATTACCTTGATTAGGTTAACTGAGGCAGNAAGAAGGTGTGTGCCNTCTCCTGGGCTCAAAGAGAAAGCTAGCTGAGCACAAGTATGCATGCTGGCTGCTTCCCGAATGTGAATACTTCAGGCTCCCGTTGCTTTGACTTCTCACCATNATGGACTGCATCCTTGAACTGTGAGCTCAGATAAACACTCTCTCCCTTGGGTTGCTTTTGCCAGAGTATTTTATCACAGCAAAGGGAAAAGCAGCAGACACGGTCCCAGTAGTTCCCCCACCTCATAGTCTTTGTCCCACCATGACCCTGAGCTGAAGGGAAAATGTCCAGAACACAGAACGAAACCCTCAAACTATCATCACACCTGTCTCAGATACACTAAGAAAGAGTTCAAACGGCAACACACGGGATGAGGGTTGAGGCTGGACAGATGGCATAGCCAGTAAAGGTTGCTGAGACCGAGACCGAGACAACATTACACACTAACTACAAATGTGTGCTAGAAATGTCACTCAGTTGCTAGAGTTGCTTCCTTGGCATGAACAAAGCCTTGGGTTCGGGCCCCAGCAGCAAATAAAACTAGGCACAGTGGTAAATGTCTGTAATCCCTCGGGGGGTGGGGGTGTAAGCGGCAAGATCAGAATTCTAGATCATTCTTGTTACATAGCATGAGCCCAGCCTCAACAAAAGAAAACAAACAGACAAGAACATTACCTATAAATGTAAGCATGGAATGGGCTTANTGGAAATGGAATCACGTTTAGAGAAATCACAACTGCTGAGACAGAAAAATGGGCCAACAACAGGAGGAAGCTCAGACCAGATGAGAGCTGAAGATGCTACTATAGCAGAAATTGGGCATACCACTGTAATGGTTGGTGTTAGCTGTCTGCTTGACAAGGACCACCCAGGAGAAGGGTCTAGGGAATGCTTCTTCAGAACTATTTTGATTGTGTTTATTTGAGTGGGAAGACCATCTCACTGTGGGCAGCACCTTTCCCTGGCTCAGACCCTGGACTATGGACATGGNGATAGGGAACTGGACGACATACATGCTTTGCTTCATTCTCTGCTTCCTGGTGTGGGTGTGATTGCCATGACAGACTTGACCTGTACCCTTGAAGTGTGAGCCAGAACTAACCTTTCTCCCTTATTTGTCAGGGTATTTTATCATAGCAACAAGAAAAGAAAGGAAGGAAGCTGAGGCAAGGGACTCATGAGGCTAGCCTGGGCTACATAGCCAAANCTGTCTCAAAAATCTAAAATTGAAACTCTTATGTTTCTCTGGGCTGGTAAGATTGCTCAGCAGGGGCTGGAGAGATGGCTCAGCAGTTAAGAGCACTGGCTGCTCTTCCAGAGGACCTGGGTTCGTTCCCAGCACCCACATGGCAGCTCACAACTGTCTGTAACTCCAGTTCCAGGGAATCTGGCACCCTTACACAGACATACATGTAGGCAAAACACCAATGCACATAAAATAAAAATACAATTAAATCTTAAAAATAAAAAAGATTGCTCAGCAGATAAAGGTACTTACTGCCGAGCCTGATGACCGGAGTTGGATCCCTGGAACCCACATGATGGAAGGAGAAAACTGAATCTCAAAAGTTGTCTTCTGTTGCTACACACNTACCATGACATGTGTCCACACATAGCCACACAAAATAAAAATAAGTTAAATAAATGTTTAAAAAATATGATTCTCAAAGAAACTCAAATAAAAGCCACCAGGCAGTGGTGGCACACGCCTTTAATCCCAGCACCCGGGAGGCAGAGGCAGGCGGATCTCTGTGAGTTCGAGGCCAGCCTGCGCTACTGAGTGAGTTCCAGGAAAGGTGCCAAAGCTACACAGAGAAACCCTGTCTTGGAAAACCAATAATAATAATAATAATAATAATAATAATAATAATAATAATAATAAAAGCCACACTGAATACTCACATATCTATTAGAATGATTTTTCGAGACAAGGTCTTGCTATAAAGCTCAAGCTGCCCTTGAATGTGTAAGAGCAAGAGTGCATCCTGCCTCAGTCCCCTGAGTCACTGAGGTGACAGCCTGTGCCACTGCACTCTCGGATACAATGGCAAATGCTGACAAGGGCACGGAGCTTCTGGAGTGCCCATCTGTGCATTGCTGGGGATGCAGGCTGTTACAGCTGCTAGGAAAGTGGCTGGGAAGTTTCTTATAAAATTTGACCATCTACCCCACCAGCTTGCAGCCCCAACCCCAGATACCCACGCAGGAGGAAAGAAACTCATGCCCACACAGAACTCTGAATGCAACTCTTATAGCAGCTTATTCTCACCTCAGACTGGGCAATAACCTTTACCCGGGGACTGTACAAGCTAACCACAGCGCATCTATTCTATGGGCTCCACCACCACCAGGCATGAAACCAGGGCATGCAATGCAAATGCGTCCCAAATGCAAAAGTCAAACTTACAAGAGCTATGAAAGACATGGTTTTCCAGAAAAGGCAAAACTCTGGGTACTAAAAACAAATGAGTGGTAGCCAAAGTCCGGGTGTGGAAGGAGGGGCCCAAAGGACTTAGCACAAAATCTGGAAGAAAGTCCATACTCTATAGTGCTGGAGGAGAGAGCCTTTGTGAGTTTTGAAAGTAGAAAATGATCACCAACACTCACATACAAAGCTGGACAAAGGGCTGGAGAAATGCTTCAGCACTTAAGAGCACTGACTACTCTTCCAGAAGACCTAGGTTCAAGTCCCATAACCCATGTCAGGTGGCTCACCATTATCCAGTTCCAGGAGATCTGATGCCCTCTTCTGGCCTCTGCAGGCACACAGTGTGCACAGTCGTGCATGCAAACAAAACACCAATACACATTTTAAGAAGGGGGAGGGGGAGGAAAGGACAGAGGGAAGGAAGGAAGAAAAAACTGGACGCAGCAGCATGTGACTGTGACCCTAGCACTGGGAAGGAAGAGATGGGAATATCCTTAGTACTCACTGGCCAGCCAGTATAGCCAAATCAGAAAGCTCCAGGTTCAGAGAGAGACCCTGTCTTAAAGAATAAGGTGAAGGGGATGGAGAGATGGCTCATGGGTAAGAGGGCATCACTTACAGAGGACCTGAGTTCAGTTCCTAGTGCCCAGGTCTGGCAGCTCACAACCACCTGTAACCTCATCTCCAGGGGGCTCCAACATCTTCAGCTTCTGAGGGTACCTGCTCTCTCTCTCTCT
>LZPO01044388.1:584070-606723 GCA_001675575.1 Neotoma lepida
TGTGTATTTGGACTTTGGTTCAGTCCTGTGTGAGGCAAGAGGATCAGTAGTGGGGATCCCCCAGCATGAGGAATGTTTCCCATGTTCATCTGGGGTACTAAGAGCTCCAGCTTCAAGGATATAGGGATGCATCTGAACCCTTCTTTCCACCCAAGGAGACTTTGAAAGGCTTCCCAGGGTAGCAGCAGATAAGGGAAGGCAAGGCCGAGAACCAGGCCGGCCCCTATGCTCAGCTAAGGAGGCTGTGGCTTGGGTGGAGGTGGTCCCTGGCTTCGTATCTCTANATGACAAGCTTCTTCAGAGGAAGACACATCTGTCTTACTTTAGAGCAACAGAATTTGCCCTACAAAGAATTTCCAAAACAATGAACACTAAGCTACTAAATAAAACTAGCTGGGAATGCTGGCACACATCTATAATCCCAGTGCTTAGGAGCCTGAGGCAAGAGAATTGCCAGTTCAAGGCTAGCTTGAGCTGCATAATAGGACCCTCTCTCCCTTGAACCAAAATGAACTTGCAGAAACAGGTCCACGTAGGCTTCAAACACGGTTTTTTTATTAACTCGGCTTATCAAGTTTTAAAAACTGAAATGGNAAACCTCAAATATCTGTCTGCATAGAGCAAGAAACTANTCAAGGCAGTGTGACAGATTTGACAAACAACCAGAATCCTAGAAGCAAAAACTCTAAACACCAAGTTATGAACCAGTGGGGAGGGGCTGGGGAGATGGCTCAGTGGGTGAAGTATTTGCTGCACAAGCATGGGGACCAGAAAAAGCTGGGTGTTGGCTCCTATAATACCAGTGTTGGGGTGGAGAGGATATGTGTATTAACTACTTTTGTGTTGCAGTGATAAAACACCATGACCAAGGCTGGAGAGATGGCTCAGCAGTTAAGAGGACTGGCTGCTCTTCCAGAGGTCCTGANTTCAATTATCAGCACCCACATGGTGGCTCACAACCATCTGTAATGAGATCTGATGCCCTCTTCTGACATGCAGGCATATATGCAGATGGAGCACTCATATACATAAAAATACATTAAAAAAATGAAACAAAACAAAAAACGCCATGACCCGAAGCGAGGCCACACCTTCTAAAGCTACCCAAATAGTGCTACCAACTGGGAACTAAGTATTCAAACATCTGATTTTTTTTTTAAATTATTATTAATTTTTTTATTTATTTTGTGTACCAACCACAGTTGCCCCTCCTTCCTCTCCTCCTTTCTACCCTCCCCCCATCCACTCCTCAGAGAGGTGAAGGCCTCCCATGGGAGTCAACAAAGCATAGCATATCAAGTTGAGGCAGAACCAAGCCCCTCCCCCCTGCATCAAGGCTGAGCAAGGTATCCCACCATAGGGAATAGGCTCCAAAAAGCCAATNCATGCACCAGGGACAGATCCTGGTCCCACTGCCAGGGGCCCTCACAAACAGACCAAGCTACACAACTGTCACCCACATGCAGAGGGCCTAGGTCAGTCCTAGGCAGGCTTCCTAGCTGTTGGTCTAGAGTCCGTGAGCTCCTACAAGCTCAGGTCAGCTGTCTCTGTGGGTTTCTCCTTCATGATCTTGTTACTGGATGAAGGTTCTATGATGACAATTAGGGTAGTCATCAGTTTGATTATAAGAGAAGGCCAGTTCAGGCACCCTCTCTACTATTGCTAGGAGTCATGGCTGGGGTCATCCTTGTGGATTCCTGGGAGTTTCCCTGGTACCATGTAACCCCATAATGGCCCCCTTTATCAAGATATTTCTTTTGTTTCTCTCCCTATCCATCCCTCCTCCAACTCAACCATTCTGATCCCCCATGTTCCCATTCCCCATTCCCTCCCCTCTGCCCTGCACCGTTCCCAGTTTACCCAGGGATCTGTTTTCCCATCCCAGGGCGATCCATGTGTCCCTCTTAGGGTCCTCCTTGTTACCTAGCTTCTCTAGGGCTGTAGCCTAGTTATCNTTTGCTCTAACATCTACTAGCCACTTAGGAGTGAGTACATATCGTGTTTGTAATACTCCATTCAAACATCTGATTTTATAGGGGAACATTCTTATTTAAATAACCACATCTATAATCCCAGTGCTTAGGAGGACCCTAAGTCAGGGTTTCTATTGCTGCAATGAAACACCCTGACCAAAAANCAAGTTGGGGAGGAAAGGATTTATTCACCTTCCACAGCACTGTGCATCATTGAAGGAAGTCAGGACAGGAACTCAAACAGGGCAGAAACCTGGAGGCAGGAGCTGATGTAGAAGCCGCAGAGGAGTGCTGCTTACTGACTGACTTCTCAAGGCTTACTCAGCCTGCTTTCTAATAGAACCCAGGACCACCAGCCCAGGGATGGCACCACCCACCATGGGCTGGGCCCTCCCCCATTGATCACTAATTGAGAAAATGCATTATAGTTGCATCTCATGGAGACATTTCCTCAACTGAGGCTCCTTCCTCTCTTGTGCCTCTAGCTTGTGTCAAGCTGACATTAAACCAGTCAGTACACACCGCAGTGTCACCAATGGGAACCAAATGTTCAAACACCTGAGCAAGGGGCATTCTCAGTGGTTAAGAGCACTGGCTGCTCTTCCAGAGGACCTGGGTTCAATTCCTAGCACCAAGGTGATGGCTCACAGCCATCTGCAACTCCAATCCTAGGTATCCAAAGCTCTCATCTAGCCTCCGTGAGACATAGATGCAGGCAGTACACCCACACATAGAACATTTTTAAAAAGGTTAAAAAACCCAGTGAGTATCAGGTTCAGTTGAGAGACCCTGTCTCGCTTCAAAAATAAGGTGGGGAGTGACTGAAGAAGGCACCCAAGGTCATACTGTAGTCTCTGCTCACACATGCAACACACAAACATGTGCACGCATGTACAACACACTCTCATATCTGGCAACAGATCTGTCACTACAGAAGAAACAGTGAGCTAAAGCATAGATCTGAAGAAATTACAGTTTATCGCACAGGACAATTGTGGAAGAGGGTACGAGATACTGGGCATTACAGTGAGTGCGGCACCAGGGTCCTCGGAGGATAGAGAGAGAATGAGGCAGAAGCAGCATTGGAGGAGTGTCAGAATGCTTTACAAAACCAACATGACACAGTCACACACAGATTCAAGGAGCCAAATAAATAAATATAGAGTGTTACCGCTCTAGTTGGCATTGTGAGCCTGAGGGAGCAGAGCCTAAAAATGAGGCAGACTAAAGTTTCATGCAATAGCCAACTTTATTCAGAGAATCAGACAATTGATATTCTGAGAGTATTCTTGAGAGTTAAGCAAGGTTATGTGAGCAAAGGTCACAGGAATTCAGGCTGTATACAGTCACGAGGGCAAGGTCACATTAGTTCAAGCTGTGTATAGTCAACTTGTGCTTGGAAACATCATTCTGAAGAATGGGTAAGATGGATAGTCTAAAGTAACNCACCTGAGTTTTACAGCTGGGCACAAAAGCATGTTCCAGGAACNACCCATGTTATGAAGGAACAGAGGTTATAAGACTCTTGTTTACTTGAAGTTTTCTCACAAGGCCTCAGAAATCTCCTCACACAACTTCAGCTATGGACCATTCATGTATTCCAACAATAGAGAAAGAATAAAGGAGAGAAATCCCCATCAAGCCAGGCCTGCTAATCCTAGTTACACTGGAGGCTGAGCCAGGAGCAAGTTCAAGGCCAGCCTAGGGTACAGAGTGAATTCAAGGCCAGCCTAGATAATTTAGNAAAACTCTGTCTCAAATTCAACAATGAAAAAAAATTGAGGACACAGCTCCACAGCAGAGTATTTGCCTAGCCTATGCGTGGGCATGGGTTCGAGTCTCAGTAGCACGTATGCAAAAATAAATAAAAGAAGAAAGAGAAATATTTCACCTCAATAAATAGATTAGACTGGAAAAACCAACAATGAAAATTNTGTAAGACAGNCAGAGAAAAGGAATTAGGGTAGCTACTAAAGAAGTTAGGAAAGGGTTTGGAGATAGCTCATTGGTAAAGTGCTGGCCTCACAAGCATGAGGGCTCAGTCCCCAGAACCCAAGTGAAAATGCCACGGGACATAGTGGTGCCTTCGTACAATCCCAGAGCCAGGAGGTGGAGACTTGCTGACCAGCCAATCTAGCCTTACTGGTGAGACCCGGGGCAGTGAAAGACCCTTTCTCAAATGGGCAATGTTTCTGAGGATAATGCCTGAGATAGTCATCTGGCCTCCACATTTGTGCATGCATGTACATGAGTACACACACACACACACACACACACACGGGGACGGGGGGCATGAGTATCTGATCTGGACTCTCAACTCCATTAGTAGAATGATAAACACAACTGGCCTCAGCTCAAGTGAAAAGAGGAACACACTACAGTCAGTAGTGGCTCAGTGGTTAAGAGCATTTCCTGCTCTTAGAGAGGACCCAGGTTTGATTCCCAGAACCCACATGGAGGATCATGACTGTCTAACTCCAGTTCTGAGAGATGCAGCACCCTCTCTGACCTCTGAGAGCACCAGGTACATACTTGCACTTACATGATGCAAGCAAAGCAAAATACTCATACACATAAAAAAATCAAATAAATCTTTTAAAAAAAGATAAATAAAAGTGGGGCTAGAGAATTGGTTCAGCAGTTAAGAGCATTTGCTGCTCTTCCAAAAAACCTGGGTTCAGTTCCAGCACCCACATCAGGAGCTCACAGTCTTCCCTCAGGCACTTGGCATACAGTTGCAGACACTCATAAACAAAACCAATCTTTAAGGGGAAAAANGGTGAAACAAGGGTGTTGTCGGGCAAACAGAGACAGAACTGTCTGTCAAAAGGAGGTCAGGAAGATGAACTTGAACCAGGTCAGTGATTCCCCAGGTGGGTCTAAGTTGCAAGGTGAGCCAGAATTGCAGAGGGGCACAGATCTGGGAAGCAAGAAGAGGCACAGAGGAGAAAGCAGAAGAAACCTCAAAGATACAGAATGACAACAGCAGCGAAGTCCAAGGAAGCGGTNAAATCAGGGTTAAGCAACTCGCCCTTCAGGAGCACATTCCAATCCTTGGGTATGTCTGCGTTTCTCTGACTCCTTCGAGAAGCACACATGCATGCAGGAGTCCACAGAGGCCAGAAGAGGGCGTCAGATCCCCAAGAACAGGACTTGCAGATGCTCGTGAGTTCTCACCGGTATGCTGAGACTTGAACCCACCATCCTCTGCAAGAACCGCAAGTGCTCTTAACCACTGAGTATCTCTCTAGCACTCCAAAACATCTTTATAAAACCCTAACTCTGCTTCATAAAAAAATAAAAAATAATAATAAAACCAGGTTTCAAATTCAGAGAAGAGGTTGAGGATTTTGCTCAGCAGTAGAGGACTTGCCTAGCAAGTGTAAGACCTTGGGTTCAGTCTCTAGCACTAAAAGGAAGAAAAGGAGGAAGGAAGGGAGGGAGAGAGAAAGGCCAAAGAAAAACTTCACATGATCCAGAAATGGTAAAATATTAACTTTAAATTTGGGTAAATCAAGGATTGGAGAGATGTTTCAGTGANTCTAAGAGCACTTGGTGCTCTTGCAGATGACCCCAGCCCTGACATGGTGGCTTGCAACTAACTGTCTATAACTCCAGTTCCAGAAGATTCAGAGCCCTCTTCTGGCCTCCACCAGCACCAGGCACACACACACACATAAATACACACACAAAATAAAAATCTATTTTTACAAAACAGGTAAATCATCATGAATACGTCAATTTGTAATTAAACAGAGAGTATACAAATTGAGGAAGATGGAAATATTTCTTCAACATTCTGTACTTAGAATAAGGGATGATGCCAGGTGTGCTGCACACACCGGGAATTGTAGCACTTGGGAGGCTGAGGCAAGAGGATTTCAAATTTGGGAAAGAAAAAAAAAATGAACCAAAGAGAGAGCAGAAAATAAGGACTGAGGATGTAGCTCAGTTGATAGACTGCTTGCCACAAATGCATGAGGCNCTGGGTTTGGTCCCCAGCATCATGGAAACTGGATNTAGTAGCACACATCTATAATTCCAGCACACAAGGTGGAGGTCATCCTCAGCTACATATCAAGATCCAGGCCAACCTGAGCTACATGAAACCTGGTCTCCAGAGANGGGAGGAAGAAAGCNGAGGGACAAAAGAAGAAGAGGAGGCGGGAAGGACNGGCAAGGAGGCTCATCGGGTCAAGGTGCTTGCTGCTAAGCCTGATAACCTGAATTTGATACCAGAACCCACGTGGAGGAAGAAAACCAAGTCCTTCCTGCAAGTTATTTGCCGATCTCCACACGTGTGTCACCACATGCCACTCCATCCAAATAAATACACGTGAAAAATATTTTTGAAAGACAGCACAAAGTTAGCTGATTTAAACCAAAATGTATACTGAGTTTAATTATCCTAATAAAGTCAGAAGATGCAAATGGCAATGTTGATGCCATAAATAAATTTGAATAGCAGCTTTCCTCAAAGCCACTCCCCCTAGCAATGAATAGTCTCTTCCTGATGTCATAAGCTGCCCATTGTGACCCATTCTGTCCCTTGACAACACAGGGTATCAGCCCTTCGAGTCGAAGGGTTGTAACCTGCTAACTTCACCTCCCTGGAAGCTACTGTTTTGGGCTCTTGTATCTGCGCCATTTGCTGGTTTTCTCTGCGTAGCTGTTGCTGACAGAACTTGAAGAGTAAGAATTTCACTCTAGAGTCCCAAGAGCCAAAGCCTGGCAGAAGACAGTACAATCTTTCTTATAGAAAGGCTTCTCCTTGGGAGGTGTGTCATATACTTTGGGCAGCAGGACACTTGGCTTCAAGTCAAGTCCCCATGGAGCCAGAATCCATAGAAATTTGTCCTTATAACCCTCACCACCGAATCCCACTCAGCAGACTCCAGTACCACCTGGCATCATGCAGGAAGAAGAACCCCAAGAAAGCCAAAAAGATGGCCAGTTGTAAATACAACGCCTGCCACGTGGTCCCCATCAGGAAGCTGGCTGAACATGAAGCTACTTGTGTCAACAGAAGCTCCATGGAGGAAGAGGAGACTCTGAGCCCTCTGCACGTGAGTCTCCCACAGCCGCAGAATGAGGACATGCTACAGGTCCCTTGGCTTTCCAACCCTGATATATGGAATGTTGATGGTGCCAACGGTCACCCAATGTTCGTCCTTAAGAGTTTTGTTCCCCAAAAACTTGTTTGTGAAAGTGACACTCAAGAGTCACAGAGAGGAGAGCAACGCCCAGAAGATCCTCAGACCAGGACCAGGAGGGCAAACCTCTAGCAGCGAGAAGAGGGCTCTCAAAAGTGTGGAGATGCAAATCTCAGAATAAAAGCCTGCAAAGTAACCGGCTCTGCTTTTGATTGTTTCATACGGCTTAGGAGGTCTGTGGTGAAGGAGGTGGGGTTTATAACATAGGTGAGAATGAATGTAAGTTGAACCAACTCCCATGGGGAACACTTTGACAGTAGCTATGAAAATGATCATCACACACAGGCTTTGATCAAGTAATTCTACATCTAAGACATCACCCTGCACAGCCAGCCACATGTGGAAAATGAGGTCGACGACAGTTATTCAGTGAGGTGTGATTTATAGCAGCATTGGCTTACCCATAAGGAGGGCCTACCTGGGGGAATGATGTTGCAATTTTACCAATAAGAGAAGGTACTGTAATGAGCCAGCTGTAGAAACCATGTACGGAGTTTAACTGATAAAAAGCCTAGAAAACTCTACATTATGTATGCNATTTTTACAGGGCCAGAGAGGAAATATGGATATATGTGCTGGTGTTTACACGGCATACACAAGATCCAAGAGGAACCTGTCCCCAGAGGTTCAAGTGGCTATCACCTGATAAAAGAGCTTCCTCCCTAGAATCTAATACTGGTTGCCTCAAGGGAGGACAATGAGGTAACAAAGGAGTAAGGAAGACATCTCCGTTCTCTTCACCTGTGCATACATGTGAATGTGTATGTGTGTATAAAATAGCAGCCAGAAGCAATAATTAGGGTGTTTTTTAACAAGTTCTTAAGGAAGAAATCTATTTTTGAAGACACGATCTTACTGTAGCTGGCCTAGAAGTAATCATATGGTCCAGTTGGCCTTGAACTGTGAAGTGAGCTTCCTGCTTCTGCCAAGGTCACAGGTGTCATGCCACACCCAGTTCAGGAAGAAATCTAATCTTTTTTTTTTTTTTTTTTTTTTTTTAAGCATAACTTGCCGGGCTGTGGTCACATACGCCTTTAATCCCAGCACTTGGGAGGCAGAGGCAGGCAGATCTCTGTGAGTTCCAGGACAGCCAGAGCTGCTGTCTCTTATACACATCTAGATGTGTATAAGAGACAGGTGCACACCATGCTTGCCTCTCTTCAATTGTTTCCATACAGTTAATATTGTGCGTCCTGTCCCCGGAGACAGGTTCTGGGTGTCTTTGACAAGATTACCCAGTGGGTGGACACTTGCTGCACAATCCTGCTGACCTGAGTTCAACCTCTAGAACCCACATAAAGGTGGGGAGAATCAACTCCACATGACCTCTGAACTCCATATGGCACACTGTGAGCAGCGCCCCCCAAAACACATATCCAATAATAAAAATTTCAGATTTATTTTTATTCTTGTGTGTACATGAAATGTATGCNAGGTCTCAGCAGGTGCCCCTGAAGCTGGAGTTACAGGAAATTGTGAGCTGCCTGACATGGATCCTGGGACCTGAACTTGGGTCCTCTAGAAGAATAAGTGTTCACCAGCCCTGAATAAATAAAATTTAACACGAATTTATGTACACAGTAGAGAACTGCCAATGGGAAGTCAGGGGAAGCAGTGAGGTGACAGTTGTATAAGGCCAGGAAAAGTCTGGGTATAGATTATAAGTAAATTGGTCATAAATAACAATCTTACTAGCATCTTTTATTTTGTATATTTTAATTTTGTATACATTTACTTTTTACTAGGGACCCAGGGCTCTACAAATAGTAAGTACACACACCACCACTTGCTACACCTTTAGCCTACTTTTATATAAACTTGAAGGCTTCCAAACTGAAGTTTAAATGCATATGCTAAATGCAAAGTGGTATCCTGGGTTGAATACAGAAACAGATGAAATCCAAATGAATTCTGGAGTTTTATGGATGGTTTTACACCAGCCATTCATTGGTTTTTGTGAAATGCACCACTCTACGGTGAATGTTGAGGAAGCAGGGTGAAGCTTGAGAACTCAACACATGATCATGACAAGTCTTCTGTGCACTTAAAATGTCAAAGTAAAAACTTCAAACGCAGAGCGAACCTGGAAGGCTCTGCAGGGCCGTCTGGGCTGACTCCCAGCTCTGTTACCTGATGCTTGGTATGGGAAGTTCCCATCAGCTGTTCAGCAGCAGGGCGATGAGCTTATGATTGTAAAGGACTGAGTGGTTCAGCAAACTTAGATCAGGGAAGCTCTCCATCAACACTAGCAGCCAGAGTTATTCAGCCATCCCTGCCGTCCTTCCAAGCCAAGTCTCACNGACAAACCCTCACTGCAGGCTGGCCCAAACCCAGGTTCCAGCCATCAGCTGTTAACTAGGCCTGCTTCAGTCCTTGCCATCCCCAAAGAACTGGGAGACTGCAACTGCTACATAAAAAACTACCTCCATTTGTAGTTTAAAAATTCGGATTGACTGCTTCCTCAAAGTCTGGAACCAGCTGATCTGGGTTCTTTAGGACACTCCCATGCCTAGAGTCTCAGTGACAGCATGAATCCTGTGCCTCCTTCTGTGGATTTTCCCAGTCCCAAGGGACCCTTTCTTGCATTTAAGCATAGCCTGTCATCTTCACTTTGGGGCCATGTTATATACAGGCCACCATTTCGATGTTGTTGGCTCACCCCTGCCCAACTTTCAGACTGTTCCTACTCCTATACTCACATTCTGGAAGCACCAACCCTGGGTGGATCCAAGTGATGAAGGCTGCAAGGCCTCACCACAGCTGAGGTCCCTCCAAACTCATCTCCAGGTGGCTCCCTGGCACAAGTAAGTGGTACTAGGTCCTCCCATCCCCAGCAGGCTCTCCCTTTGTAGTTACTGAGGAAGACCAGAGGTGGGAAAGGGTACTGGGTAGAGCCTGGGGTCTTTTAGGCCAGCTCATCAGCATAGCCAGAGACTTCCAGAGGCCTGGGCTCCTCCCTAAGGTCTTTGGACCCAATAATCTGCATCTCCAGCCAGCAGCAGGCGGCCACGATACTCTATTATAGAGTCT
Source organism: Neotoma lepida (assembly GCA_001675575.1). Lineage (NCBI taxonomy): Eukaryota > Metazoa > Chordata > Mammalia > Rodentia > Cricetidae > Neotoma > Neotoma lepida. The sequence goes on from LZPO01044388.1 coordinate 594,287, forward strand.
TGGTGGAAATCTTTAGAACCAAGGCAGTTCAGGCCTCTTCCTCGAGGAAGCAGACATGCTGTGGAATAATCCTTTTGTCCCTGGATTGATTTAATAAAAAGCTGACTGGCTGGTAGCTACACAGGAAGTATACGTGGGACAGCCAGACACAGAGGAGGCTGGGAAGGAGGGCGGAGTCAGAGTTGCCAGCCAGATGGAGTAAAGCAAGACATGCTGGAGAGGTAAAGGCCATGAGTCTTAGGGCAGCACATAGATTAATAGAAATGGGTTAAGTTGTAAGAGCTAGTCATATATTAAGTGTCTGTGTGGTAATTTGGGAGCAGGCTCATGGGATAGGAAAACTCCGCCTACACAGACAGCCTTTTATAGCAGACACAAAGGCAGAAAGGCAGACATATGATGGCTACTCTTTATTGTTAACTTGGCTGACATTTAGGAACATACATTTGGGTATGTCTGAGGAAATTCCAGGGATTTAAAAGGAAAGACCCACTCTAAATGCAAGCGGCACAACCCTTTGGAGAGCCCAGACTGAATGAAAAGCCTGGTAAGCACTAGCAGCCTTCATCCTCTGCTTTCTGACAGCCTCATTTCTGCTACATTTTTTTCATCCGTTTATTGGTTTTTTTGACATAGGGTTTCTCCGTGTAGGCTTGGCCATCCTGGAACTCACTCTGTAGACCAGGCTGGCCTCGAACTCACAGAGATCTGACTGCCTCTGTCTCCTGAGTGCTGGAACTAAAGGCATGCACCAACACCGCCTGGCTCTGCCACACCTTCTCTAGCACAGCCCAGGAGCCAACATAGCTCCTTTCCCCTGTAAATCACTTCTTGGTCCTAGGAGTGAGAAAAGCACGAACAAGCCCAGGGATGAGGCAGATGCAGCTCAGTGATAACCTACCTGAGCACGGGACTCAGGCACACAGGACAGGGGTGAGACAGGTGCACTCAGTGACAGAACCTAAATGAGCACAGGGCTCAGACATAGACTGTAGGAGGCAGAGTGGGAAGAGCAGAGCCTGTCCTCAACATCCCTTGCATAAGAGCAGGGAAGTGTCTGAACTCTGGTGTGCTAGCTAGGTCATGTCTTCAGATGTTATCTCTTGGCCTACTGGAGAGGGTCTGTCTCGAGTTTCCCCTGCAACCAGGAATAAGTATAGGCCTCCCACAGGTTCATCCAACCTCCAACCCAAGGACACTCAAGAAAGCTACTCAACACTTCCTGATCTAGATATTAGGCTCAGCATCTCCCTCTTCAAGCTCATGACTGATCACCAGCTTTGGGCCATGCTCTACCCAGTGAACCTAACCAAGGGAGGCAACAGCCTGGGCAATTGATGCCACAACCTCAAATATAGGGCCTTAGGGCTAAGCAGCCTTCTGAACTCTGGCCACCAGAGTTGGAAGGTTCTGCCGGTCCTCTCCTTATTAATGGTCTTACCTACTAATGGCTGGCTCACCTAAGGCAGCAGCTCCTTGGAGGCCAAGAGCCACCCATGGCCCCAGCCAAGTACCGTACAGCCGTTAAGCATTAAGACAAAGCTGAATGCACCATTCCAACAGCCTCTCAGAACCAATCTCCATCNACCCACACCAAGAGTTCTTGGGAGCTTTGCAGAGACACCCACTGGGCGAAGCTGATAACTCTGAGGGCAAAGGTCCACATGCCTATGTCAAGAGAAGCCACTGAGGTACTTCAGGCAAGGTGTAGAAGGCAGAGTCAGGGTTGCATAGGGAGAACGGCATTTTATTATGGAGAGAATGTACCAACAGGGGATGAGAAGAGGAACACTCCTAGCCACATCCCCTATCCTAAGCAGGGGGTCTGAGATGAGGCCAGGCCTGCTGAGAGCTTGGGAGAAGCTAACAGGGCCCTTGTGGCATTGGAGACAGGACAGACAGGCCTAGGAGTGGGACTTTGTTCTGTTAGCACCAGGAACTTTCCGAAGCTAGACCTGGGGACAGGAGATAGTGTGTGTTACTTCTGCTGCCACTGAGTAGTCTGAGGGGCTGACAGCAGGACAACTTCCTGAAGCTGATCACCTGAATGTGATGTCAATGCATACCTCACCCCCACCCTAGCCCCTGTAAACATGAAAACAGGCTTGTGCCCTCCAAACCCCTTCAGGACAGAATGAGGGTCCGAGATGAGTGGCTGGGCTTCAAGCGGCCCAGGAGCTGCCGGGCTTTCTCTTGCATGAAGAGCTGGTCTTTGGTGCCCCCACAGGCCACCATCTTCCAGGCGCTGGTCATCTGGTAGGAGGTGAGAGAGTAAGCTCAGTAACAAACCCTGGTGGTCCTGGCTAGTAAGGGTGGGGACATTTCTAGGACCCTCCCTCTAGATGCTGGAAGCCAGCTTATGCTCCCTCCATTTTCTTTGATGGTCTTGGGGAAGTCATGCTCCATCTGTGGGCTTAACAGTAAAGCAGGAGGCTGAGGCAGGGGAACGGGCACAGCACCTGTTGGCCTCATGAGAAGTCACAGCTGAGCAGATGAGGACGCTGGGATGCAAGGGCCCAGGCCAGCTGCTGCCAAGAACAGAGCACTAAGCAAACCAAACACAGATAATAATCTAGTGACAGGTTAAGGCCAAGCCTCAGGAAGGAAATGGGGCTGGGGCAATGCTTCAGGTGAGGTCAGGAATGGCTTCCCATAGGAAGTAGCATTTGGGCCAAGATCNTAAAAGTTAAGTTAATCAGGCAAACAGCCACAGGAAGCAGCAAAACATTCAGGCCCTGGGGTGAAAGGGTAGCAGGACCTGTTTACAGGAAGCACTCACAGGGGCAGGGGCTGGAATGTGGCTCCGGGGCTTCTGGGTGGCCACTACCTTCTCAGGTTTGGCCTGCAGGAATCCCTGGTTGAGCAGGCTGTTATCCTCTTTGATACCTGGCAGGGTGAAGCTAGAGGAACTGGATGGGACACTTGTTGGCTGAAATCAAAACCCAGTTAGTCACCACTTTGCCACAAGATCTTTGCCAAGAGAAAACAAAATAAAACAGAAACACANCCTGGTATCCTGGCACCCCACTCCTACCCCACCTGCCGCTAGAGGTATTCTTTCTCTAAGCCTCAGTTCCCTTTCAGATACAGAGTTTAAACACGATCCCTTAATCTTTTACTTAAAAGATTAAAGGAACATCTGTAAGCTGATCATTCAGAGCCCAGCAATGCCAGCTCCTGTCACATGGTACTCCAGGCTTCCTGGTTCAGAAACACCCAAAAGCATCAAGTGGAACATGCCATGGACCCATAAAGTACCTTGTTCTGCTCACTGGCTTGCCATCCTAATGTTCCACTTGGGGCTAGGGACCCAGGGCCCAGGAAGCCAAGACCACAGGTTAATTNTTTCCCACACCCACCTCCACACCAGAACTCATCTCCACAGGCCTCACTTCACCCAGAGTGGGTGAGGCCCTGGGCTCAACCCCCAGCACTGCTTAAAACAAAACAAACTATTGCCTCAAACAGAGGTGGCCAAAGGTCTGACTGAAGGGAGCAAGTCCCCAACAGCACTACCTGTAAGATCTGTTTAGCAATTCACATCCTTCATTCACGCTCCCCCCCACCCCCCACCCGACTGCCTCTCCACTGGTGCCAGGTGTCAGGTCCAAAGGAAACTCCAATTCCCCAAACTCCAAAAGACAGTCCATGGGCTAGAAATGGGCTCAACCTAGACTATAGAAGGGTTTCTGGCAGTTAGATAAAAGCCAGCATTGCTCAGACACTTGTGAAGCCGGTTCCCCTCTACCAAAAGGAGCCATTTCTTTTACCNATGGCAGAAGGGACCTATGGCTACCTGTGGTGCCTATCAGTTTATCAAAGCTTATTTATGCTGGGCTCCAGGCTCCCTCAGCAACACAAGTACCTGTTACTCATTTCAAAACCCATGCTACTGTCTCTTATACACATCTAGATGTGTATAAGAGACAGGCCCAGTTCCCTCCTGGCAGCTGCTCCTTCTCCTTATACTTATAACCCTGTTACTCTCACTGTTTTCTCTGTTCTCTATCCCTGCTATCCTCCTCTCTCTGGCAGATAGCCCTGGTCATCATGTCTAGTCTGCTGTCTATGTTCAGTCTATACTTTCTCTGCTCTGGACTCTTCCAAATGTCTCTGGCTATTCTCTCTCTCATATCCACAATAAAAACCTTCCCCTTAACCATACAATGGAATTTCCACGCCATCAGTTTATACACCAGGTCAAGCCAGGCCACATCCCATCAGCTCCAAGGGACCAGTAGCACAACACCTGGGCTCTTAAAGGCAGTGACTTCTATGCTCAGAAGAGCAAGGCTGGCCCGTAGGCCAGACAGTAGCTGCTCAGGGTTGATGTGCCTCAACCACCCAGCTATGCTTGGGGCACGTGTGGTTGACAACAGTGAGAAGGGTGGTGGCTGGGGGCCCACAGTGTTCTAGCAATATAACTCCTGCCAAATAAAACCTAGGAAAGACACATCAGAACGAACTCTTAGTGAAGCTCAGGCTGGGTGCCCAGATCTGCCATCTCCTGCCAATCTTCCCAACACCCTGCCCAACTGGGAGAACCAGAAACCCACCCCCCATCTAAAAGGTCCTCCCCGTGACTAGACAGCTGCAAAGGCAGAAGGTTCCTGAAGCCCTGTGAGGCAGGTAGTCACGTCAGCCCCTCACCAAGGACAGAGCTTTGGGCAGTGTAGACATCAGCTTCCCATCTTCATCCACAACATCAAGAGCCAGAGACTTGCGGACTTTCTTGATAGGGCTTCGTCGCAGCTGAGGGTTGGGGAAGAAAAGGATGGTTAGCGTGAGCAATCAGGTTTGCCATGGCCAATGCCTCAGTGACCACGGTCACTGAATCAGGACTTTGGAGAGTNGAATCTTCAAGGCATAACTAGCAGCTCTTGCTCTAGGGATATGGGAAGACCAGGAGACCTTGGCCATATTAGACTCTGACCCAGGCAGTCCTTACCCTGCTAGACACTGTGGGTCCTTCCCAGCCTCACTGCCTAGCTTTGACTATCATCTTCCCTAGGGAGAGCAGCCTAGGAAAAAGCACAAAAGCGAGGAGATCTGAAGTGCCACCTGTAGCTAGAAGAGCTAGACAGTGCAATGGAAAGGAAGCAGACCCTGAGTCTGGTATCTCACCAGCTGGCTCTGTGAATCCCACCTCACCTGATGAAAACCCCCACACGCGGCTTTCATGGCCAAGGTATCCACCCTCTTCCTAGATCACTCTGACTACCGTCTGAAAGGAACACTTGTCATCTGTCCCCGCCTACTCCCATCCCACGTGAGTCCAGATGGCCATGAGGTGTGTGCTGCATGCCGTCTCCATCCACTGAGCTCTATATAAAGCCTCACCTGACCACTATTGCACCCACCACCCAGCCCAAGCCCACTTCAGAAGGGTCCATTCACAATGTTGAATGAGTGAGTGCATCACTCAAAGCACAGACGGACCCAGGTAAGAAGCCAGGGCCCTCTGCAAGGTGTACTCATGTAAGACACTTCCCGGCTCCTCCCTGACCTCAGGGCTGACTTCATACGCCTACTTCCCAGGCAGAATAAGGGTCCTCCCTCAAGTCACTCACCCCAGGCTTCCTTTTCTGCTTCTCAGGCCTCACATCATCCTCAATAATGAGCTCAATGCCAGCCTCGGAACGTAGCACTTCCTTCAAGTCCTCTTCCAGGTGTGGAGTCTGGGGCTGTGGACGGAGGCAAGGGTGATCCTCATGAGGCCCACTCAGGCTGTGTAGGTCTGAGAGGTGGACAGTACTAGCTAGGCGAGCAGAGGGAGCCTACACCAGGACACTGACCTCACATGCATTGTTCATAACCATTAATGGTCCTGCCTTGGACAAATGAAGACCTTGACCCTGAAGGCCTACATGTCTAGAGGCACAGCCTTACACTCCCACATAGCCCTGTGCAGCAATTTTCATGTCTATAGAGTAGAAACTTGGGCACCTTCTAAGAGCCCAACTCAGGCCACAGCAGTTATTATAATTCAGATGCTTGAGCCTGGCCTTCCCCAAAGTCCCAGCTACTCATGGGTCGAGGCAGAAGCATCACTTGAACCCAGGAATTTCAGCCAGCACCTGTCTGTAACCGCAGCACTCTGATGCCAAGGCAGGAGGAATCAACAGTTCAAGGATAGTCTTGATAGTGTGTTGNTTAGTTTTCCATTAACTTGACATAAACTAGAGTCATCTGAGAGGAGGAAACTTGAACTGAGAAAATATTTCCAAACAGAATGGGTTGTAGGCAAATCTGTGAAGGAATTTTCTTGACTAATAATTGATGTGGGAGGGCTCACTGTGGGCTGTGCCCGCCTTGGGCAGGTAGTCCCGAGGTGTGTAAGAAAGCAACTGAGCAAGCCATGAGGAGCAAGCAAGTACAGCGCATGCCCCCATGGTCTCTGTATCAGTTCCTGCCTCCAGGTTCCTGCCCTGACTTCTCTCAGTGATGGACTTCCAACTGTGGGCTAAAATAAACCCTATCCCCCTTAAGTTGCTTTTGGTTAGTGTTTTAAAACAGCAACAGAAATCCAAGACACTGGGCATCGTAGACAAAAGCTATCTCAAAAACAAAGAACCTACATACACTATCCTCGCAGGCTCCTTCTGTCCTTGTTCCTCACTAACTGGGACACTAGGGTATCTGTTTCCATTGCTCAGGCCCAGAAGCTCCAAGCAACCTCTCCACCCTCGGTAGCAAAGACTAGGAGGGAGTGAACTCCTCAGTGACACTTCAAATGTCATACAAAAAACCCCTGAACACGAACTACAGCTGCCAAGAACAAGCCTCATAGGCGGCCTAGTTCAACAGATAGCACCTCTACTCTAATAAGAGGCAGTATTAACTAGTACTGGTGACTCTGCCACATGTACCAGTCCCTAGAAAACCCATTTAACCTAGAGTCAACAAGATAACCTTTACCTTTGCGGAACCCTTCCTTCCTTCCTCTCCTGTAGTGCAGACTGGCTCACCATCTCCTTGCCTCAGCATCCTGAGTGCTGNATTATAGGCATGGATCACCATACCTGGCTTCCACCTCCCACCTTTAAAATAGGGTCTCATGTTGCTCAGGCTAGCCTCAAACTTTCTAGGCAACTGAGCATGACCTTGAACTTTTGATCTGCCTGCTTCCTCCGGCTGCCAAGCACAGGTTTTACAGGTGTGTGTCACTATGCATGTCTTGGCCCTTTTTACAGTAAGCTCTTTATAATTATTTAGGTGGCACGTGTTTTAATGTCCACATCCCCTGTCCTACACACTGTTTCACCAAGATACCAGTAACTGCCACCAGCCAGCCTGTCTGCCTGACACACTGAAGGTACTCAGGAGATGCAGATGAGGTGACAAATAGAAATTGTACCTAATNGGACTATAGAGACCTCAGAGAGAAAGAGGGGCTCATCAACCCATGTTAGATGAATCCCACCCCACAGAGACTCACAGCAGCCATACCACATACCAGGGGCTTCAGTGGTCCGTACTTCTCCAGGGCATTCTTGAATGGGGTTGGCGTGTGGGGAGTGTTGTCCATGGAGTACTTCTGATCTGGGGTTACAAACCTGTCACAGGCCAGAGGAGGCTCAGCAAAAGGACAGAGCAGACTCCTACTTTCCTGGTCATGACTAGTGACCCCTCAAACCCCCACATACTCTTTCCTATCACATTGGTCCAATGGTATCTCTGCTTGCCTTCCTGCACAAGTCTAAGTCAGGGTCCCAGAGGAAGGGCTATCCTCAAATAAAGGACAGGAAAGACGGGGGAGACCACCATGACAATGATAGAGAGTGCTGCCCCATCAAAGTACAGTTTTGGGACTTCCCAGAGACAAGGCAGGCCTGGGAAGACCATAAACCTGTGTGCCTTCTCTACAGAAAGTATGTGGTATTAGGTACAAGATGGAGCAGCCACGATCTCCACAAGTCCTCTCAAATCATCACAGTGGGGGCAGAAATGTGGAAAGTACACANTTGCATTCCTCCATGTTCTCACTCTATCTGCTCACAACGCAGGAGCCATGCTGCTACCTTTTAGCTTTGGCAGTTCCCTTCTACTAAGCCACAACCTCTATGACACGAAGGAAAAAGTTCTGGGCACAGTAACACATACCTGTGACACCAGCACTTGGGAGGCAGAAGCAGGAAGATAGTAAATTAAAGTCATTCTCAGCTACAAACTATGTCTGAGGCCAGTGTAGGACACATGAGAGCCTGTCTCAAACAATAACACACCCTCAAACAAACGATGCATGAAATAAAACTTCTAGCAACAAAACTCCACCAATTTGAAATTTAAGTCTAAATAATTCTTGCCTGGTATGCCTTAGTAAACATTACAAAGAATCTTTGGAAGAGAAGATAAGAATATCAGAAGAATTTGTGATAATAATTTGCACTTAAAGATAAGGCAATTTCCACCTCTGGTCAAAATGGAACAGCAAGAACCAGATATACCTTCTCACCAACAGAAGACCAATGAACAGTGGTGTTGAGGATTTGTGACACCGGGCAACTGGGGAAAGTGATCCCTGAGGGAAAATGAGCCCATGGCTCATCCAGTTAGTTATCCATCTCCTAGCCACAAAATAGGGAGAGGACATCCAGGTGGAGCCTAGCAGTCACACGAGCTACAGAGAGTGACATACAGGCCTGGGAATGTCACTCAGTCTCATCAGCCACACTGGATGAGTTCTATCCCTTCTTTTTTTATTAAGATAAAAATGTGTAGCCTTAGTAGGCCTGGAACTTGCTACATAGACCAGGCTGGCCTTGAACTCACAGAGTTCTACCTGAGTACTGGGATTAAAGGCCTGTATCACCATGCCTACCTTGCTGTCCTTAATAAAACCTTTAAAAGACCCACTTCTAAATAACTTAGCTGCACCACAGAACAAAATGTAATATACACAAACACAAAATTACATAGCAGTAAGAGTGACAACACAGGCCTCTAATCACATTTGACTGGGCAGAAGGAAAAGGTGGCCTGCCATGGTTCAGCATCCCTGTTAAAGGGCTCAGATGTGAAGTCCAGGATTCTTGTTGAATGTAAGAACTACCCACAAGACTATCGTTATTAGACTGAGTTATTTCTAACCAATAGGATTTTAATAAATTGCTTCTGAAAAGTCATCTCATTACCTTGTGCAACATTCCTAAACTAGATCCTTGAACAGAGAGAGGAGCAATGAAGCAACCCTAATCCACCTGGAATTCCACAAGAGGAAGTGGGCACTGTAAAAGCCCTTCCTCCAGCAGGCTGAGGCCAGACACAACTGCACTGTTCTAAGGCTCCTAAGTCAGACAGAGCCCAAGGTGCACTTCTGGGTTCAAACACATCTGATCCATACTTAATGCTTATCAAAAGAGGGAAAATATTAGGGTTTTTGTGGCAATTTCTGAGATCCAGGACTATCAAGTTAAAAAATAACAGTGAGGGAAAAAGAAGGTAAAAAATCAAGCTCTTCAGACAAGGAAAATTCGTGTGGTGGCCACACCCCAGGACCAGAGCACCTCCCCTTTGTCCATGGTGGGCAGGTGGCCGTGGGGAACTCACGATGGATACTTCTGGTGCAGGGGTGTCTTATCCCTGTGTAAGGGTGTGGTGACCACCACCTTTTGGCTGCATACTGGAGTGGACGTCAGTGAGGGCTCCAGCTCCAGGGTATCCTGTTTGTTCCAGAAGTTCAGAAACTGCCAGGGAAGAGATAGAACATGTGACAAAATGAGTGAGGCCTTTGAGGGACAGAGGAACAGATCCTCAGACACTCCTCTCCATGCCTGTTCTATAAGTTGAGGTCTTGTCCTGACCTGTAGGACACCAGCAAAGACTTCTTTCAACAAGTATGACTCAGTCCTTCCGTCTTTCCTCTATCATCCAGTGAGGCCCTGCTGCTTTCTCAATGCAAGGAATTCCTCTACCTGTGAAAGTCCCCTGGGTTCCTAGTTATCAACTTGATGGTGTTTACAATCACCATGGGAACAAACCTCTGGGCATGTCTGCAAAGGATTTTTCTAGANTAGGTTAAATGAGATGGGGACAGCCTACCCTAACGTGGGCAGTGCCAGTCCACAGCCTGGGGTCTTAGACTGAATAACAAGGAAAAAGGGAAGCCAAACAGGACATCATTCTGCCTCTTGACTGGCTGCAGTGTGAGCGGCTGCTTTCAGCTCCTGCCACCATGATGTCCTTGCCATGGTGGACTATACCTTGGAACCGTTGCCAAAATAAAGCTGTCCTTTCTTCAGTTGCTTTCATCAAATATTTTGATGGAACATAGCAACAGGACAAGTGACTGAAGTCCTTACCCAGCCCACTCCCAGCATTGCAGCCTCTTCATTTTATCACCCACCCGTGTACACCCAGAGTGTAAGCTTCACTAGGGCAGGACCAGGTCTGGTTCTGCTCACCTAGGCTGGGTCCCTAGCACTGAGCACAGGCAGATACTCAGTGAATACTGATTATCTATTATGTACCTGTGCCAGCAACCCGGGGTACTAGGTGTTTGTATATGGAAGCCAAAGTAGCCAGAGGGGTCCACGCACCTGGGAAGGAGAGAAGGGAAGGGTTTTGACAGGTGTGCTCTTGGGGGTAAGACTGTTACAGGAGTCCAGGAAGGACAGGTTGGCACTGTTTTCTGTGACAGGCGACAGGGCCACACGCCGTTTCTTTTGTCGCTTGAGTACTGAGGGTGGTGTACCAATGCCTGAGCCCCCAACCTCAGTGCTGGGGGAAATGGGGATCAGCTCCCCCCGGCTGCTCCGGCTCAGGTCTGAAATAGTGTGGCCATCGAGCCGATACTCAGTCATGCTGGGCCCTGGTGTGGCGGTCTGGTGGGAGGAGGACATTGCCTGTTGCTGCTGCTGTGATGTCTGGGGCTGCACTGGGCTGCTGTTGACACTGCCCTCAGCAGACGGTTCTTCAGGAAGATCAAATTTACTCAGGTCACACCAAGCATCAGGGTCCTGCCAGAAAGGGAGGTTAGAAAGTCCTAAGACAGCAGGACTTCATTCATTACAGGAAAATACACCAATATCAAATTCGGTCCCTTATCNCTGGGATCAGTCATTACCACTTACATTCATTTCCTCAATGTTCTACGTATTATACCAAAGCTTGAACGGGATGCTTGCCTATCAACAGCTTTACAATCCCCATAGCAACCTGCCAGGAAGCATAACTTTGCTTTTTTATTAATTCATTGCATTTATTTATACACGAGTGTCAAGGACAACCTGAAGGAGTTAGTTCTCTCCTTCTGCTATGTGGGTCCTGAGGACTGAACTCAGATGGTCAGGCTTGGTGACAANTGCCTCTATCTGCTGAGCCATCTCACTGGCTCCCTTTCCTGCTTTCACATCAAGGAACCCACACTAAACTCTGAAGAGCATAGAGAATCACTACACGTCCTCTTTACCCAAAGCATTCTGGGAACAGAAGGTTCCACTTTGATCCTGGAGGTGTGGCCTGCATAGATCCAGAGCCCACTTTCAAGCTGTGGTTCTTGAGACTTGCTGGAACCAAGGGCGGTTCATTCCTGAGAGCAGACACTAGCTTGCAGCTAAGCTGACCTCAGACCCACACCCTGACCTCAGAGATCAGAGGTCCAGGGAACTGATGGCATCNTGGAACTAGGAATAGGAAGCATACCCTACAGGAATGCCTGGGAAGGATGCTGGAGGGGGTGGAGAATAGGTTTTATAGATCCTTTCTCTGATCTTCACCACTCCAGCAGAAGGAAACCATAAAAGAGTCAGAGGTCTGAGTCACAGGTCAGGATTTAGCTCCCAGCTGATACAGCCTAAAACTGGCTATCACATCAGAGGGGTGGCCCCACCCATNGGCTCTCAGGCAAAGTCACTGTTTAGCAATTTTCTCAGAAATGATACATTCCCTTCCAGAGGAAAGTTACAAGAGCCACAAGGCCCCTCCCTGCAGTTTTAAAGCTGTAAATAATGGCTGGTGAAAAAGAGACTCCGCCCTGAGAGTTGCAAGCACATTGGGCTGGGAGCTCCAGGGATACTGCCTGAGTCTATCAACTCATGCTGGGTCAGCTTTCTAGTGATGCAGCAGTCTTANGGGATTACAGGATACCCACAATCCTCTAAGTATCTCCAAGAACTCATTAGTTCACCATGCTAGAGCCATGTGGAATTGTTTCTTTGATCTGTCCTTGGTACCGTGTCTGGGGTAAAAAGGTACTTGTTTGTCTCCCCAGGAAAAGCCACATAAGGAGCACAACCCACAAACAACATCTAATCATAGCATGGCCTTGGGCTGAGCAGCCAAACCCACTTGCTGCGCCAGAGGCTACCATAACTCCTGGCACTTCCAGTGCCCTTCTCCAGTGAGACCTAACTATATGATGCCAATTCACTGTCCTCTCTGAGAATCCTTCTCACCCCATTCCATGCTGTAGGGCAAGGACTGCAATGACCTCACCA
>LZPO01044388.1:632998-666407 GCA_001675575.1 Neotoma lepida
ACTCTACAGCCAGACTTAAACTTTTTGTTTGTTATTTGTTTTTTTGAGACAGGGTTTCTGTGTAACAGCCCTGGCTGTCCTGTAACTCACTTTGTACACTAGGCTGGCCTTGAATTCACAGAGATCCACCTGCCAAGGGGTGTACCACCACGCTGGGCCAGCCTTAAACTTTTTTTGCATTAATATCTTTATTATGGCTTAACGAAGTACTTTATACACTAACTCATTTGAATGTAAAAACATTTTATGTACAACTTCAGGAGAAATAATACACAAGATAGCTTGAACATAAAAACAGATTATAATTCAAAAGTCCAGAGTTATTTGAAACTGAAAAATATTTTCTCTGTAGAAAATAGTAAAAATGATAACATTTCCCAATAAGCCCTTTTAAGCCAAATAATAGCTGAATTNNANNNATAAANANTGATTAGATTCTGGGATNCANAAGAAANCTATCTTNATNTGTTCAGAGAGCTATGTTTTACTTTAGTTGTGTAAGTGAGATTCCTATTCATCTTCCCCCTCACTGTTTGATTTATGGCAGACATTTTTCTATAGGTTAATCCATAATCTAAAAAGATTTTAGTCTCCCCTCCTGAAAGTACAGCCAGCATTTCCTTTCATCAGCTTGATACGATACAAATTCTTATGCTAATAGTGAAATGTTTCATTAAAGCATGCCCAGTGATTGGGCAAAACGAAAACTTGTTATAAGCCACAGTCATCCCAGGGTCCTCCCTGCTAGGAAGCCTCCCTGGAGCTGTGGGTTGCACTCTGATTGTCCTTTGCTCAGCCTTAAACTTTTAATTCACTTTATTCTATAGTTGTTTCTTAAACACATACACAGGCATGGTTTCTTAAACACATACATAGGCAGGTTACAGGCCTACAGTACCAGCTAGGAGGAAGCTGGTGTGGGAGGATCAACAGCCCAGGAGGAGTTCAAGAGCAGCCTAAGCAACGTAAGAGGACCCTGTCTCTGAAGGAAAAGAGAATGAAAGAAAGTACACACCTGTAATCCCAGCCCTAGGGAGCTAGAGGCAAAGTTCCTGCAGATCCAACTGCTGGCCTACAAAGCAAGAGTCAGGGTGTGGGGGATGGGCTGGGAAGAAGCTTGGTAGAATATTTACTAGACAGGCATGAAGGCCTAGGTGTGATCCCAAGCACCACATAAATAGGGCTGGTGGCCCAGAACTGCAACCCCAGCACCAGAGGCAGAGGCAGGAGCGTCACTGTGTCACTGAAGCTTGAGTCCTGCTTGTTCTACATGGTAAATACCAGATCACCCTGGGTTACAGTGAAACTATCAAAAACAAACACCTCAAATCAAAGAAACAAACCCACCCAAGACAAAACTCTTCCCGGAACACAAAGAGAAGCCTTACATCTATATACCTATTGTATGATCAAATCTTCAAAAGATAAGTGTGTATGTCCACACAAAGACTTTCTCCTATATATTTACAACAACTCCAAACTGAAGACAGTCGAAACACTCAACAACTGACTGGGTAAACAAATTACAGATAGTAATTGATTTCCAAATAATTATGCTGAAAGAAGCCAAAGAGAACACAATAGTTGATGCCATTTGTACAGAACTCCAGGAACTGCAATCCCATCTACCGAGACAATTTGTGGAGGAGAGGAAAGGCTCACAGCGGGACACAGCAAGTTCTGTCCTTTTGCATGACTCTAGGGGTCTCTCCAGAATCACTGGAAGAAGTGTAGAGCCTGAAGACCTGCATGTTAGCAACCTGGCTCTTTCCCAGAGCTGACAGGAGCGAGGCGCCGCGCCGCCTGGCATCACTAGAGAGGGCGCTTGGACCTCGCCAGCCTGACAGTGTGGGTCGGCGGAGCTGGCGGCCCCTAGCGGCCGAGACCTCAAGCTGTGCCCCCCCTCCGCAGTGAGTCCCAGGCCCGGAGTTCTCAGCATAACAAGTATTAACAGGCAGTATATTTGTCACCGTTTGCGTTTCTTGTAAGGTTAAAGCATATATTTCTATTTATGGTAGCACTGGTTGCAAAGAGGGGAACTGGATGGCTGAAGAGCGTGGAGGTTTTTCCCCTTACACCATTTAGTTCAGTGCTCAAGTCTTGCACTGTTAATTTTTTTTTTTAAATTAAAAACTAAACCGGAGGTCAATGCTCAGTTCACGACCATGGTTAATTAGTTTCAGGAGACCTGGTGCCCTCTTCTGGATCCACTGGCACCACAAACAGACATGGTGCACACACATACATGTAGGCAAAACATATACATACATAAAATAAAGAAAAATTAAGATTTTTTTTCTTTCTAAGACAGGATTCATCTGTGTAGCCCTGGCCTGTCCTGGAACTAGCTATGTAGACCAGGCTGGCCTCGAACTCAGAGATCTGCCTGCCTCTGCCTCCAGAGTGCTAGAGGCATGTGCCACAATGCCTGGAGTAAAATATTAAATTTTAATTTAGAAAAACAAGAAAACCTAAACTTCAAGCTAGTTAGGTGGCCCATGCCTGTAATCCAGCACTCAGAAGGCTGAAGCAGGATGATTCCAGGGGTTGGAAGCCAGCTTGGGCTACAGAGGGAAATCCTGTCTCAAAAACAAAAAAGAAACAAAACAGAATGAGCAACAAAACAACACTCCCTAAATTTCTGTGAGGCACATGAATAACCCTAAGAACAGAGTAAACAGCTCTTAGTGTGGTGTGTGTTTTGTTGTTGTGGGGTAGGGGTTCTCTATGTATCCAGTCTGGCCTAGATCCTGCTGCCTCAGCCTCCCAAGTGGCTAGGATTACGGGGGTGCACACTGNACTAGCTGATATTCAGAGGTGGCTTGTGGCTTCTTTTGATTTAAGACAGGGATGTGTTATATATCCCAGGCTGGCCTGGAATTGACTTGGTATGTCAGGCTGGTCTCAACACCGAGCAATCCTTTTGCCTTAGCTTTGTATGTGCTTGATTGTACACAGGAGCCACACTTGTTCTGAATTTAAAGCAATAGAGGGTGGGGTACAGATCAGTGTAAAGAGTGCTTGTCCCCTAAACACTTCATTATATAATGTCATTATCACATCTGTTACAAATCTTATCAACACTCAGACTGTCCTCCATGTTTAATTTTTCCTTTTTTTGGTTAGATTTATTGTTTCCTACATGTAGACAATGTGCAACGTCTGCATGCCTGGTATCCGTGAAGGCCAGAAGAGGGGTACAGATCACCTGGAACTGGAATTATAGATGGCTGTAAGCCACCATGTGAGTTCAGGGAATGGAATTCTGATAAGAGCAGTCAGTGCTCTTAACCACTCTCTAGCCCCACTTTTTTCCTTTTTGAGAAAAGGTCTCCTGAGCTCAGGCTGGCAATTCTCTTGCCTCAGTCTCTCAAATGCCAGGACTACAAGTGTATGCTATCATGCTTGGCTCTCAAAATGTGTTTTGTAGATATTTTTCCAAGCCAGGATTCAGTCTGGTTTACATACCATTTGTCTGTCTTTTAACTACTTTTGGGAGGTGCTGTGAGCTGAAAATAACATTATAGGCCAGTGTTCTACCACTGAGCCATACCCCCAATCTTTCCCAATTTAAAATGTCTAAAAATGTTCTCCTGTCCCTACCCTCCAGTTGTTTTTGAGACAGAGTCTCACATGCACCCCTGGCTGACCCAGAACTCACTATATGGATCAGGCTGGTCTTGAACTTGCACAATGCCTTTTGTCTCTGCTTCCTGAATGCTGCATGAGCCATGGCTAAAACTGTTCATTTTTTGACAAGCTATCCCAATGGCTCCAACGATCATATACACAGTTCAGACCTTGCAGCCATACATCTTAGCTTCTGTTAAAGAATTCTAGCCATTTGCTAGTTCTTTCTTTCTTTTTTTTTAATCTTTCTTTTTGAGACTAGGTCTCACTATGTATGGAACTCACTCTGTAGCCCAGGCTGGCCTCAAACTCACAGCGATCCACCTGCCTCTGTCTGAGTGCTGGGATTAAAGGCATGGGCCACATGTTCAGCTTGTTTTGTATTCTTTCAAATTAGTCCACAGGGTCAGCTTTAGCTTAAGCAGTTATTTCCTGCTAGGCTTTCATCTGATTTTGAACCAGCCCAGAAGTCTGTACAGTATTTTAACAAGTTTGATCACTAGATATATCTTCAATAAAAGACTCAAATCTTGAGCAGGAATGAGGAAAAAAAATATTAATGACAGACCATTTCATAAATTGTAGAAGTTCAGTCCTACATTTAATTCAAGCAAATGAATCACCTCTTCCACCTGGGCACTACAGAGGATGTACAAACCTTCCACTGCTTAGAGAAAAGAAAGTACAGACACTTCGGCAGGGAGGATGAATTCAAAACCATAGAGTCAGCAGTCAAAAGGCACTTTAAGAGGCACAGTCCAGAAGTCCTGAAATGTCATTCCACTTGTATCAATATGTTTCAGGATGAGACAGTAAACACAGAATTTTATTTTATTTTATTTCAGTTCAGAGCCTGAAATAGGAACTCTTTGGTATTTTGAACATTAACTTGACATTCAGAATCACCGTTAGTTGGGACAAGAGGGAATTAGCTGGCTTGATAGTTGATTTTAAGCCAAGGATGAAGTTCTCACAACTCCAGGACGGGGATTCTGCCCACTGCCACAGCAACCATGTGTCACACAAGTACAGTTGAAGGCTCTGGAGCAAACAGCACCCCAGACTCTGGCATCCATGTATACTGGGCCAACTCTGCTCACTCTACTGAATGCTGGCACACTGGATCCATCTGGCCTGGCTCTATTTTTTCTACACCATAGCACTTACCATCCTTTAGCCCACTAAGTGCTTGCCTATATACTCTGCTACTGTGTGCTGGGACCCTTCCATTCTCGAAGGGATCGTCGTCATGTGTTGTCCATCTGTAGACACTTGGTAAGTACTTGCAGAACTAATGAATGTTGTAAACAGTCTATATGGTGACATCACCTGAAGGGCTGCCATGTCAGTGGGCCTCCTGGTTCAATTTCTTGAACTCCACCACTTGGAAGAAGATGTGCTCAAGGATATGTTTGGCATCCTGCTGATCCTTTGGAAGTTTACTGGTTACTCCAAGAATGTCACCACACTTTCTGACATAGAATTCCAGGTCTTCATCAGTACCTAAACACAGTACAGTTTGATTAACCCTTCATTCTCACTCTTTCCNGAGTGCAGACACCGTGTTTGAGGTGTTCCCTTCCTCTCGAGATTATTCAATTCTTCCTAGAATGATGTGATCATGGGACTTATATTCTGGCAACTCTGGGGACTTGGATGTGCGTTCATAAATAAGGACAAAAGTGGCACATTTTGTTGTTCTTTAGTGAGACAGTCTCATGTTATAGCCCAGGCTGGCCTCAAACTTCTAACAGTCTTCCTGCCTGACTTCAGCTTCCTGAGTGCTGGGATTACAGGAGTGAGCCACTAGGCCCAGCCTAAAAGGATGAGCCTAATCGGAGTAAAGCTCTTCTGTTCTGGCTTTCCCACTCCCCAAATCAAGCACTGGTACACCACAAAGCACAAAAGCAACCAAAAGAACTCAAGTTACCAGGCTCTAAATATAAAGGCCACTGTGAAAAGGTGATATTTATGCTAATCATGGGGGGACAACACTCAGAATCCTAGCATTTGGGAGACTGAGGAAAGAGGATTACAAGTTTGAGACCAGCCTAGGTGACACAGGAAGACACTGTCACATAAAAGGAAAATAAAGTCTAGGGATAGAGTTCAATGGTAGAGCACTGGGCTGCAGTGCTGGGATTCAATGTCTAGTACAGGGAGACAAGGAGTGGCGTTTACCGGAAGATCATTATAGAAAAGTAAAGTCGTGGGTTCAATCCTTAGTAAAACAAAAACAAAACCCCACCATTTACTGTAGATTATCATAGAAAAGCAGGCCATGATACAAGGTGGCTCCCACCTGTCCTCAAAGACCTAAGGCAGGGGAGTCTTGAGTTTGAGGCCAGCTGAACTGACCCAGCTGAGTTTCAGAACCAGCTTACACTACCCTGTGAAACTCTGTTTTAAACCCCCCCCCCCAAACAAGAAGGGCCTGATGAGGGGAGGACACGGGGATCCGGAGTTCAGTCTCAACTACATACTGAGTTCAAGGTCAGCCTGGCTATATGAGCCCATCTCAACCTTCATCCCACACCCTGAAAATTAGAAAACACAAAGAAAAATGTACCAGTAATTACAAAAGACTTCTGTGAAGCCATTCCCTAGCAGTCCTATATCTAAGATGTATAGTCATTATGGCTCTTCTTGGGACAGGGTTTGTACTCTGTAGCCCAGGCTGGCCTTGAACACAATGGTCCTCCTGTCTCAGCCTCCTGAGTGCTGGGATTATATGAGCCAAGCTCCACACCACAGATTAAATGGGAAACAACTGACTACATTCCCTTGCTAGTTAACATGAAAGACAGTCCCAATTTCATTGCTTTTGTTGTTTTTTTGAGAGAGGATTTCTCTATAACAGCTCTGGCTGTCTTGGAACTTGATTTGTAGACTATACTGGCCTTGAACTATAGGGATCCACCTGTCTCTGCCTCCCAAGGGCTGGGATTAAAGGTGTGCACCACAACATACAGCTCATTGTATTTCAAAAATAAATAAAGTTATCTGTATATGCTCATATGTCNTCTTAAATTGTATTCCCAGGAGTGGGGTCACTGCTTCACAGTGAGTGGTTAATTTTATGTCTCTTGCTATTTGGGTGCAGGCCTGTTCGCTGTTAGAAGCAGAGCACATTAAGAGGTTCAACATGCAGAAGGACACTCCAATTTGAAGTCTTTTGGCCCTGACTTCTTTTTCTGTTCTTGTTTCTTTTTTAAAGAACACTTAATTGTTTTATTATTATTTGTATGGTGTGTCAGGGCAACAGCTGGTACATGGCATCCATTTGGAGGTCAGAGGACAACTTTATAAAGTTGGTTCTCTCCTTTTACCTGTAAATGGGTTCCAGGATGTGAACTCAGGTAATCATGCTTTCACAAGAAGCACCTTTACCTGCTGAGCCATCCTGCCAGACTGTGACTCCTTCTAATCTAAATGTTCCTGTGACCAGTGACCCAGATCTGTAAGGTAGGAGCCAGGTTAGTATTCATCTTATGGTCACTCAGTCAGAACTAAGGGCCTATGGGGATCAAAAGTGAGACGGAAGATTCCTGCTCAGCATCATGTTCTGATTCACTAGATCACCTGACCTCACAAGGCCACACTGACATGCAATGAAGACATTTTCAACTTTATCCATGTGCTTGGATTCGGTTCTCAGTGAACAATCTTTAAACATTTGCTTACAGCACGTCACAGAGGTTCATGGTAAATAAAGGTCATAAGAAAAATAGTGGAACTGGCCAATACTCACACTTGTTGGTGATTTGAGCGAGACGTGCCTTCTCAGAGGAGAATGTCTCATCTAAATCAAACAGCTCCAGGGGAGGGGGTGGTAACTCCCGGAAACTAGGAGGGAAGACCTAGAGGAAATGCAGGCTTTCAGTAAAGTCTCTCAGAGCCTAACAGCAACAAGAAGCATAGGTAATAAGAGGCTGACCGAGCCTTTGCCCTGGGAGGAAACGTCGCAACTCCATCACCTCCAGCTGTTCTAATCCATTAAGCTCATATCAAGTAAGGCCGAGTCTCTTGTGAGCAATCAAGCAGAAGCAGCTTTAACTAGACCACTAAACTGACCAAGCCAATACAGCAGTGCCATGAATTCAACACAAGCCTGGAGCTTAGGCTTGTGTACAGCATTTGATGCCACAACTTGCTCCTATATAATCATGCCTTTATTTGAGAAAGGATCTTGCTGTACAGCCCAGTGTGGCCTCAAACTTGCGATCCTCTTGCCATAACCTCCTGAGTCCTGAATTACAGGTGTACATCATTACACCCAGCTAGTTATTATGTGTTCTATAGGAACAGAAATCATTGGAGAAGCAGATGTAGATTAGCATAGAAAGGGCTAAACTTAACATTCATAGGTATGGACTCTTGGTGAGCTTTTAACTACCAGCTCTCATGACAAGTAACCTGATGCCTTCCAGGATATAAATATCACCATCACCAATTTCAAGTTAGCAAACTGAATGTATGGGGACAGGGAAAGATAACCCAAGCACAGTTAATAATTGTATGGGCTGGTTTTGTATGTCAACTTGACACAAGCTAGAGGCACAAGAGAGGAAGGAGCCTCAGTTGAGGAAAAGTCTCCACGAGCTCCAACTGTAAGGCATTTTCTCAATTAGTAATCAATGGGGGAGGGCCCAGCCCATGGTGGGTGGTGCCACCCTGGGTTGGTGGTCCTGGGTTCTATAAGAAAGCAGACTGAGCAAACCATGGGAAGCAAGCAGTAAGCAGCACCCCACCATGGCCTCTGCATCAGCTCCTGCTTCCAGGACCCTGCCCAGTTTGAGTTCCTGTCCTGACTTCCTTCAGTGATGAACAGCAATGTGGAAATATAAGCTAAATAACCCCTTCCTCTCCAACTTGCTTTTTGGTCACAGTGTTTTGTTGAAGCAATAGAAACCCTAAGACAATAAAGTACTCAAGAGTTGCACGATGCCTTACGTAAGGCTGCTGTTCTGTAGCTGCTTTTTCTCACCTTCCCCCAGAAGGGAAAACAGAGACTCACACGAGTTCAGAAACTTACAAGGCTCAGGAAGCTCACAGAACTACAAGATTCACAGTCTATCTGGAGGTTAAATAAGCAGTAAATTACTTGGAGAGGCCGGTGCTACTCTCAGTTGGAACTGCCTGCAAGGTGGGCAGAAACTCCAAGATGCAGCTTTCCTGAATACTCATCTATGCTGGGGTTGGGCTTTTGGTGATACAGCTGGCTGTTCCTGCCCTCCTGTGAATAACTCCTCACCCATGCTCACGTAAGTAAGCCACTGCAAAAACTCACTGGCTTACTAAAGTAGACTTGGGTGGAATCATGTTTTTGGTCTGTCATCAGTGCCCTCTAGGTGAACATATCTGTTCATGTCTCCTGAGTAAGTCATACAGTGGCTGTATGCCCCCAGGCCGTTTAAGGATCTGAGTGCCCAATGCCTGGGACGGCATCTCAAAGATCTTCTACTTCTTTACCCAGTGTGGTGGTTTGAATGAGAATGGCACCCATAGGCTCATGTATTTGAATGCTGGGTCCTTAGTTGGTGGACCTTTGGGAGGGATTAGGAGGTGTAGCCTTGTTGGAGGAGGTGTGTCACAGGGGGTTGGCTTTGAGGTTTCAAAAGCCCACACCAGGCCTAGTCTTGTGTTCTCTCCTTCTCCTACTTGTGCATCAGATATAAGCTCTCAGCTACCGCTCCAGTGCCTGCCTGCCTGCCTGCTGCCACGATTCTCATCATGATGGTCATGGACTCACCTTCTGAAACTGTAAACAATCCCCCAATTAAATGCTTTCTTTTATAAGTTGCCTTGGTTATAGTGTCTCATCACAGCCATAGAAACATAATTAGGGCACTCAGGCAGTCTCATATATGCCTTCCAGCCCCCCATCCCCAAGATGGAAAAGTTTAGTAACCAGGAAAGCCCATGCTCTGACTCCTTAGGCACTTCCCCCATGTAGAAGTCCCTATAGAATGCTAACAGATGTGACGTCTGAATGTGCTTAGAGGTAGAGCCCTGGGACTCTATGAAGGTGCCCAGATCAAGAACAAGCAGTGGAGCTCTGCAGCAGGAGCCCCCAAACACACTTACTCACCGCAGGCTGAAGGGCTGGCAGCGGCATCTCAAACTGAGGCTGCACCAGCTGGAGTGGCTCGTGTTTCACATTTAGCTCCTCATGAGCCCTGGGTTAAAAAGAAGACAAAAAAGTGGAAATAAAGGTAAGATATCACAGTTAAAGCACAGCTAGTTGCTCTATTCAGAAAATACATAAAATGTGTTGTTATATTGGCTGTGGCAATTGCTCAGTAATAGGGCATATGCCTAACATATGCAAGGACCTGGGTTCTAGCTTCATCACTTCCAGAAAGCAAAGCAAAACAAGAAAAATATCTGTTGTTCTGGCCTGGTGAGATGGCTCAGCAGGTATAGAACTTACCACCAGGACTGATGACTTGAGTTTGATTCCCAGAACCCATATGGTAGAAAAGAGAACCAACTCCTGCAAGTTATCCTTTGACTTCCACATATGGGTGTGTATACACACACACACACACACACACACACACACTCACACTCACACAGAGTGATGGCTAATCTTGTTTGTCAACCTGACACACTTGGAAAGGAAGGAGTCTCAGTTGAAGAACTGCCTCCATCAGACAGGCCTATGGGGCACTAACTGCCTCCATCAGACAGGCCCATGGGGCACTTTCTTGGTTGCTATTGATACAGGAGGGCTCAGCCCACTGTGGACAGAATCATCTTCTGAGCTGACAGTCCAGAGTTTATAAAAAAGCTTGCTGAGCATGAGCCAGAGGAAGCAAGCCAGGAAACAACATTCCTCTGTGGTTTCTGCTTCAAGCTCCTTCCTTCAGTTCCTGCCCTGACTTCCCTCAGTGATGAACTGTGACCAGGAAGTGTAAGATGAAATAAACCCTTTCCTCTCCAAGTTGCATTTGGTCATGGTATTTATCACAAACAGAAACTAAATTATAGCACATAAAATGTAATGCAAAGGAAAAATAATTTAAAAGTGTTACTCTGTCTAACAGGATATCTTCTAAGATACTTCTCTAGGGAATCACAAAGTATTATTTGAGAACTGAAAGGAAAACTTCCTTTTAAATTTCAACAGTCCTCTCACTGGGATTTGGTTTTCACCCGATGCATACTGTCCCTTGTAACTCACTGTGTTTCCAGACTAGTTTTCACTACCAAGAGACAATAGTCCAGTATGAAGACTGCTTCTGGTAAGTGAACACATCTTCATGGTATGAACTCCCGTGCGTTCACTTTTCTCAGCAAGCACTGACTTGCTATCTGCTATGTACCAGGTAGCTTTACCTGTCATCAACACTACAGCAAGAAGAGACAAAGGGGGTTCTCCTGGGACCTACATCCTAGGGAAGAGACACACAGTACACAGAAAACCAGGTNACATGCCAGGTATCAGTAAGTAGTATGAAGAAAAACAAACCCAGGATAGAGAGACAAGAAGGGGGCAAGAAGTGGGGCTGGTCAGAGAAGCCCTGAGTAAGGGAGAGAGGGAAGAAGTCACACAGTTATCTTGAAAAGTATCTTAAGCTGAGTCAGGCATGTGTAGCACATGCCTATCCCAGTGCCCAGGAGGCTGTGGCAAAAAGATCTCAAGTTCAAGGCCAGTCTGGGCTATACTGTATGTTTCACACCAACCTGAAGTACAAAGTAAAACCTAATCTCAAGAAAAAAGGTTTTTTTTGTTCTTTCTTTCTATTTTGGTTTTTCGAGACAGGGTTTCTCTGTGCAATAGCCCTGGCTGTCCTGGAACTCACTTTGTAGACCAGGTTGGCCTGGAACTCACAGAGATCCACCTGCCTCTGCCTCCTGAGTGCTGGGATTAAAGGTGTGTGCCACCACCCCCAGCTAAGAAAAAGTTTTTAGGAGGCAGCACAGACTCGGCAGAAGGGGCTAGAGTCCTCCTTTGTCACAGCACCGTGGGGAGAATCAGTGAGGGCATCAGAAACTCAAGTGCCAAGCTCGAGTGGCTACTATGGCTTCTGTTTGCCTTCACTGTCCCTAGCATTCACTTTGTTCTTTTGTACTGTATAATTCTGCAAGCTAGTACAACTCCTAGTCCAATTTAATTTTTCTCCTTATTCTATTCATTTAGTGTTTTTGAGACAGGGTTTGATTTGTCTTCAACATGTAATCCTCCTGCCTCAGCCTCACAAGTGTGGGTGGGGATCATAGGCCTGACACCACTGTACCTGGCCTCACATGTACATTTAATACATATTTGTGGCCTTTCAAAATTAAGTGAGAGCAGCAAATGCCAGTGAGTTACAACCTCAGGCAAGAGTGAAGTCTGTGGCTATAGAGAGGCAGTCAGCTGAGCTACTGCTCTTAATCACTGTCTGCACACTCTCAGGCGCCTCAGGGAGAACCTCTCCTGGCAATGAGGATTATGGGTACAAGACAAGCCAGACCCTGTCTCAGAAATACTACATGAAGAAAATAAGGAGAAAATTAAGTTGGACAAGGAGTTGTACTAGTTAGCAGAGTTACAGACAATACAAAAGGACAGAGTCCCATGGAGGGAAGACAACTCCTGGAGAGCATCTACCCACTACACACCATGTGGAGAGCATCTACCCACTACAAACCATGTGGAGAGGGTCTACCCACTACACACCATGTGGAGAGCGTCAACCCACTACACACACCACATGTTTTCTGACCCTGGAGTGTGCAGGGTCACTGAACTCATTTCATTTAGGCTTCAAAACATTCTAGACTGTGGCATAATTACTGAAGCAAGAGGAAGTGGAGGTGTAGAGACTTGAAGTAGCTTCCAAAGTTGACTTTTTAAGAGACAGGTAAGATGTAGCCTGGGCTGAGTTTGAACTCAAGTCATCCTCCTTCAGTGTCTCTGCACCCCATGCTGATATTACAAGGTTGTGCCAGTGCACTCCACTCAACAAATGTTTCTTTACTTGAACCTGTGTCTGCCAAGCTGTGTGCTGTCAAGGATGAGAATGATTTTAGGAAGTGAATCCATTAAAATAGGAGACTCTGCAGCAAGCAGCATTGTCTGAACAAAGCCCTGGAAATTGACCCATGTTGTATAAGTCCTGGCAAGGGAGCAGCTGAGATGCAGGACCAAGGTCCAATCTGTGAGAAACTAGAAAAGATATCTAGCAGAGGCACATGCTTCAATCTATTTTCCAGAGAGAGCCAAAACAATTTTTTTCCAGTATCTGAGAGCTCACACGTTAGGTGAGTGCTTTCCCACTGAGGTGGATTCAGCACCCACAATACTGCAGCAGCCTGCCAAATGACCAGAGTCAGGAAGAGTGGAGACTTGCTGCAGATGGAGTGTGTTGACAGTGGAGCTAGGAAGAGTAGCTGAGGTTCAAAGAATCACATCGGGGGAAGTGTCCATGGCATGCGCCTCATAGGCTGTGATGGACAAGTCCAAGAGACTCAGTGCTCCCTCTGCTCTGTGTAAGTGCTTCTAGAGGACCAAACACATCCGTTTACTAAGGAGTTCTTGGAACCCAGGATTCATGCTAAACCCAGAAAAGTTGTTGGCAAAGTAAGAAAGTCTTGGTTACCCTAAATGCCCTATAGATCCCGGGACACAGGAACAGTAATTAGTAGCAGCTCTTCTACATCATCCATACAGCCAGACCAAAGTCCCACTGACTTCACCACAGATCTGAGAACACATCTGCTGTGACCTAACTACTATCTCCAGGCTCATGTTTTCAAACAGAGTGGACTGCAGTGTGTGNCCCAGGCAGCCTCAGTACTGACTTGATGACCTTGGGGAGGCAGGTGGTATCCAGCTGGTAAATGGACAGGTCAAAGAGGGTGGTAAAATCACGAGGGTTCTCATCGCCCTCCTGGAGACACACTCGGAGCTGCTCTGAAAGAGTGGCGGTGTCTGGTACCATCGTGTAGTCAGAAATCTAAAAGCCAAGAGAGAGTTCCTTTCAGCACAAGTAAATGGGAGTTTACTCTGTCAAGCATCCGCCATCTTGTGTCTCAATCTATAAAACTTCTATCTCCTTGCCAGAGATCTCACTGCTTGTCATCACTGACAACNTCCATCAGACACTTCAAGCAGAAAGAGGAACAAAGCTCAATTACACACATAGTTGAACACAGCTGGAGCCATGCTGACTCAACTATTCTCTTTTTACTATCATGGTTTTTTACCTTGAATACTAAGCATTGTGAGCAAATTTACTCATATCTCCATCTGAGGCAATACTCCTTTTATCACTTCAACCATTCAAAACAATTTTCCTTAAGGTTACTTTAATGAACAACTTTTTTATTATTGCAGTGAGAAATTGGAGATGATAAGAGAAAGTCCATAAACTCCCACTAACACACACCCCCTGTGCCCCAGCTTCTGGGCCATGTCTGCTCTCTCCTCTTAGATGCATGAGCACATGTGACACTAATGCAGACAGGCCCGCCCCATGCACACTATACCCCAGTCCTTCTCCCCTAGCTGAGGACATCCCCCAGCACTGTTCAGAAGCAGTGATGATGTGCTCTGTGCTGGTAATAGTAAAGCCCAGAAGAATCTAAATGTCCATCTCAAAAGGACCCCGTGTAATAAAGGGCAGTATAAACAAAGGAAAACACGGCCTAGTGTTAAGAGCTTTTCAGAGGACCAGTGTTGGGTTCCCAGCACCCACTTCAGGTGGCTCACAGCTACCTACTACTCCAGCTTCACAGATCTCATGCCTTCTTCTGGCTTCCTTGGGCATCTGCATACGTGGTACATATATGTATAGAGGCAGGCACACACACACACACACACACACACACACACACACACACACACACGAAAAATTAAGTAAATCTTTAAAAAAAGGAACAGATAGAAGGTCCTTCAAGAAAGAACATGGGAAATGTTTCACTGGTAANCACCCACTTCAGGTGGCTCACAGCTACCTACTACTCCAGCTTCACAGATCTCATGCCTTCTTCTGGCTTCCTTGGGCATCTGCATACGTGGTACACGCGCGCGCGCGCGCGCGCACACACACACACACACACACACACGCACGCACACACACACACACGAAAAATTAAGTAAATCTTTAAAAAAAGGAACAGATAGAAGGTCCTTCAAGAAAGAACATGGGAAATGTTTCACTGGTAATTCCTCCCTCCCACCCCAAAGCGGTAACATGAAGCAAAGGCTGGCCTGGAACTCATTACTTAACCAAGGCTGACCTTGAAGTTCTGATCCTCTGGCTTCCACCTCCCAAATGCTGGGACTATATGTATGTGCCATCATGCCCAGTTCCAATGGTCATTTTTAAGGTGCTAGATAGTGTACACACTGTGTGTATAAAACCATTTGCATAAAAGATGAGGGAAAGAAAAAGCCCACACAGACTAGCTTACCTAAGTAGAAACTATCTCTGAAGAACCTATGGGACACTATGATTGCTGTCACTGGAGGGAAACAGAACAGCCTGGCTGAAAGACAGAAGAAAGACTATTCACTGTGTATGACTTTTTAACTCAGAACTATGTGAATATATTACCTATTAGTCTACGCTTGTAATCCCATCACTTTGGAATAGCTTAAACCTGCACTAAGGCCCAAGGAACATTGAGGAAGAGAGAGTTGAGGACTGTAAGGGATTGTAAGAGCCAGAGGACCAGGCAGTCTGCTGTGAGATTGTGTCTTCCAAAAACGACAGGGAAGCTACACTTTGTTGGTGCCTCAATAAAGTGGCAGCCTAAACAAGACCTGAACAATGATAAGACCAACAGACATGCTAATTTGGAAGGGGCAAATCTCACAGGGTTCCATCCCTAGACAAACAACTACAGGCAGCTAATGACTGCTATTGCCGAGAGTGGAAGAATTAGCTGGTCCCAGGGATGAGCCCCTAACTGGTTATCCAATAGAAGACTTATTAAAACTTAACAAACAAAACACTGATATGTAACTAGATATAGCAGTACAGCCTATGATCTCAGCACTCAGGAAGTGAGACAGGAGGACTGCTGTGAGCTCAAGGCAAGCATACAGGGAGACTCTGTCTCAAACAAAGAATTGCAACAGAAGCTGGTCATCTGAAAGTCTGGGGATGGCTCAGACACTGACTGCTTCGCATATGGGAAACTCAGAATTGACCTCCACCACAAAACAAACAAATCAAACAGGTAGGCCTGTTTCACAAAATCTTTAGCTTCAGCATAGGAGACTTGCCTGAGCATTACAGAAATAATAAAATGCATTCACTTTTTTTCTGTAGCTCTACCATCAATTTAATCCCAGTACTTGGAAGGCAGAGGCAGGTGGCTATCTGTGAGTTCAAGTACAGCCTTGTCTACATATTGAGTTCCAGGCTAGCCAAGACTACACAGTGAAACCCAGCCTAAACAAATACAAAAACAAAAATGAAACGAACAACTTTTCCTAATCCTCAAACTTTTTTTAAATCAAGAAACAAACAGATAAATGCCCTTCCCAGCAACATGCGGCAGCTTTAGTAACTTTAGTCTCCAATGTGACAGTGGGCTAAGGGTGAGAGCAATGGCAAGGAGACTGTGCCATGACACANCCCAGCACATAACTCGGAGGACAGAAACAGGCCAGCCATCTGTTCTCACTTCTCTGGCCAGAGGCCTTCCATGCAATCCTAGTTCAGTCATCAAGACTCACACATCCAAACAGAAACATAGAGTACTCCCAGGNTGACTAGCTGTCCTAACTTGTTCTCTTTTTACATTTATTTTGCATTTTATTTATTAATTGTATGTGTGGGGACACATGTGCCAAGGCATGCAGGTGGCAGTCAGAGGACAATATATAGGAGCTGGCTCTCTCCTTCCATCATGTGGGTCCCAGGGATTGAACTCAGGCTGTCAGGTTTGGCAACAAGGGACTTCACCCACTAAGCCATCTCTCCAGCCCAGCAATCTTCCAGAGAGCCAATTTTAAATCCTGATATTTACATGGAAGCACTGACTTCAACTAATCCTATGACTAACTATCTATTCTGTCTATTGGTATCTGACTTTCTATAATGTGCTCTTCCTTTCCCCCAGCAGCAGTGCTTTCTTTCCAGCTGCCTCAGGGCTGAGTTAAGAGACATCTACTCCTTTGGATGTAGTTCTAAGAAGCTGGCCCCATTCTCCATTTCAGTCTTCTAATGGTTCAGTCTCCTACCTCTGGGTCCTCAGCATCAATCTGGTTTAGGTGGATGTCTCCTGTTGTGAGCCACTGGAACACAACATCCTGCATTTAAAATGATAAATATAGTTAGACACCTGGCTGTTTGGGAAGGCTCAAGGTCAGGCCAGACAAATTAATTAAGGTAGGGAGAAAAGACAACTAGTAATTTAAAAAAGGATGGTCAGCTTTCTGTTGGTAAAATCTTTGGAAATTAACAGGTTTTCTTCAGCCTAATGCAATCTTTATTATCATTTGCTTCAGGATATTCTAACATGTAACAAGTCAAAACTTACTAAAACCTGTTCACAATCCTAAAGCAATCTTTGTTTACTAGGATGACAATCTAAACTTTTAAAAATACACCTTTTTAACTTTGGCTATTATAATATGACAAAATCATAATTATACAAAAAATCCAGCTTTTCAAAAGCAGACATTTAGGTTTCAGAGCACAGTGAGAAGCAATGGAACCAGGTAGACCCTTAAGTTCACCTCCCAATACAATGTAAGACTAGCAGAGCTCATTCCACTAACAGAGAAGCTCAGTGCACACATCTTCCTCTGGCAGGTGAGTTGCTGGAATTCTACAGTGTTCAGGTCTAGCAGACACTAGGAAAATGCTTGTTTCCCCATTATCATCCTCACAAGACATGTGCTCTTCCAGCTATGCAGACAGAGCAAAGGCCATACGTATACCGCATTCCCCATCATCGATGAGTCTTATATACAACCCTCGCTAACTCATGCTGTCAGCTTTTGCTACACTCACTAGTCACAACCTTCACTTAGTCATCATCCTTACTTGCCTGGGTGACTCCATCAGCCTCCTAACTGGCTCTGGTTGCTCTCTTCCCTCCCAGCGTCCACACAATCTAGAGGGGTCTGAGTACCACCAAGGTTGCTGTAGACCCTGTAAGAGCTCCCTGTGCTTTCAGTATAAGCTTAATCTACTTGCTTTACAAGGGAGGCCCTTGCTCCTCACCACTTTTCCAGAGTCAGCCACCACTCCAATTCAGCATGCTTCCCCAATACTTTTCCAGGCTCCCCAGTCTGTATGTCACTCTCCTGACATACCATAATCTCCTGTAATGCATGGGCTACGCCCGACTCAACTTTGTATTTTTAGTGCCTGACATCTAGTATGTTCAGCACAACTCATGTAGATGAGTAATAAATATACTTTTCAGTATTTTCTAACGACATGGAAGTCATACTCACATAGTGTGCATTAATTTCACGAAAGAGAAAAGCTTACCATAATTTTACTGTTTTCTTCTTTATCCAAATATTGGTCACTGAACATGTGACATGAGCCAAGCACTGCCAGCTTCCCACCTTGGTTCTGTTGGTGACAAAGCAATGTCAGATACTTATATCCCAAAACACACTGCATATATCATTTATCACATTAGCAAATGTCTGATATACCAATAAATGCCAATTCACATAAAGATGTAACATTCGAAAAATATCAACTATGAAAACAATTACCTTTTACTGTTATTTATTTTTAAAGACTTATTTATTTTTCACTTATGAGATGAGTGCTTCATCTACATGAATACATGTGCACAATGTGCATGTAACAGCCTGTGCAGGCCAGAGAAGGGCATCAGATCCCCTGGAACTAGAATTACAGGTAGTTGTGGACCCCCAAGTGGGTTCTAGGAACCAAACTGGGGCCTCTGAAAGAGCAGCAAGTTCTCTTAACTACTGACCCATCTCAGCAATCCCTACATTACTAATTGCCAACAAATGAAAACAAACTATCTTTGCCTTTCTGATAAATATGAAAAAATGATGATGATCAGTATTGATTAGACTTCAATGAGTGAGTTCTTATACTAAAATGCTACTAAAATTGTCTGTATCTGCAGCCAAGGCTGAAGAGATGGCTTGATGGGTAAAGTACTTGTCGTGTGAGCATGGGGACCTGAGTTTGAATCTCCAGAACCCATATAAAGCCAGCTGAGGTAGCACACAGGTCTATAACCACAGCACTCCTGAGTGGTTATGGGAGGCAGAAAAAAAGAAAATTCCTGGAATTTTGTGAGCCAGCTAGCCTGGTATATACAGCAAGAATAAAACAAGAGACTTTGTCCCAAAGTTGAAGATGAATACCAATTTCCAAGGTTTTCCTCTGACCTCCACATGTGTGCCCTGGAATACATGTGCCCACATTCTACATACAAATGCAGATGCATGCATGCATGCGCACACACACACACACACACATCTAAAAGCAAAAAAAAAAAAAATTTTTTTTGTTTTTTTTGTTTTTTTGTTTTTCGAGACAGGGTTTCTCTGTGTAGCTTTGGAGCCTGTCCTACTCGCTCTGCAGACCAGGCTGGCCTCGAACTCACAGAGATCCGCCTGCCTCTGTCTCCCGAGTGCTGGGATTAAAGACATGTGCCCATCACAAAGCAGTTTTATTACTTCAATAACAAAATAATACCCCCTCACATGTCTAAGAAAGTCAATACCTTTGAGTGATAGAAAGCCAAAATGGGTCTGTTAAGCGGGAAGCAGACAGAGCCTGTGGACAGAACAGCCACTGCTGGTTTCATGACACTCAATGTGGCACCAAAAGGGTAGACAAAAGTGAGAGCCCTGTAAGAAAGCAAACATATCCAAGTGATTACAGAACGGAGTTTAGGAGCCATGGGATGGGTCAGCAGGGAAAAATACTTGCCACCAATCCTGACTTCAGTCCCTAAAACTTGCACAGTAGAGAGAATGACTGCAAGCTGTTCTCCAGCTTCCACACACATGCTGTTGTACATGTGTACACAAACCCCCCACATACAATACATAAAAATATAATAAACCAACCAACAGTCTCTGGCAGGGCATATGGCATACATCTGTAATCCTAGTACTCAAAGGCCTGACACAAGAAGAAGACTGTGAGGCCAGCTCACACCACATAGCAGGTTCCAGGCCAGCCTGGAACACATAGCAAGACCTTGTCTTTAAAAAAAAAAAAGTAAATTCTGGCACAAACCACATAGGTCTGAATCTAAATTCTGACTATGGATTAGTCATGTGAAGTTGGGCAATTACATTCACCACTACTTAAATTAGGATGTAGCTAACTTGACCCAGTCATTTAAAATAATAAAGTACTTAGTTATATCATTATATGTGGAAAAAGAAAACAACCAACCAACCTGGAAATCTAAATTCCATACTCTTAAGACACACTGATTCTCTGGACGGAAGGAGCATGGATTTTCAGTGCAAAAGTTCTACTTTGCTTCCTTTTAAGCTGTACTATGGGCTGGGGTTTTGGTTTATTTTGTTTTTAATTATGTGTGTATGTGTGGGTGGGTGCCCACACAGTCCAGAACAGGGCTTCAGATTCCCTGAAGCTAGAATTACAGGTAACTGGAAGCTGCCTGATATGGATGTTAAGAAGCAACCTCAGGACCTGCAAGAGAAGTATGCACTTTTAACCACTGAACCATCTCTCCAGCTCCCAACTGGGTTTTTGCTGGTAGTGGTTGGAGTTCTTTTGGTGGGAATTACTTTTATAACCAGAAAACTCTTCATTTTGATAAAGGCAACTCTTGGAAGTGAGAGCTCCTTCCTCCTCAGGGAGCTGCAGGAACACACTCACTGGGCATTGTTTCCATTGCTCTCCTCATCAATGACTCCAGGCACAGCCTTTCCTGCAGCTCGGCTAATTTCCCTAAAAGGAAAACATTAAAATCTAATAAGCAAAGAAGTTTGGGGATTTCACACTGCCTTCACCAACAATAAATATGAAAGGACCTGGTACTTTGGCAGTTTTTAAAAAGTAAATAAAAGCACACAACCACATACCCACATTTTTTTCAGACACTTGCAAAAATTAACATTAAAAAATGAGGCTTGGCCAGGCAATGGTGGCTCATGCCCTTAATCCCAGAACTCGGGAGGCAGAGGCAGGTGGATCTCAGTTTAAGGTCAGCCTGGTCTATGAAGAGAATTCCAAGACAACCAGAGCTGTTACATAGAGAAATCCTGTTTCGAAAAACAAAACAACAACAACAACAACAACAACAACAAATGAGGCTTGGACCAGGCATGGTGGTGTAGGCCTTCATTCCCAGCACTAGGGAGGCAAAGGCATATAGATCTCTGTGAGTTCCAGACCAGTCTGGTCTATGGAGTGAGGTCCAGGCTACCTAAGGCTACATATGATGTCTCTAAAAACAAAACAAAAATACAACAGAAAAAACCAAAGTGACTATAACAACAAAGAACTTAGGCTTGGGTTGGGAATACAGCTCAGTTGGAAGAGTGCTGGCATAGCATGCACAAGGCCAAGTTCAATCCCTAGGACCACATAAACAGGTCTGGTGGTACACTCATGTAATCTCAACCCTTGGAAGGGAGAGGTAGCAAGATCAGGAGTTCAAAGCTAGTCTAGGCTATGTGAGACTGACTCAAAAACAAAGAAATCAATTAGACAAATAATTGGTTCAGTTCCTTTTTCGTGTTGTTTTAGGAAGAGAGTCTTAAAAAAACAGGGAGGATACAAAGTTGGGAGGGGTAGGGAGATGGGTGGATCTGGGAAGAATTGGAGGAGTGGGAGGTAATACGATTGAAATACATTGTATGAAATTCTCAAAGAATGAATATATCATATGAAAGGAAAGAAAGAAAGAAGGAAGGAAGTCTTTCCATGAAGCACTGGTTGGCATGGCTGGCACTCACTATTTAGCCCAGGCTGAGCCAATTCTTCCGTGTTAGACTCCCGGTGTGGGGATTGCAGGTGTGTATAACCAGTCTCAGTGCCTCCATTTTCAGTCCTAAGGAAAGGGTCTACATCCTAGATNCACAGTCTACACCATATAACTAGGGTCAGCAGAGTCCTTGCATGTGGCAAGCTCAAGTGTAGAATGAGTAATTTCCAACATGGGAAAAGCTCATGGGGCATCTGATACTGCCACCTCATGTATTCATTCCCAATCCTAAAAGCCCCTCATCTGTTTCAGGATCCAGGGCAACGAAAGCTGATGCAGTCTCCGTCTCTATGAGGTGAAAGCAGGGTCAGTCCGGAATGGGCATGGGGCCTGGAATGGCTCAAACAGCAAACCTTGGAGCTACGCTTGAGGGAACAGAGAGACCAAATCATATCATGCTGTCTCTAGATGGTACGGTGAGTAGTTATGAATTAGGGAACTGTTCAAACTTGCAGGAAGCTAGCTGTGGCGGCACACAGTTGTAATTCCAGCAATTGGGAGGGTGAGGNAGGAAGATCACAAGTTTGAGACCAGACTAGGCTACATATGGAAACTTGGTCAAAAAAAATTAAAAAATAAAGTGGGAGGAGATGACGACCTTGACAAACAAGGACAAACAAACAAGCATGCAAAGCTGAGAGCAAAGGAATTGCAGTCCTAAGGCTGTGAATCCTTCAGTCGCTCCACGCTCAAAGCCCACCCCACCTCTGCACTTTCCAGTGATATAAACAATAAAGTTCCTTTACTGCCTAATCCCACTTGAATGGGGTTTTCTTTTACTTGGAGTGCACGGCATCCTGACCAAAGGTAAATGTGAAGTTTCCAAAGATGGAAGAAGATAACTTGAAGAATAAGAAATAAATAAAGCAAAAAAGGCCAAGAAGGGAGGGAGGTGTGGCAGTAAAAAGGTGTGTGAGAAGAACGGAAGCCACATGAAGGGCATTCTGCTTTTCAACACCCTTACCTGTTCAACACTCCATCTGAAACCAGAGCTTCCTTAGGATGGAAATACTTGTAATACACATTTCTCACCACAGCATCTTACGGGGCAAAAGAGGAAGGTACACTTTAGATTAGAAACAAGCTTGACACAGACTCATCCAAATTTTGAAATAAAAAGAAACCTGGAACTCTATTCAAATCCCTCCCATTTTACCAAAGGTTCAGTTACTAGTGAGCTCAGAATGGGTGACTATGTAGTCTTGGTTGAGTTTTTTCCCAGTGCACCAGCAGATCAAGAGGGCTATGATACAAACATTAAATAGGCAATCAATACCTTTGCTTAAAATAATAATAACCAAACCAACAACAGCTCAGGGAGTAAAGGTGCTTGCTACCAAGCCTCATAATGTGAGTTTGAACCTTGAGATCCACATGGTGGAAGGAGAACCAACTCCCCCAAGCTGTCCTCTGACCTCCATATGTACATCGTGGTGCACACAGATAAATAAAATGTAGTAAGATAATAATCACCATTATTAACCATGATTCCATATTCTTCTAGAAGAAAGTTAATATTGGTATCAAATCTGGATTCTCCCCCTTCTCCCAGCATCACAAGGATATCTCCACCATTGTCAAGGTATTTCTTCAGGACTTCAAACTGTGTGAAGGGAAAAACAAACAAACCATGAATATGGTCAAAAGACTTTTGTTTAAAATACCTATACCATGAATAAGGCTTTAACTAACTAAAAATAAACATTTTAAATCTATAACCCGTTTAAATGTTCATAGAGTAGTATAAAATTTTCTCACTATATAAGATCTATCTCCTCTAGGTGTGGTGGCGCATGCCTTTAATCCCAGCAGAGGCAGAGGCAGGAGGATCTCTGTGAGTTAGAGACCAACCTGGTCTACACAGGATACCAGTAGTATGTACAGAAACTGCCAGTAGTATGTACAGAAACCTTGTCTCAAAAAACAAAAAGACAAAACCAAAAACACACAAAAAGATCTATCTCCAAGTTTACCTTTGAACATTAAAGCTCTAAAATGCTCAAACAGGGGCCGGGGATGTAGCTTAGGTGATAAAAGTGCTTCCCTAGCAGGTACCTGGTTCTGGGTTCAATTCCCAGTACTGCATGAATCAGCGTGGTGGTGCACACCTGTAAGAGGACCCAGCACTTAGGACTAGCATCCACCTGTATTATAAATGTCACCTTTGTTGGTATGGGTTTGAATGTATTGATAAGCTAGGCATGGTGGTGCATGCACTCAGAAGGTGGATGCAGGAGGATCACAGATTTGAGGCCAGCCTAGGCTGCAGAGTTTTCCTACGTTTAAAGTAATGCAAAGACATGTGCCTGACCCTTATCTACCTTCCCCATGGGTTTAGGACTCTGTGAGTTACCACAGTTCATCATCACAAAGGGGAAATGTCTACTCTAAGGCAACATAGTAGGTGTAGAAGGGAGACTCAAATCCATGATTTTAGGCCCTTACTTGCTCCTGGACTCCTCTCTTGTTTTCCATATGAATATTCTGTATTAATATTCCTTACCTCAGCTGCAGTAAATTTTTCCCTCGGTCCAGC
This sequence comes from Neotoma lepida, assembly GCA_001675575.1. Classification (NCBI taxonomy): domain Eukaryota; kingdom Metazoa; phylum Chordata; class Mammalia; order Rodentia; family Cricetidae; genus Neotoma; species Neotoma lepida. Next base: position 657,087 of record LZPO01044388.1, read on the forward strand.
TGTAATCCATAGTTTCACCCCAATTAACTTCTCAGATGTGATTTCATCTTTTAAGCTGGAAATATGATTTTAAGAGCAAGTTAGATCCATAATTTAAACCAATTTACAAATTATTTTAGTCTCTTGACTATATGGCACCATAAAGACTGAGACAGTTAGGGGCCTAGAACAGCCTCTCTCCTAAAGTTTGAGAGCCCCTCTCATGAGTGCCCTAGAGGCATCCGGCCTCTGTTCAGATACTCCCAATAAGCAAAGGAGTTCAAATTAACTCATACAAAGTACAAAGAAGTCTTCCAATACTAATTCAATCAACTCTTCCATTAGGTTATCTATATTTTAAGACAGGGTCTCATATAGCCCAGGCTGGCCCCAAACTCATTATGCAGCCAAGTTTAACCCTGAACTCCTACTCCACCTGCCACTACCTCCCAAGTGCTGAGATCACAGGCACATGCATCACGCCTGGCTCTAACCCTAACTTATACGACTCCATGTTTTCACTCATTGACAAAACAAACAAAAAACCATTTAAGGACTGGAGCTGTAACTTAGCAGTAGAGTACTTGCTGAGCCTATGCAAGGGGTTAGGTTCAATCTTCATGACCACAATCGGAAAAAGACATTTGAAGGAAGCACATTTAAAAACAGACATTCCATTTAACTCTCACTTTTCCTTCCCTAAAGTGAAGTTTTAAACCAACTTCAAATATGGAGAATAACTTCTCTGCCTTTTGGCCAAGATCAAGTATAAAATATGGAGAAAACTTCTGACATCTTAAGATATTATATATGCATAATTATAATGAATCTTTGTTTTTTATGGGAGGCAACTTAATAATATTCAGTCTGACCTTCAAAATATTGACCGAGAAGTCGTTAAATTGAGCCCCTCCCACCTAAACAATCAAAGTTAAGAAATGACTATTCAGTTCTACCATTAGGCCACCATTATCACTTAGAAAGCAGTGTCCAAGATCATGGTCACCTCTGAATCTTCCAATTACTCCGAAGCCTTTTCTGCAAAGATTTGTAGCCAGTGTTGGTGGTAAACACCTCCTTTTTGTATGCATTGAAAAGAATGGTACTCCGCACCTCTTTCTCCATGGTTACCTTANAGACAAAACAAACCAGAGAAGCAGCATTTTAAAAGTGCCCTATAATGCTGGAGAAGAATACCTATAAAACCCTAATGATTCTCAAAGGCTGGGAGTGAAATGCATACATAATCATAGCTGAAAAACCAGTGACCAAACCCAATCCAGCCTGTGCCTGGCTTTAGCTTTCAGGCTGTTCTCTGGCTCTCCTACCAGCTGACTTTCATGACCTTGCCTACCACCACCCTCCTGTTGTATACTTATATTTCCAAAGTAATTCCTCACTGCTCACTACTGTCAAGTGTAGAATATAGCTCTCTAGATCATTTTAGGCATAACTTAATTTTATGAAATAAAATCTAACAATAAATGCTATTCTAAAACACACCATGTATTTGACATCCTTTCTTGTCAACACATACAGACCAATTCTTTCAAATAACTACATAATATTCTGTTTTAAGGACGTAACACAAATATTTAACCGATCATAAATTTAGTGACATGTTTTCAATTTTGTTAGTAAAATACTAAAGACAGTTCTAGATTCATCTTTATTTTATTTATTTTTCGGGACAGGGTCTCACTACGTAGCTCTGGCTGTCCTAACACTCATTATGTAGACTAGACTGGGCTCAACCCACATGCCCCTGCCTGTAAGTGCTGGGATTAAAGGCCTGCATCCCTATGCCCAGCTAGACCCATTTTATTTCTATTTATATGTATGTATGTATATGTACATGTGCTTACAGAGGCCAGAGGCAGATCCCCTAGAGGTAGACTTACAAATGGTTATATGTCACCTGATGAGCTGGAACCAAACCAGGGTCCTCTGCAAGAACAGTATGTACCCTAACTGCTGAGCCATCTCTCCATCTCCCTAAAAACATTTTGAATGTGACATTTTATATATTTTGCAGCATTAGATTACTATTTGTTGAATGGTTAAAAAATGTACAAACTGCCCTCCAAAACACTAATAATTTATACCTCCATTAACAATTTGTTTCCATACAACACTATTTTTGTCATCTTTATCAACAAAACAGAATAGTATCCCTATCCATGGTTTTGCTTTTCAAGGGTTGTTAAAGTGATTAAATGTGGTCTGAAAATTTAAACGGAAAGTTCCAGAAATAAGTTTCAAATTGTGAACCATTCTGGGTAGTATGATGAAATCTTAACACTATCCTATGCTACCTGGCCCTGGACATGAGACGTTCCTTTGTGTAGCCTATCAATGCTATACATACTATCTTATATTGGTCACTCAGTAATCGATTCTGCCAATCAGATTGGTGGTCTAGGTATCACAGGGCTCTTATTGAATGAACCATAGCAATATGCTGATACTATATATGTCACAATGCCTACGTCACTCTCCTTACTTCACTGCATCACACATGAACTATCTCATAGGTATCAATCTCAATCACAAGGGTAAATCTAGAATAAAGTATTTTGAGAGAAACCATATTCACCTAAGTTTTACTGTTTTTTATTTATGTATTGAGTGCTCTGCATGTATGCATGCAGGCCAGAAGAGGTCATCAGATCCCATTATAGAGGGTTGTGAGCCACCATGTGGTTGCTGGGAATTGAATCTGGGTCCTCTGGAAGAACAGCCAGTGCTCTTAACCCCTGAACCATCTCTCCAGCCCCAGTAATATTAGTTCTTACAAACATAAACAAATATGAACACATACATGCACGGTTTGATACTGTTCGTGGTTTTAGGCATCCACTGACAGTCTTAGAACAGTTCCTGCAGATAAGGGGAAATTACTGCATTGGCCATTGGCCATTTGTTTTTCTTCTCATTTTCTTGTCTGTGTCTTCTGCTCATTTTTCCATTGAGTTTGATGTCACCAAACTTTCAAAATTTTATTTGCCTTTAGCCTTGGCTTCTGGAAACCTTTTGGCTTAATTTTGTAGGTCACAGAGTTTATAGATCCAAAAGTATTAATATTTCTCCTTCTGGCTTCTGGACGGCATGATGCATTTAGGAAAGCTTTTGCTGTGGTAAGATTTGTAAGTATATCCAATGATGTTTTCTTCTCGAATTTCCATAATTCTGTGGTGATATTTTATTTGTCTTCCCTAATAAAATTTATCTGAGGGTCAGAGGAAAAACGGGGCTGCCAGCCACTAGTAGAAAAACAATAGCCATGCAAGTTAGCACACGCCCTTAATCCATTTGGTTCTCTGTGACTCCAAGGTCACATGGGGAACTAGCAGTAGGAGGTGGTGGCACACNCCTTTAATCCCAGCATCAACCTTAGAGTTCTGAAGATCCATGCAGACAAGACAGGAAGTGATGTAGCTTGGGAGGATGGGAAATTAGTTAGCAGATGGACAGGTATAAAAGCCAGGTTAGACCGGAAGTCTCGCTCTTTCCTCCGGTTCAATCCTGGGAAGTAGAGGCAGCGTTGGTGAGTGGTGGCTTGCTCCTAATTCCTCTGATCTCTGTCAGATTTTCACCCTTATTTCTTGTTCCGCGTGTTTATTAATAAGACTGGTTAGAAGNTCTTCTTACAATAATTCTTTTTTATTAAGATTTTATTAGCATATATTAATTTGACAATTTCATGCATGCACATGATGTATTTTTATCATATTCCTCATTTTGTGCTCTTGTCCCCCTCCCACTAATTCCCTTCTTTTTCCCAAATTGTCTTCCCTCAACTTTCATGTCTTTTATTTTTTTAATAAATGAGCTTAGTTAGGAATGAGAGAAACGGGTGGCAACCCCGTACCACTGAAGAAGATGGCTCTCCCTGCCCTAGCAACTTTTAAGTGTTTACAGAGCTTCAGTGAGGGACAAGGCCTCCCTAGCCCTCCCCTCTCCATGAGACATTGTTGACAGGCCCAATTTGGTACAGGTCTTGTGCAGGCAAATGTAATATAATTTTTTAACACTGAAATTTGGCTCCATCTGTGGACTGGAAAGATGACTCCATAGTTAAAGGTAGTTGCCACCAAGCCTGAAAAACCCATAGGATGACTCCTGCAAGTTGTCTTTTGACTTCTACAAGTACTCAATGGCATGTGCTCCCACACATACACAACAAATAAATGTAAATTAAAAATTAAGAACACTCTTGGTCCATTTGATCCTCAAAATGGGCATCATTTATTTTTTCCTAAATTACTAGAAGACTGCCCAACACCAATCCATTGTTTTCAGGGCTGATATAACTTCAATGTATTTTTTTTTTCTTTTGAGACAGAGTCTCACAGCCCAGGTTAGCCTCTAATGTACTATGTAGTGGAGGCTGACCTTGAACTTCTTAATGTCTTGCCTTAGTTTCCTGGGCAATGGGATTACAGGCACATTGCCACCATACTGCTGCCTTTCCAATGGCATTTTTTTTTTTTTTCTGTGCTGAGGACCGGATACCCAGGGCCTCACAGAGGCACTCAGTGCTAACTAAGCTACATCCTCAACCCCTTCAATAAAATTAAAAATTTTGTCATGTTGATTTCACCATGCAACAGAGCTATATTTTTATGTTCCATCCCATCCTTGTGTATGCTTGTTTTCATTTTGTGTACATACAACGCAGTTTCCTGCCTTCTCCAGTTTCCTGATTGGAAAGTCTTAATGATCACATTAGTGATGACAATGACCTATTACTATATTACACCATAAGGAACCCAGGCATCACAGTACTGGGATTTATATTTTTCTGCTTCGAACCACTTTTTTTTTTCTTTTGCTAAAGGGCCGATTTCTGGGAAAAGCGAATAACCTCCTTTGGTTATTGAATGGTGGAAGAACACACTTCGAGTTAGCAATTTATTGTTGTTTGGCCCCCAGTGAGAGCAGTAGACCTGTGGTCCTGTCCTATTAGAATTAGAAATGAGTTACCTTAAGGATAGGAAAAGACTAAAAAGAAATAATAATAATAATAATAATAATAATAATAATAATAAAAAAAAACAATGTTTTAGTAGAATAAGGTCTAACCTTATTCTCTTATTCTCTCTTCAATAACCTTACTAGGTAAATCAAATTTTGTCAGAGTGATGAAAAAAGGGTGGTAGCAATAACAGGTGAGTCTAAGACAAGGCTCTTCGTCCAGGGTTCTTCTTTTATTTTTTATTTTTGGTTTTTGTAGAGACAAGAGTTTCTCTGTGTAGCTTTTGGAGCCTGTCCTGGAACTCACTCGGTAGCCCAGGTTGGCCTGGAACTCACAGAGATCCGCCTGCCTCTGCCTCCCGAGTGCTGGGATTAAAGGCCTGTGCCACCACGGCCGGGCCTTGTCCAGGGTTCTTTCATACTGTGCAGGACGACGACAAATCCGCGCAGTCTGAGGAGCTAGAGAGTCTACATCACTTCCAGGACCATTTCCCAGCCCATTTACGCGCCCTCAGTTTACCTCTGCCGACCTCGGGTTTCCCACAAGGCTGGCCTAGGGGTCTCCAGAGCGGCATGGCGAAGCCGTCACACCCCCAGGCCGCCCAGCGCCCTGCCGGACCGGTCCCTGCCACCCGACCTCTCCTTACCTGAGGCCAGAGGCCGCCAGGTATCCAAGGCCGCGCGCCGAGAAGGCGTGGCTCTGGGCCCCGAGCGACTTCCGCAGCGGCGTGATGACGACAGAGCGACAGAATGGCGGCGCCAGTTGGCAGCGAAGGCTGGGGGCTGATGGGTAGGGGGCGGGNTAGTTCCGGGACGGACAGTTCCCACGGGTGAGGGGAGCGGCCAAGCTTGAGGACTCTCGTTTTAATAAGAAGCCCGTTTTTTCATTTCCTTACAGCCGCCGTTAAGGACCGATACAGGTCCCCGGGCCTCCCTGAGGGCGGAGACGGTGTGGGCTTCGCGGCCGGCCCGCTGCGGCAAGCCGCGCCCCGGCCTGGCTCCAGGACGCAGGCGCAGGGCGTCANGGCAGGCTTTGGGAGAGGCCGAAACTCCTGCCGGGCTGCGGAAGGAGCGAGCGTTGGGAGGCCCGGAATCCTGCAATGCCAGATCCTACCGAAGTTTAGAAACAGAAACTGCCGTAGGGAGTTGTGAGGGGTTGTGTAGAGTTTAGGGGGAAGCATCTCGGGCAGNGGGAAGTGCTTGTGGGAACGGTTACCATAGAAACGAGAAAAGCCTGCATCCACAAAACAGACACCCTTCTCTTCCGGAGAGCACTCTTGCCTCCTGTGGATTTGTGTACAAAGCGNCTGCAGCTTCAAGGCTTGGTGCAGACGAGTGTAGAAACTCCAGTGGTTTTAATTTTCATTTACATATGTCTTCATGTATAGAGCAGTAAGCGTTTAGGATATTAAAATACACAACTTGTCTGGCATTTTCACAACTACGGTCACTACGAATTTAAAAAGTGGGAAAGAGCATGAAGGAGAATTATCTCTTCCCTCTCNCTGAAGATCAAACCCAGAGCCTTCCACATCAAGCACTCTACTATTGAGTTAATCCCCAGTCCGGGGACTTTTCTAGAGGAGCGCTGCATAGCATGCCAAATTGAATCCAGTGTGCAATTAAGGATGCAAATGAAAGCGATCCGCAGTTGGGCAAGTCATGGAACCATTNTGTACAGTCAGTGTGTACTCGAGGTGCTAGTAGACCAGAAAGAGAGCACCTCCCAGAGCATTTCTCCTACTGTACCAGGTTGCAGAAGGAGCTAGAGGATTTTAGAGTCAAATGCTCCCAAATCCAGTTTCTGACTTATGAGTTGTATCAGGTGAACTTGGACAAACTGCTTAATCTGAGTGTGTCCCACCCATAAATTGAGAATAGTTCCTAAATTCTTATTGAGGATTAAAGATGATGCTTATAAAACTTGGGGTGGGCCCAGTGAGATGGCTCAGCTGGTAAAAAGGCACTTGCTGCTCAACCTGACAAGCTGAGTGGAATCCTTGAGTTCCACATAATGGAAGTAGAGAACGGATTTCTGTAAGTTGTCCTCTGACCTCTACATGTACCCTGTGGCATNTTTATGNACATGCACGCACACACAGATAGAAATTTTTTAAACCTCAGATATTTCAATAAACATAGATATTACACAATCAGTTTAATAGTGTAGTTCTTTATTTTTATTTCCTATCCTGGTGAAACATTCTGTGATTTTATAATCTTAGAACAGAACCAGCTGACTATGGACTTGACAGCATGTTCAGATTTCTGAGTTACACTCCTGTAAGTGGGTATATTTGTTCTCTCCTTGTGTCTCACCTCTGGCAGTTAACCTGCACTGGGTAAGATGGAAATCAGTTCTTTCCATACAAATCTTAATAGTAATTCTTGACTCAGCTTTGCTCTCCAATAGATCGATGTTACTGGTGTTTTATTTTGTTTTCATGAGTCTCAGCCTTGCCTCACCACTTAATTCCTAGGGCAGGGACAGAGGGAACAAAGCTGAGAGGAAAAGAATGGGCCCAAGTATAGGGGAAAAGGCAATAAAAATCACCAGCATACACTGATTCAGAGAAAGTNCTCCATTGTCCCCAAACCAGCAAGCTAATGAGGCCACCCTGAAGTNTGTGCTATGGGTTTGTGAAAAAGAAACAAATAAAACAGAATGACCTACTGCACGTGGGCATACCTGAACATACATGACATGCCCACATTCTCGCCAGCCAGAATTACCTTTTGAAATGACGAATCTTGAACACCTGGAGTTTAGTAGCTAGCTAGGGGATCAACCTCGAAGGCTTCAGCTCTGTATTTGAGGTAAAGCACATGTACTTGATAACCAGGCCCAGACCAGGAGTGAGGTTCTCTCCAGGACCCCTCTCTATCACTCTGGTTTGTTCTAGCCAATTCTTGCCTTGATCTAAGAGGTTTTTGTTTTTTTTTTCCCCTAAGATATAGTCTCACTGTGTCTCCCTGACTGCCTGGAACTCACTATGTAGACCAGGCTGTCCTATAACTCACAGATCCATCCATCCCTGCCTCCCTGGTATTAAGGGCATATGCACTGTGCCCATCTCTCATGAGAGATGCTGATTCTTTTCTTGGCCCTAACAGCCTGAAGGAGGAGCAGACCTGTCCAAAGTTTACAGGGTAGAACCCTAGGTCAAATACTTCCACATCCCAGCCTGTGTTAGTGATATGGCCTTCAAGGAGAAGTCTCTCTGACTTTGTCTCTTGATTGGCAAGGAAAGGGAAGTAATTACTACCATAGGGTAATCTGGATGAAAATGCTAACAGATATGAACATCTGTTCCACAACTTGCCCAAGAGAAGTGCTCTGAGGCTGACTTTGGATAACTAAGTAAACAAGGAGTGCATTGAAAGACTTTGAAATCTTCAAAGAAAATCCTGAGGCTTCCAGGAGCAGAGCTGCAGCCCTGGTATGCTGAAGACTGGCTGCTACGATCTTCACTGTCACCTCTTCTACAGGAGGAACTCAGAAGAGAGTTCCCAGTCCTGTCCTTGGACCCAGGTTGGCACAGATGCATCTCTGGACCACATGCTTTGCTTGAGCCCAGAGGAGGATGAGTGGTGACAGAGAAGGTCCCAGACCTGGGCCAAGGTCTGATTCCATAGCATGTCAACTCCATCCGCCAGGAAATAACACACTGACATGTCTACTAGGACCACTGCCCATGATGGGTGGCCATGAATCAGGTTGGTGACCATTTGAGGATAAAGCCACAGCCTGACCAGCGCCCCTGCTCCAGAGAGTGGGCTGTGAATCAGCAAAACAAAAATGTCCTGCCACATCCAGCTGTCCTGAGCAGATTCCGTGGTGGGCAGCAGCTGCAGTCCCCAGTGCAGCCCTCCAAAATGATGTGGAAGCACCAACCACAAGGAGTCCCCAGGATGCCATAGCCTGGCTAGCTCAGTCGGTAGAGCATGAGACTCTTAATCTCAGGGTTGTGGGTTCGTGCCCCACGTTGGGTGCCAATTGTAACCAGAAATTTCTCTGGTCCCACCAGGCCCCGTGGCCCTGTAGATGCTTATAAAATAATCACTCCAAGGCTTATATTAATTACAAACTGTATGGCCTATGGCTTCAGCTTCTGGCTAGCTAACTCTTTCATCTTAAATTAGCCCATTCCTATTAATCTATATGTTGCCATGTGGCTGTGGCATTACCAGTCCGCTGACCTTGTTGCTCCTTGGGCGGCTGCTGGCATCTCCTCCTACTCCCCCCTTCTTCTCTCTGTATCTCTGCTTGGATTTCCTGCCTGGCTGTGAGCTTTCTTGCCATAGTCCAAAACAGCTTTATTTATTATCCTATGGGATTCACACATATTCACAGCATACAGAAAG
>LZPO01044388.1:671842-688290 GCA_001675575.1 Neotoma lepida
GTCTACCAACAGTGGTTCCCCTTGCCTGGTGAGATACCCTGCCATTTCCTATTGCTTCCAACTTCGTTTTGCACACTTTGTATAAGAAATACACATTGTTTTTATCATCAGGAAAAGGCTGTGTAGGAGGATCTTAAGCTGAAGGCTAGCCTGAGCTACTACATCTCAAAAATAAACACTGAATCAGCTCTGTGGTGGGGTTACAGTGCTGGAGATGGAAGATGAAGGAGTAGCCCATGTCTCATCCTTCTAGGCTGAGCTAGCCATCAGGGGCCAGGGCAGCTAGAGCCAGCTCTCATTCTTGCTGCTTTGGATGAATCTCTGAGACTCTTGGGCCCTCAGCTTCCCCAGCTGTCTAAAGGGAGTTGGCCTAGAGCCCTGGGAATCCAGAAGCCCAAATCTGGAGAGACCCTTGGGCTCACTTACCACGTTTGGGTTGAAGGGTGGAGTAAGCCTCTTGTGGTACAGGTCATCCCAGTTTATGGAACTGAAGAATACATGTTCCTTTATGTCGAGCTGCAGGGAGAAGACACTGGTCTGCAATCCTCACCAGAGCTGCTCCCCAACTGGTGCCCACAACTGGCCACCAACNAGACAGAACTTTGCAGCTCTGGCTGGTTTGCTCAGCCCAGGGAGCATTCTGTTGACAGACATCTTACCTCCCGCATCATCTGAACCCAAATTTCCCCCTACAGCCANAGGTGCCTTTCATGGCTAGGTTTCAGAACCCACACCCTATCAGGCTCTGGTGGCATGTCTGTGAGCAAGGCGGAAGAACTGGTGATAGGGGCATAGGGTGTGCAGGAGGTGCTTGAAGACTGTCTCCCACCGCCACACACATTAATACATCTTGATTCTTCCAGAATGCAATCCAGGGAAATATAAACAATCTGCTCACCAAAGGAGACATGGGGAATAAAGTCCTAAGAAAAACTGCAGATTTCCAGGAACTCAGAAGTGAGGAGTGAGTCCTGGGAATGGCTTCCCACTTTGTTCCTAAACCGTCTTCCCTCCCAGCAGGTCCTCCCTCTGTCTGTTTCACGATGAACGATCCTCCAACACCTTGTGTCAGTACTGCCGCTCAGAGGTTTGATTTCTGTGAATGCGTAACTTATTTCAAGAGTCACAGGCATGTTCTGAGATGCAAACTCCTCTTTGGAAGGAAGGGCTCTCTTTTCACAGAAGCCCAGATCTTTAAGCTGGTTGAGGGAATGCATAGGTAAACAGCCAAAGTGTTGTCACACATCACAGTACCTGGCACGGAGAGCTTTTAGTGTATAGAATGCTTACAAACTCTTGTTATATACCAGACACAGGTCAAAAAGCTGTGCTACCCACAGCTGTGCTACCCACAGAGTGGGGGTGGGCAGTCCTGGACCCTACCCTTTAGTTGCTTCGGTCATCAGGATTGCAGTCATCTCCTCATTGGAGACAGGGTCTTACTATGTAGCCTTGGTTGGCCTGGGACTCACTTTTTAGACCAGGCTGGTCTAAAACTCACAGAGATCTGCCTGCCTCTGCCACGTTTGGAGGTCAGAAAACAAATTTTGGGAGTCAGTTTTCATCTTCCACCACGTGGACCCTGGGGACTGAACTCAGGTTGTCAGGGCTGATAGCAGGCACCTTTCATCTTGCTGACCCTAAAATGATCTTACATTGAGTAATGAATAAGAATTTTTTTTTCTTTTGGTTTTTTGAGGCAGAGTTTCTCTGTGTAATAGCTTTAGCTGACCTGGAACTGGCTTTGTAGACCAGGCTGGTCGTGAACTCACAGAGATCCGCCTGCCTCTGCCTCCCAAGTGCTGGGACTAAAGGCATGCGCCATCATGCCTGGTTTAAGATTATTTTTAAAGTGATGCTTTAATCCTTTTTTGTTTGTTTGTTTGGTTTTTTCGAGACAGGGTTTCTCTGTGTAGCTTTGCGCCTTTCCTGAAACTCACTCGGTAGCCCAGGCTGGCCTCGAANATGTATGTGTTAGAACAGGAATAAAAGGAATGGACTATGAATTCTATGAATTATTTATCCCCATATCTTATGTGTCCAGCCAGATGTCTGGCAAAGAGAATTGCTCAGACATTTGTGAAAAGCAAGGTATTTATGCAGTTTCTCTGCACAGAAGCAGGAGGAAGCCTCTATAAATGTAGATCANACTATTCCTCTGCTCAGCAATCACACTCGACTTCCTGCCGTTCTCCTCCTTGTACAGACCACAGGATTTTACACATGTGGTGCCTATGCTGGGGAGGCTTCATTCAATTCCTGGCATGGCTCCTCACACTCCAAGTCCAGCTTGTCGCCCCCTGAGGGGACCTGCCTGGCCATGCCAGTGTGAAACGGCACCATCCCTACACACCATTGCTGTCTATCTTGGCTCATTGTTCATTTCCTTCCTGAAATGTGTCACACTTCGTGACAATCGTACAGATTCTCTGGGTTTTGTCAGTTTCCTTCCACCTTCGAGCTTGATCATGTCAGAGACCCAGGCTATTAAACCCTTCGCACCTAGCTCAGNGCTGGTCCAAAATAAGGATTCAGCAAATATTGGTTGGCTGAAAAACTGTAGTTTTAAAAAAAGTAGTCAGGGGCTGGAGAGATGGCTCAGCTGGTAAAGCGCTTGGTAGACAAGNGTGAGGACCTGAGTCTGGATGGCTAGCACTTACGTAAAAGCTAAGAATGATGGCATGTTCTATAATCTCAGAGCTGAGGAGGCAAAGACAATCTAGCCAATCAGTTAGCTCCAGGTTCAGTGAGAGACCTTGTCCCAAGAAATAAAGTGGACAATAAGAGAAGACACTTGACCTCAACCTCTGACCTCCACACACATATACACATATATCACACACAGAGAAGAGACATACACAGAGAGAGAAAGAGATAGACAGAGACAGAGAGAGACAGAGATAGACACACAGAGAGAGTTCAGCTGGCAGGAAAGATCACTTCTAGGGGAATGAACTAGCAGCTCCTGGCTTTAGAGGGCNGAAGAAAGCTGTCTCCCCCGCAGGTGCTTCTCAGCTGTCCCTGCTGGAAGNGACCTGTGTTCTTCTGCTTGCTTGGTCACCTACAAAGTCTGCCTTGGAGCCCAGCCGCTGCCTCTGGTCCTTGTGNAGAAGNCCTTGCAGGAGGTCACAGGCAGCCACTGTCCGGCCTCCGGGGATCTGTAGTGGTTGATGCAAAATGTTCTCATACATCTGGGCCACGTCACTGTTGAAAAAGGGGGGCTGGGGAGACATGGAGAGAAGCTGGGGTTCAGTCATGAAACCATAGAAAGGGGTCTCCTCAGGGAGTGTGAGAGCAAGCTGGATAGCCAGGAGTGTGTGGCCTGCGTCCAGTGCCGCAGCTNGTGGGGCAGATGGGGAGAGAAAGGACCTCCAGGCTTCTAGCACAGGAGAGTCCTGCTGAGAAAGCCACAGACTTTGTACATCCACAGGAGGCTCCTGGAGGCCCTGGGACCTCTCATCCTCATCATTTCTTCATGGCCTCACAGCCATCCTCTGCCAGGGGCTACAGAATGGCAGACGAGAGAAGACAAGGCCAAGGACCACTAAACCACACAGCTAAGAAAAGAGCGGGACTCTCACTTACACCCATGGTTTATCCCTCCTTGCTCTTCCTCCAGCTCCCCTACCAACTGGNCCTTCCAAAAACACAGAGCTTACTCCTTCTACAGTACACCATGCTGGAGAATCCAGCCCAGAGGAAAGCCAGCCTGAGGCAGGTCTACACAGGCTTCCACTTAAGCATACAGCCCAGGATGGCTCCCAATCTACCAACACTGTGACATTTCAGTCTCAGTTTCTCTCTTAATACAATAAAAGCAACTCTACGCTCTGACAAGAGAGTATGTTATAAATGGTAACTGAAAATAACACTATTTAAAAGAGATAGATATTCCTCATATTCACTTTGGCCTCATCTTTCCTTCCCGGGGTAGATGGATAGCTCGTTTAATTCCCTGGGCAAAGCTCAAATAAGCTACATAAAATGAGGCCCAGCCTCAGCTTTCCCAGGCCACATGTGCTCTGTAGATATCTCTGTCCACTCACCAGGCCATGCAGCATCTCGTAGAGCACTGCCCCTAAGCACCACCAGTCCACAGCTCGATCGTAAGGTTCTTTCCGAAGCACTTCAGGGGCCAGGTACTGTTGGGGGGAAGTANAGTTATCTGAGGACGCCTCGCCTCTGTGTCTATATCTGTAAAGAGGCACTTGAAAGGGATTGCTCCCACTGTCATAGTTTCATGGCTTCTCCTGTGTTCATAAGTATCCATTCACCAGAGGCCTGGTTGGCAACAGGCTCTTTGCAGTGCACTGGGGACATACAGGAGATCAGGCAAGACTGCCCTGTATAGTGGTGCACATTGTACATTACACGGGAATACCAGCAGAAGGGTAAAGGAGCTACAATCAGTCTGTGATCTACTCACCAAGCCAGAATGGTTATTCAGAAGCAGGGACTGCCTTCTTATTTGCACAGGTCACCTACGGGCTATCTGTGTCCTAGCACTGGGAAAGCCCTGGTGGCAACTCACAGTGTAGCAACAGGGCAAAGCTAAAGGAACGTGGCACACACTTGTTCTGGAATCCTTAATGCATGGGAGGTGGTCAGGAAGGGGTGGCATTCCAGGTCATATTGATAGATGGGAACATGCCAGGTACAAGGAAAAAACCATAGGCAGTGCTGTGTTTCTGCTAGTCACAAGGGTTTAGTGACCTTCTGACCTGAGGTTCTCTGCTGCTAAGGAACGGAGTCCCAGAGACAGATACAGCTACCCTGAGGGATGTATGGATCTGGAAGGGACAAGAATCAGATAGCCCTGAGCCCTCGTCTGTGTGCGGGTCCAAGCAGAGCACTGGACCTGCCAGAACTTTGGCTTCCTTATCCTTAAAATGGAAACATAGTTGGAGTGGAGGCTGGAGAGAATGGCTTGGTTGGTTAATGCTTGCTGTGTAAGCATGAGGACCTATATCCAGATCCCCAGNAGTCATATAAAAGCTAGGTGAGATGGCTCACATAAGTAACCCCAGTGATATGGGGTAGTGGTGGGGAGATTAGCAGAGCCCTGGATCAATGGCCAGCCAGCCTAGCCAAATCCATGAACTCCAGGTACAGTTTGAGACACTGTGCCAAAAATACAATGTGGAGAGTGCTTATGGAAGATACCTAACATCAACCTCTGGCCTCCATATGCATGCCTGTGTACATGAACCTGTCTACAACCATGTGAACATGTGCATATACTACACACACACACACACACACACACACACACACACACACACACACAAAATGATGCTGAATTAGAGGGCAGCTTTTTAAAAGTGCATATACAATTCCAATGATAGAACATTCACACAAAATAAATTAATAAATAAAAATAGGGACACGGAGTCCCTACTGGGGACATGGGAACAAATGTAGGTCTGTGTGCCTGGCACTCAGCAGTAGCAGTCATGGAAGAAGGGGTGTCTCCTACATGAGTCACAATTCCATAGCCCTTGCTCCCTAATGCTAGTTACACCCATTGAAGGACTGGCTGCTGTCAGGCTTTGGGGTCAGCTTTCTCCAGTGGACACCCCACGCACAAACATAGACAATGGTCCCTTCTGGGAGAGGTAACCTGACCGTCAGTTCCCTGAGTACCAACTGGCAGAACCCACCTGAAGGTTCAGCACAGCTCTGCAGGCTGATGGAAACAAACAGGGTGGCTCTTAAGTCTTGTTCCAGACTAAACAGGGAGGCGCTGCTCCGCTTTGCAGCCTCAGCCCTCTGCCCTCTTCTGTGCCTGTCCAACCCACAGGGGCCTTTCAGGTTCAAGGTCCAATGTTCAAGACCAGTGGAGGTTCAAGGAAAGGTTTTAAACCCAAGGCAGGTCAGACAGACAGGTGAATTCCTGCTCAGACATGCAATGTTTGTTTATTTATTTATTTGTTTGTTGTGGTGCTGGGGTTGAACTCAGAGCCTCATGCATGCCAGGCAATCACTCTACCACTGAGCTATATTACCTGTCCTAATTATTATTATTTTGAGGTACTTTCTTACAATCCTCATGCNCCATCCTCTCAATTTAGATAAGTATGGGGATTACAGAAATCTACAAATTGTAACCTTCTAGACCCTCTGTCTGAAAGAGGGAGGCATATTTATGTTTAACAATTGAAAGCCCTGACCTTAACTCTCAGGCTACTCACTCCTGGTCAAGGATGTGGCCCTATGGAGCAGTACCATCCCACACAGCAGCCACTAGCCACATGTGGCTATTGAACAACTGCTTTTGCAGAGGANCAAGATATGGGTCTAGCTGGGCATGTTGGCCCACGCTTTTAATCTCATCACTAGGGAGGCAAAGGCAGGCAAATCTATGAGTTCAAGGCCAGTTTGGCCTACAAAGTGAGTTCCAGGACAGCTAGGGCTGTTACACAGAGAAATCCTATCACAAAAAAAAAAGAAAAGAAAAGATTTGGGTTTATTGAAATGTGGCCAATCACAGCTGAGGCAATCTATAAATGTAAACTGTATTCATATGTTAGACTGTAAGACTAAGAAATGATTCATTATTTCAACATTTTTACATTTATTTTATTTGTGTGTGTGTGTGTGTGTGTGTGTGTGTGTGCAAACATATGGAGGTTAGAGGACCAATTTGGAAAAAACAGTTCTATCCTTCTACCCTGTAGGTTCTAGGCATTGAACTCAGGCCATTAGTAGCAAGTGCCCTTACCCACTAAGCAGTCTTGACATCCCTATTTCATAATTTTATACTGATTATATATTTAAATGAGAAGATTCGAGATATATTGAGCTAAATAAAATGTCTTGTTAAAATTAGTTTTACCCATCTTTCCCTCCACACACACACCCCAAGATAAGATCTAACTATGTAGCCTTGGCTGGTCCGGAACTTGTTATGTATGCCAAGCTAGTCTCAAATCACAGAGATCTGCCTGCCTCTGCCTTCCAAATGCTGGGATTAAGGGATGTGTCACCATGCCTGGCATCACCTATTTCTTTTTATTTTGTATGTGCATGCGTGTGTTAGTGGAATTCAAACCCAGGGCCTTGGTGAGTGCTCTGCCATTGAGGTACACCCCCTCAGTCCTGTCTTTTTTACTTTTCTTAAAAATTTATTTTATTTTATGTGTATGGGTGTTTTGCCTACATGTATGTCATGTGTGCCATATGTGTGCAGTGCCCACAGAGACCAGAAGAGGGTGCCAGACTCTCTGGAATTGGAGTTACTGTGGAGAGTTGGCTGTGAGCTGCCATGTGGATGCTAAGAACTGATTCTCAATCTTCTGCAAGAGCAACAGATGCTCTTAACTGCTGAGACAACATCTCTCCATCCCTGTCTACATACATACATACATACATACATACATACATACATACATACATGATTTATTTCAATTTTGTGTGTTTTGCTTGCAACACTTGCATGCAGTATCCATGGAGGCCAGAAGAGGGCATTGAATCCTTTGGAACTAGAGTTACAGACATTTGCGAGCTGACTTGTAAGTTGGGAACCAAACCCAGGTTCTCTGGAAAAGTAACCAGTGTTCTTAAGCNCTGAGCCATCTCTCAGCACACCTTTTTACTTTTTAAATGTAGTTGCCTAGCATGCCTGAGGCTCTGAGCTCAACCCCCAACATCATAATAAATACATAAGGTTTGCATCTATTTGTTTTTGGTCTCATGAAGTCCCAGCTGACCTGGGACCTGCTATATAATTGAGGCTGGCTTCTAACTCCTGATCTTCCTGTCCCCACCCCCTCCCCAAGTGCTGGGATTACAGGCATGCAAACCCACATCCGGCTATAGCTTGTCTATTCCCGCTGAGCAGCAGTAGAATTCACTAGAGGTAGCTGGGTGCCCACCATTCCAAAAGCTGGTTCCTTAACACTCATGAGGAGATGAAGGCTTGGTATAGGGCTGACTCAGGGAGGAGCTGGAGAGGATAGAGTGAGGCCTTGCTNCTGTAGCCTAGTGGCTTTATTTAGAGGCTGTGGCCTCAGTCACTTATGGTCAGTCTTCTCCATAGATCTTCCACATACCTCGGGGGTGCCGCAGAAAGTGGATGTGGTCTCCTCAGGNTCTACACATTCCTTGCAAAGGCCAAAATCTGTCAGTACCACGTGTCCCTGTGGGTGAGAGACAACAGGAAGGGGTTAGTGGTCAAAGCTCAAATGCCACACCCTAGAGCAATGGCTGTACAGTACGGTGAGGAGACACAAGCTGCATGCTTTATGCAAACTCAGGATTCCTGGCCTGGATGCCAGGAGATCTCAGGGCACAGGCTGGGGACATGACACTCCGCAGTCTTCCCTAGCTCATCATGACTTAGGTCCATGCCTAAAACAGTGGCAACTCCAGAATGTTCTCTGCTGGGTAGCGGTCCCTTTGATGGNGGGCTGAAGACTGAGAAATCANGTCCACCAATGCTAGCTGGGCATGAGGATGGAGAAAGTAGACAGATACCAAAGGCTATCAGACTTTAGGAGCTGCCGTGCCTAACCCTCACTGCTGGGACTGTAGTCCTGTCCAAAACTATGCTGCTCCCTAGAGGGCAATCCACATCCAGCAACTGGGCAGTGGGGGCCNTGANGGCCCAAATCTCCTTGCATCAACTNATTACCATGCTTAGGGCTCCCATTCTGGGAGATGTGCTGAGGCCTCTCTTGCAAACACAGTGCAGTTGTCCATCTCCCTCTGCCTCACCCTGTTTTCTCCATTCCCCTTAAAGCTGCATCTTTGGAAAGTGTTCCCCAAGAAACCTACATCCCACTCTCCATCTCAGGGTCTGTCTCCAGAGAATCGGGAAACATGAAAAGTCTACAGATCCCTAGCTTCCACCTGGCCACATGTGGCACACACCCCTCCCNCTCCCTGCCAAAGGTCTGTATATGTANATCTATACTGACATACATGCACATAGTCTCCTGTGCACATGTTTATATACACAGATATGTGCATGAGCACATCTGTACACATACACACAAGAATGTATGTTATTATATGCATATATGTGTAATGCATAAATACCAATATACACAGACCATGGCTGGAGAGCACAGATTTGTGCTGCATGTACATACACACACACACACACACACACACACACACACACACACACACCACACACCTGGCAGTCCAAGAGAATGTTTTCTGGCTTCAAGTCTCTGCAGAAAATAAGAGAAAACAGCCATTTA
Source organism: Neotoma lepida (assembly GCA_001675575.1). Lineage (NCBI taxonomy): Eukaryota > Metazoa > Chordata > Mammalia > Rodentia > Cricetidae > Neotoma > Neotoma lepida. The sequence goes on from LZPO01044388.1 coordinate 681,049, forward strand.
CGGAGTGAATTGGGGATTTGGGTCCTAGCAGGAGAACTACTGGGTATACTCCCACAGGTGAATAAGGAAAACCCAGGGAGGCTGGGTACTTGACTCTAGAAAGGAGGACACCCCAACCCTAAATAAGAGACTGCCTCAGTCAAAGGACCAAGTTCACTGAGACTTCATGTCCCACACAGTCCCTGCCTGGAGCACAAAGGTCCTGGGACTGAGCAGGAGCCAGGAGCAGGCCTCACCTGTAAATGATGTTGAGAGAGTGTAGGTAGCCAATGGCGCTGGCCACCTCTGCAGTGTAGAACCGGGCCCGGGGCTCCAGGAACCTGCGTTCCCGCTGCAGATGGAAGAAGAGCTAGGAGAGGGGACAGTGAGACNGTGGCTGGATTCCAGCTCCTAGATCACCCTCTATTCCATGCAGGCCGGCTACCCTAGTCTAAACTTCGGTGTNCTTGAACCAAAAGACTGTATGCTGACCCCGCCCCTCAGGGCACTTGTGCTCTCCATGCCTTCAGTCAGCATAATTAAGTAGGTACTGCAAGTCAGGCTCTCTCACAACTGTTTAATCCTCACGACCATCTTCAAGATCTCAGCTGTGACGCCAGTTTCGTGTCAAAGGAGGAGGAGTTGCATGGTATGTCTAAGGTCCCACATCTCAGAGTTGGCAGAGCTGGAATTTGAAACCAGGTAGTTCAAGACATACTTTGTGTGTGGGCTTGGGGTGGGGTGGGAGGGGGTAGACTCTATGCAACCCAGATTGGCCTTGAACTCAGTCCTCCTACCTCTGCATCCCATGTGTTGGGATTATAGGTGTGAGGCACCATGCCCAACAAAAATGTGCTTTTTCTCCAACCCAAGCATTAGGATGTCATATTGAGCTCAGCTTAGACCTCCCTGTTTGGTCATTTAGGGATGGGCAGGATGAAACCTCCCCTGTTGGACTCAGGCTGAAAAACATTTGGTTATAGGCCAAACCTGGTGCAATTGAGGAGAGGCCCTACTAAATTCTGCCCCCTTGTTCAGTGAGACAAAGAAAAGTCCAAGATTGTGCCCAGCTTGTCCCTACCCTGCTTTGGGGTTAGCAGGTGGCTCAGGTCTCCACTGAGGATAGTGACATCAGGCTAGAGAGAAAGCTNGGTGGTTAAAGTACTTACCATGTAAGTATAAGGACCCAAGTCCAGGTCCCCGGAGACCAATATAAATACCAGGTGGACATGACTGCCTACCTGTAACTCCAGCCTCAGAAGGTGGGGACAGGATCCTCAGAGCAAGCTGACTAGCAAGACTAGCTACACTGTCAAGCTCGGGTTTGGTTGAGAGACCCTGATTTCATGAAAAAGATGGAAGGGAAATTGAAGATGACTCTTGACATCAACCTCTGGCCTCCATGTGCAAACGCACATTCACCTACACGTTTGCCCCACACATAAAAATAGGCACGTGCAATACACATACATGGAAATAAATAAAATTTAAAANATGATAGTGATGGGGATGGGCCTGTGGCCNGGGTGTNGGAAGTGGAAGTATTGGAAATAGTGACCACACACTTCCCTTGGTAGAGCCCTTTCCTAGGGTCTATGAAAGTGATTATGAGCCATCTTGTGTGGGAAACACCCCTACAACAGCAGGAGTGAAAAGACCTGGTATAGACTGCTTGTCTTGAGACGTGACTTACTGAGCTNAGCCTTTCAGTTTCAGTTGTAGGGATTCAGTGAGATCGCTCTGGAGTGGGGTACACGGTGGGCATATGAGAAGACAGNTCCCTTCCTGAGGTCCACTCACCTCTCCTCCGTTGACATAGTCAAGCACAAAGTAGAGCTTCTCTGGGGTCTGGAAGGAGTAGCGCAGGCCCACAAGGAAGGGGTGCCTCACGTTCTTTAGCAGTACATTGCGCTCTGCCATGATGTGGTTCTGCTGTGGAGTCACACAGACAATCCAGTGACCTCGCTTATGGAGGTGTCCTGCCCAAGGCTTTTTCCTGCCCCAGTTCAAATACCCACATTGGCTCTCTGTTGTCCCCAAGCCAGGNCTAGCCTCCTTGTTAGTACTTAGAAGTCAGTGTCCTGAGCCTCATCCCCAGCCACTTCATACTATCGTAGCTTCAGAAACCCCTGCCGAGGGGTAACAAGCAAAGCATATACTATGACAAGATGATTGAGTCCCAGGAAAGCTCTCTAGAAAAAATAAATGCCATAAGACCTATAATTATGCCTTTGATTGTAGTTGGTTATTTTACTCTTTTGGCTTTTGTAGGGGGCCTATCACCCAGCTCCCAAATAAAACATACGGGGGGGGGGTTAATATTTCTTATGATTGCCTGGCCTTAGCTTGGCTTGTTTCTAGCCAGCTTTTCTTAAATTATCCCCATCTATCTTTTGCCTCTGGTCTTTTTTACTTTTCTCTGTTTCTGTATACCTTTTCTTTCCTTCTTACTCCATGTCTGGCTGTGTAGCTGGGTGGCTGGGTGGCTGGCCCCTGAAGTCTTCCTCCTTCCTCTCTTGTTCCTTGATCTTTTTTCTCTCTTTTTCTTCTATTTATTCTCTCTGCATGCCAGCTCCACCTATCCTTTCTCCTGCTTCACTATTGGCTATTCAGCTCTTTATTAGACCAATCAGGTATTTTAAACAGGCAAAGTAACACAGCTTCACAGCGTTAAACAAAAGCAACATAAAAGAATGTAACACATCTTTGCATCATTAAACAAATGCTCCACAGCATAAACAAATGTAACACATCTTAAAATAATATTCTACAACATTTGATCCTGCTATTTTATCCACCTAGACTGCCCTCCCTCATATGTATGTGTGTGTGTGTGTACACAAGAAGTAGATGATGGATGTCTCCCTCCATCACTGTCCACCTTATTCTTTGAGACAGGGTCTCTCACTGGACCTATAGCTTACTGATTGGGTTAGTCTAACCAGTTAGCAAGACAAAGGAATTCTTTCTCTCCATCTCCACAGCACTGAGATTAGAGATACATGCTGCCATGCTTAGCTTTTTTATGTGGGTTTTGTGGGATCAAATTTAGGTCCTTATGCTTGCACAGAGAATACTATGTCATTTTAGCCATCTCCCTATCCCCTGGGCATGCCACCTTCTTTTCAAACTATCAGAATGCTGTTTACTGTCAGGGTCAGTTCAAGACCACCTGTGCAGGAAGATCTCCCCTCCTTGCTGGCATGAACCACTCTGTCTCCTGAGGAGTTTGACTTGGCATTTTATCCTCTATGTGTCCTAACAGTGTTGAAGGGATTCAAGTCACTGAGGCATCTAGAGATCCAAGCTCGCTGTCGAATAATCCTTCTGTACACTCTGTGAATCTATGTCGCTATGATTGGTTTAATAAACAAGTTGACTGGCCAGTAGCTGAACAGGATAAACTTAGGTGGGAAAGCCAAACTGAGAATGATGGGATGAGGAAGGGCAGAGTCAGGGGAGATGCCAGCCAGATGGAGAATGAGTTGGACACACAAAATGGGATAGAGGTAAAAGCCACTAGCCTCAGGGCAGCACATAGATTAATAGAAATAGATTAAGTTGTAAGAGCTAGTTAGTAACAAGCCTGAGCTAATGGCTGAACATTTATAATTTATATTAAGTCTCCGAGTCAGTTATTTGGGAAGCAGCTGCTGGTCATTTGGGAGCAGGCAGTTGGGACAGGAAAACTCCGCCTACACAAGCTGGCCAGGCTGAAGGGGCCTTTGAAGAGGGTGCAGTGTGAGCCCACAGTATGCACATGGAGAGCCTGACACCTAGAGAGGGCAGAGAGCTGGTCCGTCAGTGGATCCTGTTAACGACTGGAAGGTAAAGGCCTTCTCATCCTCCAGAAGGCTCCTAAGGGANATGGCTTGGCCTGTCTTCCTTTAAAAAGGTTAGGGTCCTATGTGCCAGCTGGACTTCCTGAGCTGTCCCCACTGGACCTCTTAGAGATGGAACCATCTTGGGAAGCCATCTTAGGCTGGGTATCAAGAAGCAGGAGGGGAAGTGGCCATTCCTGAGTTCTGGTACCTCTTTGCTCTTTAAGATGGACTTCTTCTGCAGCACCTTCACTGCATAGAAGGCTCCATCGGACTTGCGCTTGGCCAGTAGGACCTGAAGAAAAGTAAGACACAAGATATGAGGGATGACGGGTTCCCCTGGCAGCCCCCACACTCACTCTGCACGTATGTGGTATGTGAGCCTTCTTTTTGCATAGGCTAATGGAAGACAGCAGGTGGAAGGCAACAGAAGGGAGAGACCCCAGCCCCCCACTCTCCTCTCCTTACCTTCCCATAGTTCCCTTTGCCAATGACTTTGAGGAAGTCGAAGTCTGTGGGTCGGGCACTGTGGACAGGAGGAGAACAGGATCAGCATTTGGAAGCCCAGGAAGCTGGGTCTCTGGTTAATTTCAGAGCTGAAAAATGCAGGCGGCCTTTCAGGAGCCTCTTGGCCTCGCCCCTGAAGAACATCATGTCTTACAGCCCAATGAAGCTCAGAAGACAGAGCCTCACACACCTCTCCCTACACCCACCCCTGCTCACAGACCAGTTAATACTGGGAGAGACGATCAGGTACATGGTGCAGAAGGCAGTTCCTCCATCCACCCCCACCCCCGCCCCTGGCCAGGAGAAGGGCTGAGGGTGGAGAGTTGCTGACAGTGAAGATGTTTGGGGTCATTCTAGGTAGAGGGCTCAGCCTGAGCCAAAGCCGGGAAGTTAATGAGAGNTGAAGCTGAGCAGGCACAGGGTGAGAGGGATTCTGGTCCAGCTGGCAAAGGTTTTGATTATACCAGCGACCTTGGATTTTATTTCTAAAGCAAAGAGAGCCAGCCATAGGACAGCCAGGTAGGAATTTTGTCTTGGAAAACAGAACTCACTTCGGGTTAGCTGATGGCCCCAGGTTGATGTTCCCATTGGCCCTGGAGGGCTGAAGACATTTAAAGAAAGAGGCAGTGAAGATCAGCAAGCTCCCTCCTCTTCCTTTGGCCTAGGCCCTGGTTCTGCCAACATCACGACTAACTAGCTTACCCTCTCTCCCTCCCTTCCTAATTGGTTCTCCTCCCTGGTACCCACCCGCTCCTCTACCTAATTATCCACATCACACTTGCTCCTCCTAATGACCTGGAGAGGNTGCTGGCCATCACAGCAATTACAAGGAAAGAAAACCGAAGCCAGAGANGAGTCAGCCAAAGCCTTCCATGTGGTTTGAACCTATGTATTTTCACAACCAATGTCATATTTTTTTTCCTCACAAAATGTACTTCTTATAGCTCCCAGGCAAACCTCTTTTCAATTTTCCTTGCAAATGGCCATCTCTGTGAGTTCACAGTAACCTGGCAGATACAAGTTCTGGTTGAAAGCCCATAGGACTGGTCAGTATCTCTACAGATTTCCTCAGCCTTGGGAGAAAGTGAGTCCCTGATGCAGGATGCTGGGTGTTGGGGGGAAGACTAAGAACCACTCACCTGTGGGCTAGGATCTCCAGCTGGGCTGGAGGCCATTCTGTAGCTGTGATGAGGTAGGTTCTGGGGGTACAGGGGGGACCAGGCACAGAGGAGCTTGGCCTCCAGGCAGGGCTGCCCTCTTGTCCACCTTCTACTTCAGATACAGCCTTAGCATCAGCATCTGACCTAAAGGCCAGAAGTCCGTGCATGGATGAGACAAATAACACTTGCCAGACCCAGCCTTTCTCACCAAACAGTTCAGGAGAGATGGGCAGGGACAGCTAGGGTGGTCCCTGCCTGGCAGGGTCTTTGCAAAGGTTGGGGGCACCCAGGACAGGAAGACTCTTGTGATTGACAGAAGCTCCAGAACTCCAAGATGGCCGCCAGAGCAGGCAGGACCCTTGCAGGCCTAAAGCTGAATATTTCCTCTTACTTCTCAGTGAGGCACTGAGACCTTGAGAAAGGCTTTATNTATTTTTGTTTCTCTATTTTTTTTTAGACAAGGCTTTGCTCTGTAGCCCATGCTGGACTTGAGCATGCTGCATATCCTAGGTTGGCCTTGAACTGCCTTAGCCTCCCAAATGGCAGGAATACTGACTGACATGTGCTACCACACATGATTTAGAAGAGGGCTTTCTTGGCTGTTACTGTTTGGGGGTAGCCTGGGCTCTCCAGATTCACACATAGGCATATTGGCAACCCTGAATTCTTGTGGACAGTCCCAGGATAGGCTCTGTGTTGAATACAATCTTGCCTGGGTACTTTCCCCAGGGTCCAGTAACAGCAACTATACTGGGAACTTTGGGCCAGAGCCATGAAATCCCCCAAGTAGCTGGTGTCTGTGTGAGTTCAAGTGGTAGAAGACTAGATAGGCGGTCTATGCAGCCAGCAGCACAGTGGGAGAAGCTNACTGTCTAAGGTTTGGTTCAGGGGCTTGGAACCTCACAGGCTCTGTACCTCCCACGGGGCTTGGTGCAAATTATTCATTCAAAGACCCCACTTTTGGTTGCTGTGGGGCCTGGGCTATATAGCTCAGCGTCTCTTAGATCACCTTCATTTCAGGAGAGGTCTTAGAGGCACCACTCTGTGGCTGGGTGGGACACTGAAACCCATTCACTTGTGGCCAGGAACGTCTACCAGGTCGGAGGCCACCCAGCCCAGAAAGTAACAGAAAGGAGTTCCAGGCTGATCTAGAGGTCTTCCACTGCCAAACTCCTGCACAGCAGGCTGTAGAATTCTAGCAGAGGGAGGCGCATCCTGGCCTCTCCGATGCANACCAGGCTGTGCTCCCACAGCCAGCCTGAGACACCACCATCCCTCCCAAGATTGTCCCCCATGGGTCCTGTGCCTGGCCCTGGCTGCCCGGGTCCCACATACCTATACAGCCTGGGCAGAGGTCTCCGGGAGATGCAGCAGTTGGAGCCGAGTGCAGGCCGAGGACAAGAGAGACTCTCTCTGTTCTCTCAACAAGAGCCAAGTGTCAGTGCCTGGTGCCCCCAGCACAGAGCTCAGAACTTCCAGCAGTGGCAGCAGTGAGGGGGCTGGTGATGTCACANANGATCCAGCAGTGCTTAGGATGGGATGGGAGACCTCTGCTCCCTCTGGGATACCATTTCTCCCTAGGAGATGAAGGATTATGCAGCAGTCCCAGAAGAACCTGGGAACCACTGGGGACTGTAAGAATGTGTGTGACCGTGCAGGTCAGGGAATGTGCTCTCTGCAAGCACTTTGTGCAGAGATGTGCTTTGGCATATCTGTAGTGTGCCAGTGTGGCTGCAGATTTCAGATATTTGTGTCAGTGTGTGTGTGTGTGTGTG
>LZPO01044388.1:699533-712026 GCA_001675575.1 Neotoma lepida
AATTAGTATGGCAGTGGGAAGCTGACACATTTTTGGATTGCTCTTTACAAGTATATAAAAATGCAACTGATTTTTGTGTGTTAATCTTCTATCTTGCAACTCTGATGAACTGGCTTGATAGTCCTAGCTGCTTGCAGGGTTCCTATTGACTTGGGACCTCTATAGAAATAAGATCATATTATTTTTTAATGTAATTTTACTTCTGTTCCAACTTGGATTATTCTATTTTATTTTTCTTATCTAGTTTCTCTGAAACATCTAATAAAGGCAGAATAGCAGCAGCAAAAGCAAGAATCTTTCTTTGTCTTGTTCTTGACCTTTGACACAAATGTTCCGCTTTTCACCACCGAGAATGGTAGTAGCTGTGGACTTTGTGCAGATGCCCTTTGTCATATTGTGTAAGTTTTCTTCCATTTTTCTCATGGAAGAATGCTGAANTTTGTCGAATGCCTTTTTCTGTCATTTGAGACTATCACATGTTTCCCCCATGTTTTATTAATGTACTGTCACCTAGGTCTTCTTTTTTTTCTTTTTGATATTTGTTATGAGATAAGGTTTCTCTGTGTAGCCGTCGTTGTCCTGGAACCTGCTTTGTAGACTAGGCTGGTTTCAAACTCAGAGATCCATCTGCCTCCCAAGTACTGGGATTAAAGGCGTGCACCATCACACCTGGTAAACCTAGATTTTCTTAATTGAACAATATTTGATTTCTGGAATCTTCCTCTTTAAAATTTTATTTTCCCTCTCCTTTTATTTGGGAAGGGAGCAGCATTTGAGATAGGGTCTCACTAGGTAACTCTGGCAGGCCTGGAACTTTTTATGTAGACCGGGCTGGCCTTGAACTCACAGAGACTGGTCTGCCTCTGCCTCTCTAGTGCTGGGATTAAAGGTGTGAGCCACCATGGCCGGCTACTTTTGAAGTTTGATGGAGTGCATCACCCCATGGCAGGAGTACATGAGGTGAAAGTTTGAAGAGACGGATGCTTGTAAATATTCTGCCTTCGTGATTAATTGACAGCCTCAAACCTGGGTACACAGGTCTCTTTCCTTTGACCATTTTTATTTTCCTTTTTTCTTTTTCCTTGCTGGTAATTGGTTCTGGGGCCTCACATATGGTAGATAGGCACATATTCTACCCCTGAGCTACATTCCCCATTCTCTCTTTTCCTTTGAAATAGTTACAATACTCTTCCACTGTGTTATTTCAGCAATTGCTATGGACAAACCCAGTGTCGTTATCACTCANGTTCTTGGTTTTGTTCTCGATAACAGCTTTCCTATCTTTTGATTCTCATTACTCTGATATTTTACAGTACTGCAGTTCAGTACTATTCCTCTGTCCTGGCACTCAGTATGACCTCTCAATTTGGAGACTATCATATCACAATTCTGTTTTATTTTTTATGTGTATGGATGTTTTGCTTGCATGTATGTCTGTACTACATGCAAAACTGGTACCTCAAAGAGGTCAGAAGAGGATGTTGGCTCCTCTGGAACTAGAGTGACAGATGCTTGTGTACATGAACACAGGTCCTTTGTGTCTTAGTCACTAAGCCATCTATCCAGCCCTTAGTTTATTTTTTTATGAATATAATTCCATGTTTGCCTATTTTCAAATATTTTTCCAATTTTCATCTCATTGTCTTTGTCTGTTTGAAGACAGGCTAGCCTTGAATTTGTGCAAATCCTCTTGCCTCTGCCTCCTGAGTGTTAGNATCACAAGTTTACAGAATTGCAGCCACCACACCCTCATCCCTGTATTCTACTTCCTAGGAGATGTCCTCACCTTTAACTGTTGAACCTTGTATTAAAATTTTATTTCTGCAATCACATTATAAAGTGCCCAAACCTTTCCTTATGTGTCAATGTCTCTTTTATTGCAGCTAGCTGGTCAAGGATTGGTTTCCAGGAAGAAGAACTTTCCACCGTGACAGGAAACAGGGAGAGATGTGGGTGAAAGACACCACGTAGAAGAGGTAGCAGAGAGGTGCAAATTTTGTTTCCTGGGACATAGATGGTGAGGTCATAGAGGAGATGATGAAAGGGGTAATGGTACGAGAGGCTTGAGAAACATGTACAGGAAACCTGGAGCCAAGCTCCTTACGGCCCAGCTGCCCTCAGAGAGCCATGGGAGTTCAACTCACAGACGCCTGAGGCCCTTGGTCTACCTTGACACCTGTCTGTCTGTCCAGTCTGGTAAGTTCCTGCTCCAGAGGGGGAGGCTGAGTCTTGNACAGCTCCNTGGTTGGTATTCTCCTAGTCAAGTGGTTTAGAAGGGCAGTGGGGCAAAGGAATGAAAGATTTTGAAGAGATGACTACAATGAGCCCATGACATTCCTATCATGTTTCCACCTGCTTGCACACTCTGGTAACTGTAGANTAGAGCCNGCAAGGTTGACNTTTCTGCACAAGAAAGCTTAATGCTAATTTTAAAATTGGAGGAGCCATTCAATTCTCTGGCCTTGACCATTTATATAAAAAAATGTCAAGCTATCAGGCCCCAGGAGTTCTTATTATTTACATTTCTCTAATTAAAGAAATTANGTATGCATGTGCTTATCTGTATGTGGATGGGTGCACATATCTGGGGTGAGTGCACTGCACACATGTAGTCAGAGAGAAAAAGAACAAACCCTGTGTTAGTCCTGAGGCCTTAGCCTCATCAAGCAGGCTAGATGATCTGGCCAGTAAACTTCCAGGAATTTGAACTTAGATCTTCAGCTTGCTAGGCAGGCATTTTATTGACTGAGTCATCTCTCCATCCCTGTGGTTTATACTTTTTTTTAAGTGGAGATTTATTTATTCAATAGGTATTTATTGAATACATACTTTTCTGTGCCAAGCAGTGATTTTATGTGTTTTCCTTGCATGTATATCTGTGCAGTGTGTGCATGCCTGGTGCCTGAAGGGCCAGAAAAGGCTGTCAGATTCCCTAGAACTGGAGTTACAGGTGTGAGCTGCCATGTGGGTGCTGGAAATTGAATCTGGGTCTTCTGCAGGCGCAGTCAGTGCTCTTAACCACTGAGCCATCTCTCCAGCCCCAGTTGCTTACACTTTTGAGACAAGCAGGTGTAGTCATTAAACAGTTACCTTTTCTCTTTTTTTCTTTTTCTTTTGTTTGTTTGTTTCTTGACGCAGGGTTTCTCTGTGCAACAGCTCTGGCTGTCCTGGAACTCGATTTGTAGACCAGGCTAGCTTTGAACTCACAGAGATCCACCTGCCTCTGCCTCCCGAGTGCTAGGATTAAAGGCNTGTGACACCACCGAATGGCTCTTTCCTTTTTTCTTAGCGATATCGACTCATGTATCTTAGATTAGCCTCAAACTCACCATGTAGCAAAATGGCCTTCAGCTTCTCATCTTCCTGTCTCCATCTCCCCAGTGCTGGAATTGCAGGGGTACACCCTCAGACCTGGTTCATGTGGTGTTGGGGATCAATCTCGGGCTCCCTGTGTGCTAGACAAGCACTCTACTAAACAGCTCCTCCCTCACTAACATCACATCCTGTAGCTCCGTATCTGGCATCTGGAGTTCTTGGAATCATCTGGGCTCTTACAGCCTTCAGTANCCCTGCCTTGCCAGCTCTGCTGCCTGCAACACAGATAACCTCTCTCTTAGTTCTACTTCATACCTGCAGCTTTCCTTGGTGGACACCCCACAGCCCTCGTATCTCAAAAATCCTGGTGTCTTCATTGTAATTTGGGGTCCACCCTTATAGATTCATATAATAGTGATCAGGGCCTCCTTTCAAAAAAATCCACCCTACAGCACACTGCCCAGCCTCAGTAGCTTTCTGGAACCTTGGAGCAAGCTTCCACGACNCNACNACTCTTACATCTNCTATGTTTGCAAAACCAGTGCCATGTGGATGATCCTGCTAAGCTCCCCTGTCAGCCTGAGATACAGCCTGGCCCACTTTTACCANAACCTCCGTGCNCCTTGNTGGCTNACTGTGAGGACACTTTCTAGGNAGGTGTTTCTAAGCATGGAATCCCTTCAACAGTGTTCTCCATTTGGCTTTCTCCTTTCAATACATTTTTATTTTTATAAACTGGATTGTTTAAAGTATAAAATTCAGATTCTCTAGGACAGTGGTTCTTAACTGTTCTAATGCTTTGCCCCTTTAATACAGTTCCTTATGTTGTAGTAACTTCCAGTCATAAAATTATTTTCATTGCTACTTCATAACTATAATTTTCTACCATTATGAAGTGTAATGTAAATATCTGTGTTTTCTGATTGTCTTAGGCAACCCCTGTGAAAGGATCTTTTAAATCACCAAGGGGGTTGTGACCCACAGNTTGAGAACCACTGTTTTAGGACCTCTACCTAGCAGCAGAGGGAAGGAATTGGTCTCCTCAGATATTGTAGCACTGATGTTCACCTGTGTGTTCTGGGCATTTCATCACAGAAAGAGACACAGACTCTGGCTACAGACTGTTCAACGATTTGAATTTATTTGTGTTGTTACAATACAGAGACAAATCATACTGCATTTTCTTTGCAATGTTTCCTCCCTCAAGAGTCACTTTAGTTTAAGCCAGAGGATTTTCTTTAAGAATGCACACTCATACACACGCACACACACACACACACACACAACAAGAACAAAAATGTAACCCCATTGTAGTGCACATAAATGAAGGTGGAAACGGGCTTTGTCTTCAAACTCTGGAACCATTCTCTCTGTCTTAGAAATTAAACAGAAAGTTCATCCCTGTCTCAGGCCAGGGCTGGGCAGAGGCTGGACAAGCCTGCTGGGGACAAAGTGTAAGTGGTTCATGCTGCACAGAGTACAAGAAACAGCCACCCACTCCCTCTCCTCCTGTGCTCCCAGGTCAAGGTGCAATGGTCTCATCTGGAGACCCAGTGGGTACTGGGATGGTCAGAAGGCAGATTTCTCCTGACTTCTTTAGAATTTGCTTTCTTTCCAAAGAGTCTGACATTAGTGCAGAATAGCTGAGGCCTCAGAGTCTCCAAGGTCTTTAGTCCATCTGGCCTTTCCCACAGGCAACTGTTACTGGCAGAGCTGCAAGTCCCTCTCCTTGGGAGCTGTGTTGTCTCACAGCACCAGCCAGGAATACAGAACGTTTGCTACCTTCTCAAACTGGTCAGTGAATAACACCATAGACTGAAGACAAGAAGGTGGCAGGTTCCACAGCAACCTGGACAGCTGAGATAGCAGAGACTCCCAGCACGAGGCAATGATGTCACATCTGTCAACCTAACCCTCCCTCCCCCTTGGTTGGTCTTGCCCAGTGTCCTCCCAGAAAGGTTCTGCTCAGAGTTACCCTTGAGGGCTGAAAGGGAAAGGCAACCTGAGGCTCTGTCNAGGCTAGCTGGGTGTTAAATGGTTGTCCCCCAGAAGCTGTCTGGACTAGGGAGGGGAGGTCCCCAAAGGGCTGAAACAGGAAATCAACAGAACTTCTGGTTTCTCACTTCTGAGGGAATAATAAAGCTCCAAAGCTTAACAATAGCCCTTAATATTCCCAACACCGCACCTCATACCTGCACCTGACAGAAACTGCTGAGTGACCAACATGTACGTACATGCACACATACACTCATACACACACACCACATGACTTACAAGTGTACTGGACTGGGAGATGACCCTGCTCCTCAGCCTGCAGGCCCACCTCAGCACCAGATGAAGCTTGGCACTGGCTTCCACCTACGGGCGGGGTGGCTCCTGCTAGGCTCTGGTGCTCCTCACGTAGGTTGGGGGGCGAGTTTGGCAGTAATTGAGTGGAGACTGAACCTCCATTTGGACAGAAAAGTCCAAGTCCCAGAGCCCCAGCAGGGACCCAGTTGGCAGTGAGAGACAGTTGGAGAGTGGCAAGAAGGGCACAAGAGACCAGAGAGTTCAAAGACAGGAGAGGAATCTTTCCAACTCTACTGTAGGTAGTCTTTGTTAGACTCCAGGGCAAAATGAGAAATGTTTAAGGAATAGGGTGAATGTGGTATTACAGGGGTTGTGTGCTAGACAGTGCTGCACTCTCCGGGCAGGAGGCTGGACTGGCAGGGGCCTCTCTGGTATGTGTAATATCTTGCTAAGAGCCACAGACACAGCTAGGATGCTGCTGCCACCATGCTGTCTGGACCTACTCTTCAGGCCAAAGACACCAGCGTGCCCGACATCCTAGCCTGACTGCCTGTCAGCCCAGACTGCGTCTTCCCCACACCTATCAGACTGCATCTGCTGGTGTGTAGGTGGCATCAGGGAATCTGGGCCCCATCTGTTTTAACATAGGCTCTAACCATCAGCTCACTCTGCTGGAACTAAGCCCTGGAACTGGCTACTCCAATGCTGAGTGGTCCTCAACTGAACTTGTTCAGGAAGGTGCCTAAGCTCTGGATCTCTGCCTAGAGGCAAAAGGGGAAAGACAGCCAGAGGCTCCCAATGGGAAGCTCCCATATTCCCGAGACTTACACATCTATAGGAGAAGAGTCATGGGGTCTGGCTGGACCACGATGGAGGCTGCCCAGGAACCGGGCAGCAGAGGAAGGTACACAGCCAGCAGCAGAAAGGGAGGAGGCACCTTTTATGTATAAATATGTACGCCAAAGTCATGGTCACTTCTTAGTAGGAGGAGAGGGGCCAAGGAGAAGAAAGCACAAAGAGATGCCAAAAAGGACCCAGGTCTGAGTAGAGGATGCCTACTGGACCCAGCTCCTCCTAACTCCTAAGAACCAAGGTGGTTGAAGATGCAGGCTGTCCTAGCCAGGATACCTGCATTCCTTTCTATCATCAGGCCTCAGTTCAGTCACACCCTCATTGGGGCAAATTGGAGACAGATAGACTCCAGGACTGAGGGCCTAGACTCCCTTGCCCAGGCTCCTCTGCCCCCATACACCTTCTGGGAAGGGCCAGCCCTAGTCAGACGGAGAGGACAGGGGTGCAGGAAAGGAGCACCATCTGAGGAGGGAGCCCGGCAAGGGTGGGAGGAGGGTCCACCTGGCCAGTCACTTAAAGGTGTCGTCAGTGTTTTTGAACATGAGAATGGCGTTATAGATCTTCAAGGCTGGGCCCAGCTTGACACTCATGATCTTCACAATGTCCGCCTGTGTCAGCAAAAGGAAGGCCTCGCCGTCAATCATCTGAGGGGGCAGGAGAGGGAGGAGGAAATCGGAGGAGGAGGAAAGGGTGGTGGGGAAGATAGGGTGAAAGGAAGGTAGGGGCAGATATGTGAGGTGGGTATGGGGAGGGGAGAAGGGGCATGTGGCAGGTGGCAAAGGAAGGAGGAGGNGGGGCAAAGAGAAGGGACAAGGGAGGGAAAAAGGAGAAAAGGAAGACAGCAGTGGGGATGGAGAAGGAAAGCAAGATGGCCTGGTTCCCCACGTCATACACATAGAGTTTCTCTTTCTCTTTCTGCTGACTGGTCTGTGTCAGCGTCTATACTAGAAAATCCTCTCTGGAGCCCTTATAGACAGTAGCTTTGAGGAACCAGCTGTTGCTATATAGTTGTGGGGGCTTCGTACTTAATGAAAACGTGAAGCTCCTTGTTTGAAAGTTATTAAGAATTTAGTGACAGCTGGGCACACAGCTCAGTGCCAGGTTCTTCTAAGCACAGGGCCAAGGGAGGCTGCACAGGAAACCAGGCGGGCTCGTGGTCGAAGCAGTTTCATTCATGAGTCATCAGCTTCAAAAAACGCTGCCTGGACTCATTTTGTTACCTAGGTAACAGCCTCCATATCTACACATGTGATCTAGCATTTGTGAAATGCCCCAAGTCAAAACAAAGCAAACAAAGACAAGAGGAACCCCATCCCAGCCCCATGGGAACCCATCAGTCAGTCTGAGTGCTACTGATGGCAAGCAGGGCAGACACTGCACTTTGAGGGCTATGGCATGGGGTGCACTCTTACCTCTGACCTATTCCTGACCCCAAAGCAGAAAGATAGAGAACACTTGAATCTAATGAAGCCTTTGGATCTGATTTCTAGTTTAAAATTTTTCCTATTACAATCATTTATTTTGGGTGTGTATGGGTGTGGGTGTGAATGTGGATGTGTGCATGTCCCTACATGCCTGTGGGAGCCAGAGAACAATTTTTGGGAGTCAGCTCTCTCCTTCCATCATGTGAGTCCCAGAACTCAAACTGAGGTCTTCAGGTTTGGTATCAAGCACCTTTACCCACTTAAACAACTTGCTGGTCCTGACTTCTAGACTCTTAAAAATGTCACAAGAAAAAATAAAACGAGAAAAGGAAGAAAAAAAAGGGTACTATCCTAGAATGGATGATATTTAAGGGCTTATTATAACACCTGAATTATAACACCTGAAGTAATTTATGTGGGCCTCATTTGGCTCAAGAACAATTTTTTAAAATGCTCTGAGGTAACAGGAAATGCAGATATGGGCAGGGTGTGGATGACCTGAGGAGCTACCACTGATTGCTGGCACAATAACAACATTGTATAAAAAGTCACGAGTCCCAGTACTCAGGGGTGAAATACGATGGTGCCTGTAATTTACCTCAAACAACCTCATCCCAAGCCAGACAAAGCAAGTGTGTGACAGGCTGCTAAGTGCACATTCCAGTCAGGGCGGAGAAGAGCCAGTTGTGAGGAGGGAGTGAGAGGAAGAAAACAGAGGAAGGAGGCTGTTTGGGGCCAGGGACTCAGGAGGCGGGTCATCTAAACGTCCATGAGCAGAGGCCTGCAGTCTGCTTGTTACGGAGAAAAACCATGAGTGGATACAGCACTACACAACACCTCCCCCAACACTACAGGGAATGAAGAGAGACCCACAGAGCACCTGCTGTCTAGTTCCGCTTACATAACTCAAGAATAGGCAAAGCCAATCTACAGTGCTATAAACCCACAGTGTTGAAAAAGTTCGATAATCTACAGTGCTGGTCAGTGGGGACTGACCAGCAGGGGCTGAGGCAGAACTTTCTGGTGTGATGGGAATGGTCTGTCTTGATGGAGGTGGACTCAAGTGCACACAATTCATAAAATGTGTGGTGTTGGATGTTCACCTCGGTCAGTTCATCTGGAGAGGGTGGGGTGGAAGGCATAGCTACTGAGCAGTGGCAAAGAACAGCCTGAGCATGCAAGAAGCTCTGGACACAGTCCTCAGCACCAAAACCAAACCAAATCCCAAACAAACAAAAGCGAAAACAATAAGCCACTCTGGGAACAGGAGATAGGTGTATTTGCTCCGTGCTGGTCAGAAGGTTCTAGAAACAGGAGTCCAGCTGGACACCCTGAGAAGCATAAACAAGATTAGCAACACAGGGGCCAAGACCAGCACCCAACCAGAAGAGGCAGACCATGCTGGGTCTAAAGACATCCTTCTGTCTTACGGGGCACAGCTTGCGGCAGCTGAGACCACGCTGCGCTGGTGCAGGGGAATGCTTCTATTGATTTGGAAGGAAGACTTAAACACACTCAAGGGCTCCTTCCACTTTCAGACTCTACAAATTAAGAGAGTCATGAATAAAGTTCTTTATTTAAGGGCAACTGTGCACAAAAAGTCAGACTACCATTATAGAGGTTTCCCCCATATTGGGCTTGTGGTATAGTGGTGGGATTTCTATATGACTATATGTTGTTAGATAGATGTACGCACATGCCAGTGATATGATCATGTAGCTATACTGTAGTGAAGACTCACTTCTTATTTCCAAAGTTCACAGTGAGCTGCAAGGCAGCCCTCAGTGCACTCGCTGTACCTCCATCTTAACAGGAGGATACGTGCTCAGAGATGAGTTGCTCGAATCGGGAGAGCTAGGTAGGAGTCCAGCCTTCAAACCCAGCATTTTTCTCCCTATAACTCATGGCTTCACGTCTTTCCTAGGCGCTTGGGTGTTAACTTCAGTGTGGTAGGATCTTTGCAACAAATATCTACACCTATGCCCCCAATATCTGCTTTGGGCTCAGTTGTATGCAGGGATGTAGCTCAATAGTGGAATACCTGCTCAGCCTGGCTGAAGCTATGTTCCCTCCCCAGTACCCCAAACTGTGAAATGCTTCAACTCAAACAGCCCTGGGCAGAGAGCACTAGAGCAAATGGATTCCTTCTTCAAGGATACATTTTCCTTCCCAAAGGGGATCTGAACATAGTATCCCCAACCCAGGCCACAGTCCCTACAAGATTTCTCCCACAAACAAGGGTGACTATGATTGGTCTTGCCTTAGAGGGCATCAGATGTCCCTCTTGGGCTCAGGCAATGCTGGTGAGGGTAATGGCTTCCTGCCATCTCAATGGCAGTGACTTTGTCTCTGTCGCTCTGCCCTTGTACCTTACCTCATCTTTGAAGAGGCGTGCTTGGTCCTCAGAGCCTGTCAAGGTCTGAACGAAGCCAGAGACCTTGGAAATCAAAGGAGATATGTTGACCAGGGGATGGGATCTAGGGGAGGGGTGAGTCTGTATGGTCTTGGTACTACATGGACTGTGCCAGGGATTTCCTTCTTATCAGCCTTAGGAAATCCTTATCTTTGTATGGTGGGACGGTCCCCTGTTCCTTAAAGCACTCCTGTCCTCCTAGATTCCCAGCTTGACTTATAGGACCCACCTTCTCTATCCACCACAAGAGGCCTGTTTTGGTCAGCCTTCCTGTGCAGCTAAAGGGACTGTGGATGGGAGGGATGAACACAAGGTTGGAGACTGTTAGGAGTGCTATGAGGCTCCATCTAATGCGGCGCTGGCCTGAACCCCCTGCTAGGGTGTGGTTTAGAGGGAGACTGAGGGCAGGCAGAAGGAGAGGAGGCTAAAGAAGAGGCTCTGTACCTCTTCAATGGTCCACTTGGAGACCGTGGAGGCTGAGATGCCGGCCACTCCCGGCAAGAGCTTGCAGTGCTGCTCCCAGCACACAGAGAATGGGCGGTCAGAGTGCGTTGACAAGGTGGACATGAAGAGGGACTGGTGCACCACACTGGGAGGAAGTGCTAGAAAGCAGAGGCAGAAAACGATGGGCTCACATCTGTGACACAGGGGGACACTGGCTGTTGCAACAGACAGGACAAGGGCCCCTTCTGAAAGCCTGCAGGTCACATGGGTGACCCGGTGTGCTGCTGGTCTAACAGGTTGCTGGCTCACAGACTCCAGCACCCATTGTCTGGAGTGACCCCCAGCACTCTGGGCCTTGTGAGGNTGCTCTCTTGGAGCTGCTGGCATTAAGTAGCCCCTAAAGTTCCAACAAGTTCATCCCTGACATTAGTGATGAGTTCTGTGTCCTTTCTGAAGTTTTTTTGGACTCTGACCAACTCTCTTCGACTAGGGTGTTTCTGACCCCAGAAAATGAGTTCTTATCAGCTCTCCAACCATGGGCTGCCTATCTGCCTATCTTGCTTTCTGATTTGCTCAGGAATTCCTGGCTCCATGGGTCAGGTGACAGATGCCACTCTGTTTGTTTTCCTCTTTAGCAGGCCTGGCACTCATCCCTTGGACTTTACTCAATTCAGCTGCTGACAATCTGGCCCCATCTTCTGCACTGGGCCCAGGGGCCTCAGGCAGTGTGGCCACTCTCCTGGAGGCCTACTCTGCCTTGGTCCATAGTTCAGGCTAATTGGTCTTTTTCAGCACTTGCTGATAATTCTCGATGCAGAATGCAGCACTTCCGGTGCCATCTTCTCTATGGCAGCCCCGGCTTGCTGTAGACCACCCTGCACCATCTCACTCCCTAAGCCTCAGCTTCGTGGCTTCTTCAGCTCCTTGCATCTCGACCCTGGGCCTTTGGGATTCTACCACAGCCCCACTGTCACTCTGCTGCAGTCTCTGCATCTCACTTCATGCCTGTGCACGGTTCACCTAAGCGTCACCGAGGGGCTGTTCCCTGCCACTGCTGACCAGCTCCAGCTGTGACCCAGTGGCTGTGCCTCTCCTGCCTGGCCATGCTTTAGGTTCTCATCCTTGCAAACCCATTTTTGATACCCCAGGTCCCATCTTACTCCTCAGAGCAGAGCCAGACTCTTGTGAGTAGTCATGGCATTTTATTTAACCATCTATCCACACAGCTAGAAGATTCCTCCATAGAGGTGACCCTTGTGGGATCTTGGCAATGAGCAAAGCCAAGGGCCAGGTGGTGTTCCCTGATGGAATGGTCACATGCACATCTAGAACCTACACTGAGGTCTGCCATAGATGTATGGGGAGTCTCCTCTAGAAGGGTCAGCTGGGGCCAGTGTCCCTTCTTGGTTAAAGGCTTGCTGGTAGAGCAGAGAGCCCTCTATGGAGATGAGAGACCTGGGCTGTGAGGTGCCTCAGGGGCCTGGATGAGGCCTGAGCCCTTTCCCTCTTCTTTGGGACATAGCTGCAACCACTGGGAAGACTGACTTCTGGGCTGGAGAGATGGCTTAGCAGGCAAACGTACTTAAGATATTGGCTGTGCAAGCCTGAGAACTTGAATTAGATTCCCAAAATCCATATAAAGGTAGAAAGAGAGAATTGACACTACAAAGTTGTCCTCTCACCTCCACGTGCTCACCATGGCACCACACACACACACACACACACACACACACACACACACACACACACACACACA
>LZPO01044388.1:712043-747544 GCA_001675575.1 Neotoma lepida
AAGGTCAAGAGGTGCCCTCTGGTGGATAGAATGTAGTCCTGCAAATGGGAACTATGGGAACTGACCAGTGCACCACCGCAGGTAGAAGAGGGGCCTGCTGTAGCCTGTCCCCAGATAGCCTCTTAGGAGGACCCAGATGTCAGCCAAGATGNTTGCCATTCAGGCCTGAGGCTACAAGAACTGCCTTCTGTATCCATCAGGAGGAAAGAGTAAAGAGAGAAGCCAGAGAGAGTCTTCCAGGCACAAGCTTCCAACTGGGGTGCAGCTGTGCTGAACACTTTACCCAAACACACCATGCAGTGAGCTCTTATTATTATTAGCATCTGACTGAGGACACCAGGCTCAGGGAATCTGGTGTAAGACACCAGGGATGCTCACACAAGACTGACCAGCAAGGGTGCAAGCACACAGTAGTCTGCTCGGCAGGGAGAAAGGCCTGAGAAGATACTAATCTAGACACCTTGCCAGCGCCTCCAGAACAGTGAGAAATAAATGCCTGCTCTTCAGGCCACTCAGTCTGTACGTAGTATTTTGTTATGGAAATCCATGCAAATGAATCCAAGGGGAATGGGTATGGACATGACATTAGGGCATAGTGCTTTAAGCCTAATGCCATGTGGCAGAAGTCAAGTCCAAGTTTGAATCCCAGCTCAGCCCCTCACAAGGTGAATGACCCTGAACAAATTATTTTGCTTCTGAACCTCCCATTCCTCTTTAGTTAGACACAGTGCAGGAGGCGGATGAGCTAGAGAGGGTAGCAGTAAAGTGCTCATCACAGTGCCTGGCTCAGTGAACAGTAGCAGCTACCATCATCACTTCAGTCATTGACTCTCAAAAGGTGGATTTATCCATGTTTTCAAGTGAGGGAAGTGACTTGCTTAAGGACATACAACTGACAGCCATGGTCTCCTGAGGAAGCCTAGAGTCTCAGAAGAACAGAGCAGGGCCATTGCTCCACCTTGTGGAAATCCAGCCCCCAACCCCCTTTTCCACAAACTCCCAGCAAGCCGTAGGACTAGAAGCCACAGCCACTCAAGGCCTCATCATGTGCTCCTGTCACTGCTCTATGCACCAAAGGTTCTCAAGCAGTAGCTACTTTTCTGGCTGCTTTCACTCTGGTGCCCTGGTGTCTGATCCCATCAATCACAGGGCATTCAATGTGCCCACTTGAGGGAGGACCCTGATCGGGGGACCTGCACTCACCTTGGAAATCTTCTTGTGGACTCTTGTGATACTTTGGAGGGCGTCCAATCCTGGAGAGAGAGGGATCAGGGCCGCAGCGGAGGATCAGTGGCTGGCCCAAGAAGACACGAGGCCCCACACCCGTGAAGCCCAGGACCTGACTCCCTGGCCTCCGCACCGGCCATGATGGCGGGGCTTCTTCCTTGGGGACAAATTAGACAGGTTCTTCTTCCTGGCTGCGGTCTCCGAGTCGGACAGCTCTGCTTTCAGCCGGCTCTGGTTCCTCTCGGCCAGCGGGCAGCCAGAGAGGCAATGGTGGGCCGTGAACTTGCCTGTGACGTGGCCGGAGCCGTCACAGCCAGGAGTGGGGCACTTCCTGGGGAGATGAAGGCTTTTGTTGGGTGGACCTACTTGTGTCTACAGAGCCCTCCCTAATCTAGGCCCTGTTCAGATCCTGGGGAATGCTGATGGGTCTTACTCAACAGCTCTAAAAGACTCTCCCTGACCCATACCTGTTTAACTCTGGGCCTCAGCTGTTACTTTACTTACCGCTGGTGAAAGCTGTATTTGGAGGGCCTTGTGTGGGGTGGGCTCCTGTGGCTGAGAGGGGGGCAGCCCCCAGGTGAGACAGAGCTGGATTCTTTGGGCCCTACAGGGGCGAAAGAGAAGTCAGCATACAGTCTTGGAGATAGGAGAATGGGACAGAGAAGGGACAGTTTCCATGGGGGGGGGGTCAGCACTTGGAACTAGTTCCTTGGAGACCAGGCCCTGAGCCAAGCTGTGCCCCGTCCTGCCATTGGGTATTAGCTATCATGGGGGAAGGATGGTTTGGCTGTTGTATAGTTTGCTGGGACCTGTGGGCATGCCTTGGTTTAGTGTAGCAGGAAGTCCTGGGGGCTAAGGGGATAGGCATCCTCGGCTCACTGCGGGCACTGGAGCCCAGGGAGGGTTGTCAGAGATTGGTGGAAAGGGACAGAGCAGAGCATCCTGAGAGTACACACGGAGGGGAGGCTCCAGGGGATGTCCTGTCTTGGAGCACCAGCCTGCAGGGTGGATGTCCGGGTGGTCAGCATCAATCCAGAAGTCATAGCTGTGACTCCAGCCATCGAAGTGGAGCTGGGAAAGAAAGGCCCTTGGGGGTCAAGTGTTGTTCGTGGAGCCCAGCTCAGTCAGGAAGTCGTTTGGGCTCCGAGGTGCCCTCTATGCCTAGGCCAAGATCTTGGAGAAGACTAATACAGGAGCCATCTACATAGTAACTGCTCTTAGCCACATGTCACCATTTCCATTAAGTCCTTGTGTAGGACAAGGATTATTAAACCCATTTTACAGATGCTAAGATTGAGGCTTATAGAGGAAAAGGGACCCTTCTAAGCCCACAACAGTGAATCACAGATAAGGAAAAAATGAGATCTGGGGTCAGCTTCCTATTTCATGCCATGCTTTGGACCTCTACGCATTCTACAGAATTCCTGTCCCACTGACCTGTCCACTCCCCCAGGCCTAGGGTCCCAGAGCCACCTTTATCCGATGGTCCTCCACATCTTCCACGCTGGCTACCCGAATCAGTGCTGGGTTCCTGCGGTCTACAGCCTCCAGCTTCATGTTGACCAGGAAGCTGTGAGGGGGTCTCTGTGGGGAGACAGGTGCTTTCAGGCTAAGGCCCAGCTCTGAAGAGCTGAGGCTCCAAGAAGAGAGCCACAGGGGAGACTGTGTCTTGGCCAAGAACCTCCTCTGTCTGATTGACAGGACCACATCTTCCTAAGCTCAGCTCTGGGGAAGGCAAGAGTCAACTTACCACTTTGAAGGCCCAAGTAGGCACAGCTGAGGTCCCAGTTTCTTCTAGATATTTCTCCCAGCAGAAGCTATCAGGGTCTGGATAGTCTGGAAAAGAGAGGGAGAGCAATATCTGAGCCAGCCAGGTGGTTCAGGGAACTCTCTGTCCGTAGTTGGGATCAAGAATATGGAAGGAAATTGGAGTGGTGGCGCCTGCCTTTAATTCCAGCACTTGGGAGGTAGAGGCAGGAGGATCTCTGTGAGTTCAAGGCCTGCCTGGTCTACAAAGTCAGTTCCAAGACAGCCAGGGCTATAGAGAGAGACCCTGTCTTGAAAAACAACAGCAACAAAACAAAACAAACAAAAGAACATGGAATGGGGGGGGGGAGACTCTTGGAGAAGAAACTTCCCCCATATGACCACAATTAGATGCTTGCATTAGATTGTGGGGCAGATAGGTCCTGGTGAGAACCAAGCACATAGGACCTCAAGAGCTCAGGGTTGTTGGACTCCTAGCTCCCATCACATATGACCTGATTGTTCTTACTTAAAGAACAAACCTCTGCTACACTTGGGCCAGTAGTAGTCCCAAGAGAAAGGACATGTGTCCTTTGCTTGAGACTCCTGAATGCTTGAGGTAGCCATCTAACTTTCTTTTCCTAAACCCCAAAATATCAAGTCTCCAGGCCCTAACTGTTCCCTACTCTGATCCTAGAAGGCCTGCTATGAGGTACGGGAAACATGTCTAACATGCTAAGAGACAAGGAGGGCCTGGCCAGGGAAGGATGCATGCTCAGGCAGCAGCCTCACCTTGTGGAGGGGTCAGGGGCTTTCCTTGCTTCTGGCACCAGCCTACTGGGTGGATATAGGGGCTGCTGGGATCACACCTGAAACCCAAGAGTATGTCATTGTCCCAGGAGAACTAGGGAGGGCTGAGCCTGCTGTCCCCACAGCATGGTACCAGGGACTTCCTCAGCCTCCTTCTTGGTGAGAGGAAGATGGGTGACTAACATTGGGTCAGAAAACTGCCACATTCACTGGAAACTCTATCACACCATAATAGCTAATAAAGATCTATGGGGCGTGTGTGTGCCCATCTTAACNGAGATATTTCCTGATGAAATAGGAAAAAATGAATTATGTAACTCATAATTATGTAACTCAGGTCAGATCACTACCCACCCACCCCAAATCTGGAGTAATAGCTGAATAACTGGGTGGGGCTACATGGCGTCTGAGGTCCGAGAGGGGATGCCTCCTGCCCCTGGTGCCTCTTCCCCAGCAGGTCCCAGTACCAGTAGTCATAAGTATCATCCCAGTTGTCAAAGTGCACCAGGAAGCGACTGTCCACCACGTCAGTCACACTGGCCACACAGACGAGGGATGGGTTCATGCGGTCCACAGCCTCCAACTTCATGCCCACCTGGAAGCCCACTGGTGGAGAACTCTAGGAGTAAGAAGAGGGCTGTCACAGCCAAGGCCAGGGTGGCTGGAGCTAGCCCAGAGCCCCTGGCAAACGCAGGAGCAGGTTCTCTACATGGGTGGCCTGGGAAATGGGCATAAGGGAGAAATAGGCTGGGAATGAGGGTTGCTCTGGGCCACTCAGGGACTTCTGTCCTCCAAGTGCAATGATCGTCACAAGGTGACTTGTGGGAGGTGACTGTCAGGAGGCTGCCTACCCGGATGAGCCTTGTCAGGCTTGCCTGAGGCAGCTGGGGCTGTAGTGGGGTGGCGGGGAGCTAGGAGGTGTTCCACCGTTGAAGCGAGCATGGATCGGGGAGGGGACTAGTACTGGTTGGGTAGTTGTCACAAGCAGGCAGAAGCTTCAAAAGACAGCACCTCCTCATCTCTACATGCCTGTCTAAGATAGTTATTCTCCTCTTAGAAGTGACATCTGTGACCCAGAACACAATGCCAGTTAGTGGAGGACCAGAAGTCAAATAGCTGACTTAACACATCTGTATTTCCAGTCACTGGAGGTGGGCCCCTATTAATCACCTGTTAACCTTCAAGTACAGCCTGGGGGGCCAGACAGGGATGGGAGAGTAACTGTCACTGTGAACAGCATACATGCCTTCACCAGTGTGGGGTCATCTGCCTGAAGCCTCCTCAGAGGTTCAACAGGAAGGGCTGCCTAATCATGGACTTCCTGCTTCTAAAGCCACAGGGTAAGATAAGGCTCTTTTCTCTCCGTATTAGTCAGGTTTAGAGACTTTGTTATAGCAGCAAAATGGATGAGGGCTGGTGAGATGGTTGGGGGGGGGAGGGGCAGAGGCACCTGCCATCAAGCCTCACTATCTGAGTTTGAATCCCTGGATCCACATGGTGGAAGTGGAAAACCCCACAAATTGTCTTCTGACCTCCTCCAGGAGTGCTGTGTGGCATGTGCACCACATACACAAAATAAATTAAAAAAAAAGAGTAATTTAAAAGGAAATGGATGAAGGCAAGATGGAAGGAAGAACAGGAATCTATACCCAGAATCCCCCATTTGGGCTTTGGCCCTTCCCCAGACGTGCTCCATCCAGAAGAGACTGGATAGAGCGACAGACAGCTCCATTCTGCCGAGTCAGATCCCCTGGGCTGGCTGCAGTGACTTTGGCCTGAGGGTGATGTTTACTTTTACACGGATACTCACGTGGCCCTGGCTTGCAAACAGGTGCTTGGGGGCTGCCTGAGCTCTTGTGCTGCGCAGGTACTGGCTCCAACTGAACTCTTCTGCCTTGTAACCTGGGCCCCTCAGGGGAATGAACAGAACGCTGTGCAGAGGCTGGGCCATGGTGAGGGCCCCAGTAATGAAGCAGAAACAGGCTCGTCCCTAAACCCTCAGGGCCCTTCTGCTAAAGGAAGACAGGGCCTGGTGAACACTCAAAGAGTTGAGAAGCCCCAGAGTGGAGATGTATCAGAATGGGACAGGGAAACTGAGCAAAGTTTAGTTGTTGTTTTTTTTTTTTAAAAAACAAAAAACAAAAAAACATGTGGGATGCAGGGTGACCTGAAGGGAGTAAGGGACGGGTCTGGAGACTCACTGCCTTCCAGGGACCAACCCAGGGAGGTCTTACCTTTGGGAGGCTGCAGCTTGTGTCCAGTCTTCTCAAACCAGCCAGCAGGATGAATGTCAGGGGAGTTGGCATTGACCCAGAAGTCATGGCAGTCAGAATACCCATCAAAGTGCAGGCGCAGCCTGTAGCCACACACCTGGCCGTGAAAAGAATCAGAGGCACGTCAATGTCATCAGATGGCACCTTCTTCCCACTCCTTCCCTTCTCCTGGTCCAGCCAGCAATCTCAGGGACCCAATGCTAGCAGGTGCCTTGAGTGCTGATGGGTAGACTCTCTGGCAGCCTGCTACCCTCCTGAGGCCCAGACATGAAGTGAAAAGTACTATAGCTTGCCCTGTGCCCCTGGGGTCTTTCCTTCAGTCAGTTGCTCTCATCGTACATTCTCAAGTGACCCTGCTGTGGTCACACTTCATCTCATGCCCCAGGGCCCATTTTGCTGCATCTGCTTGGAATTTCCTGCTCAAACACAGGTCATAGCAGGTAGGCCTTCCTACACTTTTCCTACTCCCTCAGGCCAAATGGAAAATTCCTTGATCTGCAAGCCCATGGCCCATCACTGCTGTGCTTATCTCAGAGATTCCCTTCCTAGAGGACAAGAGGCCTGTTTGATCTGAGGCAGCATCCCCACTTTTCGGATCTTCCATATCTACCCCACCCCAGCATAGACAACTTACACTATTCAGTAATACCAGTGTCCCACTGCTCCTCATTTGCTTCGCAGTTTTTGCTTTTAGCTTTCCCTATATTCCAACGAATCCTGAGGCAAAGCAGTGCCCCCCTCCCACCCCCACTGGCTCCATCACTCTACATTGAGACATTAGGAGGGGATTTCCAGCTCACCTCAGCCACAGTGAGGATGAAGTACATGGACGGGTGTTGAGGGTCAATGCCTTCCAGCTTCATGCCCAGTTTGAAGCCATTCTTGTTATGGGTGACTGCCTGGGACTGTCAACGCACAGAGTGGAGAGGACCCAGCTTCCATCCAGCCTTATCCTTGCCTAGTGGGCTTGGGGTGAAGGAGCTGCCTTTAGAAGCCCCATCTGCCTGCTGGTCTCATAGGGGTGACTTATTGGGGATCTGTCCCGAGAGGGGTCCCCAGAGGGCAAGAGAGCCACAGGACTGTTCTGAAGGGCTGGGTCAGGGCTCGAGTCAAGGGCTCTCTCATCTACCTTATGGTGAGGTCAGTGCTGAACTTGGGAAAATGTACCAGAATCCATAAGTCAGCAGGTGAGGGGTGAGCCTGAAGGGCACCTCCCTATTCTTCACACCCAGGAAGTCCCTGACAGGATGCCCTTTTCAACTCAGGACATCTTCATTCTGCTAGTATGTTAAGGATTGTCCAGAAGAAAACACCAGAAGGCCTGCGCTTGGGGGTGAGCTCCTGAACTGAGAAGATAAAATCTCCTTGGACTGAAATTGTCCAACTCACGTCCTGGAAGAGGCTGACTGGGGCAGTGATAGCCTTCTGCTCCTCCAGGTAGGACTCCCAGGACCAGCCTTCCTTCTTCTCACCCGACACTGCAGAGACAAGACAGGCAGGCTGGCTCCCGGGTTGCCTCCAAGGCATGGACAATCTTCCTTGGTTTCCCCTGATTGAGCTCTGTCTTAATCTCTGAGCAAACCTTTGTTTGTCCACATGTACCTCTTGCCACACTCAGCTGATGACAGTGTTGGCCCAGGGGGCTCAGACCTGAAGTAAGGTCATGGACTCTGTTCCTCCTCCACCCCCACTGTCAGCAGAAGCTCTTTGGATTATACAGCAACCAAGGTCACAAAGTCTCAGCCACTCTGTCCTTGGAAACACTCAGGGTGAGGATTAGGGATGAACCTGAGGCAGAGGACTTAATCACACCACTACCTAAGCTCTCACAAAGGGAAGAGGAGGAAGTAGAGAAGTCGAAGGGAGAACAGGGAGGAAAAAGTGAAGGAGAGAACACACAGAAATAAGAACCTTTCTAAAGATTGTTTTCTTAAGTACTTACAGGCATTGACATACATGTGGGTGTGAGCCCAGTGTGCTCCAGTATGTGGACCAATTCTACAGTCTTCCCAGACATGTACATGCTGAGGGTGAGCACATATGTGTGTGATGGGTACATGCATTCATGGACATGAGTGTGTGCAAACACACACCACACACACACACACACACACACACACACACACAGGCCCACACAAATATGAATGTGTTATTTCCAGAGCCTACAGTTCAGGTCCTGTTCATACCCTTAAGAGTACCTGGGGCAGGAAGGATGGGAAGTTTTTCTGCTGGTAGATTCCTGGCCTCCATGCACAGGACACTTTAAAGGCTATGACAACCAGTTACCCAGAAGGTAGGCTGACCAGCGCCTTCTGCTGAAGGCCACAGACAATCAGAGACCCAACACCGCATAAGAATCGGCTTATATTTTGGGTAGAAACAGCTCTAATTTCTGGAAATGGACTCAGCTTTGTGATGTTGTCTACCATAGAGCGCTTGTGAGGATTCTGTAACACNTGGTCCAGAAACACCTTATGAAATACCAAGACTAGAGTCAGGTTACTGATTCTTTCTGCTCTTACTCAAGACTGACTGAGCCAGCTCTTCCTTGTTCTGGTTCACTCAGCCTTGGGTCGTTCAAGCTTGTGATGGTTTGTTGCTCAGTGGAACTCAAGTTGGTTCTACAGCTGCCTAAACTCAGTCACTGCACCAAACCTTGAGCTCCCGATGACCTGGCTCAACTGGGCTAAGACAAATATTGATCAGTTCATCAACTGATTGATCAAGCTATCAAACTCTCTCAGAGACTGGTGTCAATGACAAATCTAGTGAACATCTCTTCAGGGCAGCCTTTGTCCTGAGTAAGACTTCTACTAGACTCCTCCAGAACTCCTCTAGCTCTTTACACAGTTTCATCTATACTCACTGAGCAGGGGCACAAAGAAACAAAATCAGAGCTCAGAATGCCAGGCTATTCATGTTGGTGCTTTTATTTTTTTCTTGCCACTGGGGTGCCATACTACCCTGTCTGATTCTTTATTTTATCCAGATGACCACTGCTATGATCGAGCAATATCCAGGTCTTTTTCCCTAGATAACGCCCTTTTTGCCTTACCTTCCCCAAGCTGTGGAACAAGCTCAATCAGTGGCTGAGTACTTGCCAGCACCCTCATCTCAGGCACCCTCACTGCTCCTAGGCACTTCAGTCCTGAGTTCACTTCTCTTTACCCATCCTCTAAGATAGCCAAGCTATAAGACACACACCCCCCATGCCGCAGCAGACATTTCTCACAGGCATTTTGTTTATCTGTTTGCTCTTACACCACCAGCCCTCCTCACACCACTTCTTTCCCTGCACCAGTACTTAACTTAAAAATTTTTTTTAAACGTATATGGTCTCTTACCTGCATGTCTGTCCATGCACCATGTATATGCAGTGCCCATGGAGGCCAGAAGAGGGTATCAGATCCCTCTGGAACTGGAGTTACAAATGGTTGTGAGCCACCATGTGGATGCTAGGAATTGAACCCAGGTTCTCTGAAAAGCAGCCAGTGATCTTAACCATTGAGCCATCTCTATAGCCCCCACCAATGCTATCGTGATGCTCTCACTGGACATAACATGTAACAGGTCTTCAGCCTTCTGTCTCCTATCACACACCACCTTGTTTTACCTTAACTATTCCTTTTACCATTCAGTGGAGCCACCTGAATGCCATGTCTGCTGCCAGAAACTGGGAGTTCAGAGATGCCTCGAGGATTTCATATACATCATCTCTTTTAGTGCTCCCAATGCCTTGAGGTGACAGGAAGGACTGGTAGGTACCCCTTTTATAGATGAGAAAAGATATCTTGTATTGTGTCCCATACTTCTCTGTAATATCTGGATTTCTTCCACAGCCCCTGGTTTCCCCCACTTTCCTGCATCCTTTCCTCTGGTGAACTTTTACCTTCATCTCCAAGCTCAAGTAAGTCCCAAAGCCCCCCTGTGTGGTTGCACAATCTATATACTATACACTGACACCCAGCCAAGGGGCTGCATGGGGCTGATGTCCAGGCTGGGTTCCTTGCCAAGCCATGTGGCTGTCTGTTGCTGGATATTTGTACACTGTGTGAAGATGTGTCATGGGGATTGCTTTAATAAAAAACTGAACAGCCAATAGCTATGCAGGAGAGGTTAGGTGGGACTTTCAGGCAGAGAGAGAAACTGAGGGGATGAATGGAGGCGTGTGAGAGATGCCAGCAAGATACGGAGTTGGACATACAGAACTGAGGAGAAGTAAAAAACCATGTGGCAAAATGTAGATGATTAACAGAAACTGGTTAATTTAAGTCATAAGAGCTAGTTAGAAACAAGCCTAAGCTAAGGACAAGCATTCATAACTAACAATAAGTCTCCATGTCATTATTTGGGGGCTGGGAGTCCCAAAAGAAAGTCTGACAAGGAAGTAGAACTACTTTGGCGCCCAACACATGTATATCCACATAGGGCCTGAGAAAGCTGAAAAAAAGAAGTTCCGAACATGGAGCCAGACATGGCTTCTTAGTAACTGTCATCTCTCAAGCAGGCCCAATGCTAGCGGTGACAGAGATGAGGCTCTTTTAAGAGACCCTGCTGTGTAGCTGAGCACTTGAGCAGCCTGCATGCTGCTCAGCACTAGGTACAAATGCAGCACAGACACAACAACTTTCCAGAACCGGCTGGTTAGGTGAGGTGTGGCTGGGACCCTCAGGTATGGCTGGGACGGTTAGGCGGGGCTCCCGCCACTGCCTGTGGACCTGAAGGGGGCAGAGTCAGCTACCAGCGCCATGTGCTAAGCCAGCCACACAGTGGAGCGCCTGGCCATTTAAGGTTTGTCTCCCACAGTCAGAGAAGGCTGCAGACTTTGCAGAGAAGATTGCAAAAAGTCAGGTCTAGGCTGAGAAAAACCTCTGAGGAGGTAGAGTATGCTTGAAAATGTGCTTTGATGCTGAAGAAAGAAAAGAAAATGGGTAAAGACAGTCATAGAAAAAAATAGTTTAAAAACAATAAAGTCTTTAAAGAGAGAGTAAAGTAATATAAAATAAATAAGCCATGAAAGGATGAGAAATATAACACAGGATGTCTGGATCCTGTACAGTGCTTTGTTAACTTTAATCTTTTTAAATGCTAATGAACAAAAAAATGGCAGTTTGTGGAAAAAACTATTGAATTAAACCAGTCTATATATTTTAAGAATGTCTTAACTTTAGAATAGAAGTCAAAAAATGTGCTGTGTTGGGGAGAGGTTATGTCTTTGTTTCCACAGGGGAAAAAAAAGCTATGGATTCCTTCAAAATTAATAAAGATCAGATTAAATTGGGGAAAACCTCCTGAAAATCTTGGCTGCAGTCGTGAAGGAAGAAACCAAGAAAAACTACAAGACAGGTGACATATAAGCTGATCCCTTGACATGGGAGCAGCTCTGAGACTGGATGAGACATGCTAAATCTTTTTTTTTCCTTGGTTTTTGGTTTCCAAGATAAGGTTTCTCTATGTAGTTTTGGTGCCTGTCCTGGATCTTGCTCTTTAGACCAGGCTGGCCTCGAACTCACAGAAATCCGCCTGGCTCTGCCTCCAGAGTGCTGGGATTAAAGGCGTGTGCCACCATCACTGGCTGACATGATAAATCTAGTTAACTACAGAGTCCTCATGACTTCTTATTACATGCCATATTTTCATATGGTATGGATGGAGATTTATATTACCGTTTGGTTATGCAGTCCAAATGGACTTATAAAATTGACAGATGTCTTTTACCTGCTCAAACATGGAACAGAGAATCATCTTTAGCTGACTTGTGCACATTGCACATTCCATACTTGTGTTAATGTAGATATATCCGTTACCTTTAAAAGTTTGTGTGTTTTTAAAAAAAAAAAAAAAAAAAAAAAAGGACCAGACATCAATGAAGACAAGTAGCCCAGGTGATCCAGCCTCTCAGAATGCCTCTGTTGCAGTTTCCTCAACAATCTGTATCCAGAACAACTTCAAAGCAGTTAGCTGAGATGGTCCAGTCTCACAGACTACTCCAGCCAGGACTTTAGATCAGCCCTGCACTTTCCCATTACATAAAGACTAGACAACAGATGACACAGCTAGCTCTCCCAGGACTTGACCATTATCCTAATTTTTTCAGGGTCCCCTAAAGATGCCATCACTCCCAGAAAACAGGAAGTAATTTTAAGAACATGATGCCTACATTCCTGAGAGGTAGGGTGGTTGGTTTAGGATATTTGTCATTGTTTAGGGGTATTGGTTGTAAATTGTACTGGTTGGTCATGGTAAGGGAGGAAAAAAACAAGGGAGGTTAGATTTAAGAATCTGTTTCTCAAAAGAAGAAGGGATGATATAGGAATGACAGGATAAAAGGGTAGATTATTGAATCTACTTTTAAACTAAAAAGTAACTATTAATCTCAAATATTTTACATTGGTACGGATTTTTGTATATTGATACAAATTTAAGGTTATTTTTGTTACAACATACTGTAAGGTATTGTACCTATGCAGCTAATTTAAAAATGCAATGTAAAGTTGTAGTACTTGAAAGCTATTATTATAAACTATTTAGGATAATTAAAAAATGCAGGTTAGTAGTTAGTTATCTATAACAATCAAGCTTGTAGTCATGTTAGGTATTTTTTCAAGGTGAAATGGAGACATATTATAGATAGAGAGATTGTCTTCAAACACTTCAGAGACCTACCAAATATGGCATTTAAAATGATGATGGGCATCGAAGAATCTCTATGTGGAGTTTGCTTTCAATGTGGCAAAGCCAGCCATTGGGCAAGAAATTGCCCTTGCCTTGACTGCTGACAGTACATTGTCCAAACTGGACAACTGGGACACAAAAAAAGGTGACTGCCAAACTTTGCCAAGACAGGATAGGACAGTCCTTCAAAAATTTCTTGCTTCACAGAAAAGTCTGTCAGATATTCTAGGCCTGTAGGCCCAAGATAGATGCCCCAACATTGCAGAAAAACCTTGGGTGACTGTCCAGGCAGCCAGCTGTTTCTGTCATTCTATTGTTTTAGAAGTTTTCCTCTGCACTTCCTGTTTACTCAAGTAATATTATATCCTTCTCAGGTATTTGATGGGGTTGAAGACTAGACATTTTTTTTGTTACCAAATTCAGAAAAGAAACTTATAAAAGAGATATAAAGCTTTAAGGTTGAGAGACATAAAAGCTTAAGTTATCCATCTAAGAACATGTTTTAGGCCTAAAAAGATACTTTTAGATTGGTAATACAAGTTATAATAGAAAGTGGTTATGTATAAAACTTTGGACTTATCAAGATAGATAGATAATAGAGTAATTTCTCTGAATTGCCAAATACAAATGGACTGGGCATTGTAAATGTAATTCTTATCTGATAATTGTTCTTACTGTATACAGTTTTACTATGTTAGAGTTAAAACCTTTCCTGTTTATTTAGACAAAAGTGGGGAAATGTTGTGGGATATTTGTACAGTGTGTGAAGATGTGTTGTTGTGATTGGCTTAATGAAAAGCTGAATGGCCAATAACTAGGCAGCAGAGGTTAGGCTGGACTTCTGGGCAGAGAGAGAAATTGAGGGGATGAATCTAGGTACATGAAAGATGCCAGCGAGACATAGAGAGAGTTGGACATACAGAATGGAGGAGAGGTAAAAAGCCACGTGGCAAAACATAGACTAATAGAAACTGATTAATTTGTTATAAGAGCTAGTTGGAAAATAGCTTAAGCTAAGACCAAGCTTTCATAATTAATAAATCTTTGTGTCATTATTTGGGAGCTGGAGGTCCCAAAAGAAAATCCGACAAGAAAGTCCAACTACAACTGTCTACAGTGAAGAAGGAGCCCTCTTCTGACTGGTCTGCTAATAAGAGGCATCATTACATGATTTGTGTGACGGCATCACAGAGGCCAGCTGTAAAATGGATCCCCTCTGGCTTCCAGAAGTGCTCCTCTGCATGTTCCTGCTTCCACAGATGCCCTTGGCAAGCTCAGCCTGGTCAAAGCCAACCCAGAAACTACAATACCAAAGCTTGTGGCCCTTTTGGTGCTGTGTATCCCAGACAGTGGCACTTCCATCCAGTCATCCAGTCAGGGACCTGGCACTGACCTGTGTGCTTCTCTACTCCCCCAAATCCTCCAGTCCTGCTGATTCCAACTCCTGTCTCTCTCGAGTCTCTCTCCACCTCTCCTCATTTAGTCCTTGCTCTGAACCACTCCAAGATCCCCCTTCTTGATCTTTCTGTTCCAAACTTATTACACTTCCAAAACATCTCTGAAGTAAAGAGTTATTTTTAAAGTCCCACAATATCTTCTCATTTCCAACTAAAGAACAAAACCACACACAAAACTGGCAAAGCCCTCTGTGAACTAGCCACTCCTTCCTGCTCATGCTTCACCATGAGCCTCTACACNTCTGTATCTGTGGCTTTGCACAGGCTGAGCCCTCTAGTTTGGGAATCCTGCTCCACAATTTTCTTCCATCCTCCTATCTTTTCCTCACCGAGACTCAGCTACATCATCCAGCTAGGACTTCACAAGGAGTAGACATTCAACAAGTGTTTATTATACGCCAGAGAAAGGACAGATGGATGTACCAAGTCGTGAAATGACTGATTGTATGTGGCAGTTGTCCTGTGAAACAGCTTTGTATTTACATATTTCACACATGATACCTGTCATATGGCTATATGATATATAACATACTGTTATATGATAGATAATAATCATACTGTTATATGATAGCTACTTGTCTACATATCCATCTCTGNAACTGTGAGCTCCTTAGGTGAGTCATGGTGTCTAGCTCACTCTGAATGCTCAGCTCCTAGCCAGTGCCTGATACACGGTGGACAATATATCGAGAGGATAGAGGGAGAAAATGTAGCAAACAGGATGCCAACATTTATGAGCCATCTAAGGCTACATAGTGAGATCCTGTCTAAAAGATAGGTGGGGTGAGGAGAAATGCCTAGCTCATGAGGGCAGTGCCCTCATGAATATGCTGCTATTGAGTAATTATTTTGAAAAGCTAATGAAAGTCAGAGACCATCTTCTCCCCCCAAATTAAGGGTTTGTAGAATTTTGCATGGATATTCGGATTAGGAACTTCAGTTAAGAAAGTGTTTCTATAGCCGAGGATGGTGGCATATACCTGTAATCCCAGCTCTATGGAGGCAGAGGCAAGGTCAGCCTGAGATGCATAGTGAGTTCCAGGCCAGCCTGAGCATATNGAATGAGAAGATGTCTCAAACAAACAAANAAACAAGAATCAGAATGCATTTCTAAGCTGAGTGAGGTGGCTTGTGCCTGTAACTCAGGATCTGCAAAGCAGAGGCAAGAAGACTGTCAACTGGAGTCTAGCTGGAGCCAAAGGTTAAGACTTTGCCTCACAAAACAAAAATACCTCACTAAACCAGATGGGATGGCACATGCCTTATAATCTCAGCACTTGGCTGAGGCAGGAGAATCATTCCTTTGAGGCCAACCTAGGTTGTACAGTGAGACTCTGATTCAAAAAAACAAAAGGGCCAGAAGTGGTGGCATATATCTTTAATCCCAGTACCAGGGAAACAGAGGCAGATGGATCTCTGAATTTGAGGCCTGTCTTGTCTATGTAGCAAGGTCCAGNCCAGCCATAGCTACACAGTAAGACTCTGTTTCAAAACAAAACAGAAAATCATCCTAAAAAGCCAAAAGGAATTTTGAAAGAAAGGGGTTGGGGAGGAGGAGGAAGAGAGGAAGAGAAAGCAAGTGAGAAGCAAGAGAGTCCCTGTAGGTGGTATCCTGACTGGTGTCTATACTGAACTACACTCATATTCTCAAGCCCCTCCCAATTCCATATGTCACTATAGCATTTTAACATAGAGTCAGTTTCTTAAATCCAATTTAAAAATGAGCAAGGGTCTGAATTTCTCCAAAGAAGATATATAAATGGCCAATAAATTCATAAAAAAGATGTCCAACACATCACTTACTAGTCATTAGGAAAACACAAATCCAAACAACAGGGAGATACCATGCCATACCCCACAGGATGGCTAAGATGGGAAAAACAAAGAGATGTCACCAAGTGTTGAGGACAGGGATAAGCTAGAATCCTGCACATTCTGTCGGGAATGTAAGATTACAGTATAGCCACTTTGGAAAACAGCCTAGTAACGTATCCAAATGATAAACACAGAGTTATTATGTGAAAGAAAAATTCACTCCTAGGTATATGCCCAACAGAAATGAAGCATATGTCTACACAAAACCTTGTACAATAATTCAGATAAGAGAACATAACAGTCCAAAATAGAAGCAATCTGCCCATCAACTGTTGGATAACCACAGTATGGATGTCATTCAACAAAAGGGAATAAAGTCCCCATGGATACTAAAATATGGCTAGACCTTGATACCACCATGCTAAAGAGAATGAAGTCAGCCACAAAGGACTACATGCATGATGCCATTTGAATGAAATGGCCCAAACAGGCAAATCTATATATATAGAAGGCAAACTGCTGGTTATTTGGTGGAGGGGGGTGTAAAGGTGGTTTGTGGAGATGACCACTGGTGGGCACAATTCACCTACCAAACAGGCATCCTTTGAGAACTCACTCTATACCAGGCTCTAGGCTAAATGTCCCAGACACAGTGATTAATAACCTTAGTCTCAGGCTGGCAAGATGGCTTACTGTGTAAAAGCACTTGCTGCCAAGCCTGACGGCCAGTCATTGATCCCCAGGACTCGTGGTGGAAGGAGAGAACTGACTCTGGAATATTGTCATCTGACCTCCAATAGGCTCCGAGGCACATGTGCCCCCCCAAATAGATAAATGTCATAAAACTATAAATAAACAGATAAATAAATTCAGGCCCTGTGCTGATAAATTTAAGTGTTGAGGCAGGAAGACATAAAATTGCTGCATAGGTGATTACCAGTATGATAAGCTCTGCTTAGATCCAGTTGACAGCTGTCACCTGGGACTATCGAAATACTAACAGTAGGCCTGAGGGCCAAAGCTAACNATGAAGGACCTCTTTCTTAGAAGCAGAAGATCAGGAAAGGGGCCCAAAAAGGAAGGTCAGGCTAATGAACAGTGTGGGCTTACCAATACCACCAAGGGGAAGTAATACTACACGCTCCTCAAGTCTTCAGAAACTGAGCCCAGACTTCCTAGTAGGGCCTTCTCACAGCTTAATAATACAAGATAAACAACCCCAAGAATAAACATATAGTCATGCACAGACCATAAGTGGTCTCACTCGGTCTCTTTCACATACACTAACCTGTGCTCACATGTACCATATACAACCACAATTACGACCCACACTTCAGTCTCACACCCCCAAAAGTATATAAACACTTCACATAAACAAATACACACAGGCCACCATACCCAGCTGGCTCCTGCTCCACTCTTCACCCTCTGGGGTGTTGGCCGTGGGCTGTCTCTCTGGATCTTTTCCTTCTTCTTGTTTCTGTAGAAAAAAAAGCCTGATTCTAGCTTCCTGTCCTCATGGGTTGGGATGTAAGCTCAAGCCTCTGGTCCCTGGCCCCTGCCTGGCTCTCTGGTCCAATGTTATGCCCGAAACTGGAAGAGTTTCCTCTAGGGTATGTGCAAGAACTCTGCGCNTGCAGTCAATCCACGGCTTGGGTTTGTACCATTGGGNGTGTAGATTCGTGTGAGTACATGTACCCTTGTCACACAGCCTGGCTACGACTCTCATTCCCAGATGGGGAAACTGAGTATATGAACATCTGCTCTGTGCTGATTTTACCTGCCCAAGAGAATCTTCCAGCTTCAGCCCTGTGTTTCCTGACCTCTCATTTTGGTACTAGACTCTAGAGATTTCGTTTTCCACAGCCACCCAGCCACCTCGGGTGCCAGTTCCCTTGTGTGAGCTGTAGCCCTGACACTAGGCCATGATGGGAGCCACAGAAAATCAGGAGAATGATTTGTAGGAGGTGTGGTCAGGAGGTAGAGGCAGAAAGATAGGGGTTCAAGGCCAGTCACATCTACAGAGTAAGTTCAAATCCAGCCTGGGCTATATACTGATTCCTTCCTTCCTTCCTTCCTTCCTTCCTTCCTTCCTTCCTTCCTTCCTTCCTTCCTTCCTTCCTTCCTTCCTTCCTTCCTTCCTTCCTTCCTTCCTTCCTTCCTTCCCTCCCTCTCTCCCTTCTTTCTTTCCTTTAATTAGGTCTAATACCTGATTCAAAATGGAACCAGAAAATATGGGAGTAGCTCCAGCCCCCTATCTTGGATTGACAAGACTACAAAACTGAGACTCCAGCTTCGCATTTCTCCCTGAGCCCCTCTTTTTACCGTGGCCTCTGGCTCCGACTCCTCTGATGGGCTCTGGTATTCCCTATGTTTCCTCTTTTTCATGGGTTTTAGGAGCTCAGAAGCGATGGTACAGCCTGAGTTCTCTACTATGACTGACCTACAAAAGGAATGGTCTCATTTGAGAAAAACAAAACAATAAAAAAATTCCAAAAACCCCTATACATTCCGTAGTATACAGTGTATCCACACATTCTCCTAAGCCCAGAGGCGGAAAGGGACCTTAAGGGCTAAAGACGGGACAAGAAAGGGTGTAACCCCTCGCGTTCTTACCGCTTCTGGAAAGGCGGAGGGCAGCGGTCGCCTGAAGAGCCAAGGTCTAGGGCAGTGCCTTGTTGAGGCCCACAAGTCTGGCACTCGCAGGAGCTCGCGTCCTTTGGGGGTTCCTGAGAGGTGACTTCTTGAGGGACCTGGTGGACATCTGTGGGAGCCAGCTGGGCCTTAGTCTTCCCACCCCAACCACATCCAGGCTCCGCCCACATCCCTACAGCCCATCTCCTACTGGACAGCATCCTTCAAGCCTTCTCCACTTAATGACTGCCTACGGTTATATGCCCATCCAAGAGTCCTCAGGGAGCTCAAGCCTCACCCACCCACGCAATGCCCCGGGGTGCAGGATCCTACCAGGGTGCTGGGTGTCCGTATTGCCTCCGGTAGGGCCACCTTCATGTCCGACCAGTCCTTCTTGCTGCCGTTCTGGTGGTCGTTCTACTCCCATCATATTCAGTGGCGCGTACTCACTTATCCGGAACTGGGGATGCAGAAAATTCTGAGGACGGTAACTTCTACACCAGCTCTCCACCCACCTTGGGTCACCCACACTTTATTTTGCTCTGCCAGCTAACACTTTAGGTCTATAAACTCAGCCCAACCCTCCCTGACCATGCCCCCACCTACAGAGCCAGTCCCAGGATGACTCATTCTAAACCACGCCCACCATCCTTAGCCTTTCCGTCTCAAGCCCCGCCTTAAAGCCCATAGGCCCCGCCCCACAGCTGCCAATCCTTTGGGCACTAACCCGTAGGCCACTCCCAGCTGAAGGTGTGGAAACCCCTGTCCAATCCAGAAGCCTGACTGTGCTATTGGTTCCCGGCCCGGTGCTTAGCTGTGGCAGAATGGTGGCAGTAACTGGTTCGCTGCTGCTAGTCACCCGCTCTAGGGTGCCCACATGGACTGGCTCCCGGGGATAGGACACATCCAGGGCAGTGTTGGGCAGACCAAGAGTGGCTGCACTAGCTAGAAACAGATACACAAATAAGATAGGGCACAGGTGAGCCTGGTGACCCTGCCTCCTGCCACACATGTGTATACAAGTGAAAAGCAGAGCATGGTGGCACATGCCTTTTATCCCTGCACTCAGGAGGCAGGGCAGGCAGATCGCTGAGTTCGAGGCCAGCCTAGTCTACAAAGCCACAGTCAGGGCTACACATAGAAACCCNGTTGCAAACAAAACAAAACAAAAAACAACAATAAAAAAANTGAAAAGTGTCATTCTTGTCTGTCCCCTATCCAAACCCTCTTCAGNAAGTATGTGACCTCAAGACCTCTGACTTTGACTTACTAGGAATAATAAAGGCAGTTGCAGGCAGGTGAGGACGGGAACCTGTGCTGTCTCTGGCCACCAGGTGCACACTGACCTCCCCTGTGGAAGACCCCTTCAGTGTCCTTAGTATCTCCATTTCCGTGTGCCCCTCCATCCAGAAGAGTCTACAAGTCAAACACAGCCACCGGGTCGATGAGGATGGGGAGGAAAAGGGCTTTTTGGAGAAACTGGTCACCTTCACATCAGCAACTTGCTGAGAAAGGTCTCATCTCTGAGAGTGGAGTGTTCTAAGACATCAGCATCANGTCTGACTCCTGGCCTTTACCCAGGCTATTGACCGAACTCTGGCCAGGCCCTGCATCCTCTCCTGCCCATTATTTGTGAGGATGGGATAATGGCATATGTGNGGGTANCATGCACACTGTGTGTACAGAAATGGCTTATAGGGAGAGTGATTCAGGCCAAGGTTGTTTTGGCCAGTGACAAAGCCCAGGCTAAGTCCAAATCATCTCTTTCTTGATCCTCCACTTCCATTCCCTTTCTTCGAGAACTTCAGGTACCAGTCTACTCCAACCAAACAGGGTCGGTCCTTGTGGAAGGTGACATCTTTCCTGGTCTTGTTCTTTTGTGCTTCCCAGTGCACCACTCCCTCCAACCCCAGACACAGCCATGAATGATTAGTTGAAAGAGGGCTATAATGCCTCGGTGGAAGCCTCTCTTGAACAAATGCACGTACCTGAATAGCAAAAGGGTAGCATATGAAAGCCCAGTCAGCACAAGGTCCAGAAGTTGGAGGTATAGCTTATTGGCAAAGCACTTGACTAGCATGCATGAATCCTGTGTTCAAATCCAGCAGAGGGGTTGGGGGATGGAGGAGAGGAGAGGAGAGGAGGGGAGGAGAGAGAATGGTATTCTGTGGCATGGTTGCTACTCAGCTGTCCCTTAGCAGCCATGGCTTCTGGCATGTATGGTAAGGAAGGAGCATGAGGCTGAGTCTAGGACGGAGTCTTGAGTTAGACACTCAGCTTCTCCACATTATCTTAATACCCATGACTCCAGACAAGCAGCTTTTCCACTCTGAGCCTCAGTTTTCTTTTCTTTGCCTTTTGTTTGTTTATTTTTTGAGACAGGGTTTCTCTGTGTAGCCCTGGCTGTCCTGGAACTCGCTCTGTAGACCAGGCTGGCCTCGAACTCACAGAGATCACCTGCCTCTGCCTCCCGAGTGCTGGGATTAAAAGTGTGCACCATCACTGCCTAGTAAGCCTCAGTTTTCTTTTTTCTTTTTTGGTTTTTTCGAGACAGGGTTTCTCTGTGTAGCTTTGGCGCCTTTCCTGGAACTCACTCGGTAGCCCAGGCTGGCCTCGAACTCACAGAGATCCGCCTGCCTCTGCCTCCCGAGTGCTGGGATTAAAGGCGTGCGCCACCACCACCCGGCAGTTTTCTTAACTGTAAAATAAAATAAAAGTGGAAATGGCACCTATCTGAAGGGGCTTTGGTGAATGCTGGCTGTGAGGTATTGATACCAGCAGGCCTTCAACAAATAGAAATCCTCTCCCTTTAGACAGAAACTCCAGGGAGTTTGGCAGCTTCTAGTCAATACCATGGACACTGCCTACTTGCAATGGCTGCTGTCTTGTGCCCACCCTCCCTCCCTCCCTCTCTCTCCCTCCCTCCATCCCTCCCTCTCTCCCTCTCTCTTGCTGTTCTTGTGTGCTCATTTATTTCCAAGAGTTTCCTCCCTAAAATGGAATATATTACAGATGTCTATCATTGCAAGTATAAAGCCATGGTACAAACAGATAAGGTCAGATATGTGACCCAATTAAAGAAGCATTCAACCCAAACAAGATGAGTTTATAATCCTGAATCCCCCAAATTTCAATTCCAATTTATTTTGCTTTTCACACCTTAAGTGTTTATACCACTTAGAAATATTTACTTTTATTTTACGTGTCCAGTTGCTTTTGCTGGAATGTATGTTTGTGCACCATATGCATGCAGTACCTGCTGAGGCCAGAAGAGGGCTTCTGATCCCCCTGAAAGTTTCAGGAGTTCCAGATGGTTGTCAGACCGAGGGGAACTCTCATTCAAATGTTCTCTCCCTAAGTCAGCTCTAGACGATCAGTTGACAAAGGGCTATAAAAGCCCCACCCCTTTACCTTCATTCAAGGCATCTCTGCAGGGTCGTCTCAGGTTTAGGGGCATCCTGCTCCACAGGCTGAGGCCTCTGTTGAGATTCTACCAGCATTTTACCATCTCTGCTCCATCTTGCTGGCTTCACAAGGCTACTCCCATAAACCTACACTTAAATCTGTTTCCAGGGAATCCTATTTAAAACGAGAGTAGTTGCACATAGCAGATGCTCAATAAACAATTTTTGAACGTGTCCACGCTGCCATCTTTTGCTGTCTGTCAACCTTTCCATACACACTCCACCCAGAGCCCTTTGAGGCCTTGTATACAGTAGACACCCAATAAGTGCCCTGGTGGTAGGTGTTGGAGAGAGGGGAGATAGTGTTGGAGGCATACAGAAAACTTGGGGGGTCCCCTAGCTCGCTCCCGCCAAAGCTGCAACGTGACGCTAGCGGGTGGAAGCGGCCCTGAGCGGTTGGAGCGTCCAAACCCGCCATCAGCCTCCCTAGACTAACTAATGCAGACAGTCGCAGGCGGGGCGGTCACTGATCCATCCGCTCTGCAGAAGGGTTACTTTTTTTAAACGTCAAAATGGCGGAATTCTTTAGAATTTTTTTCCCGCTTTATAGCCAATTTTTAAAAAATCCCAATTCCTGTTAAAAAATATTGAAAATTAATGACAGCAGAAAGTTTGCTAAATGGCCTATGGAAAACCCCAAACTCGCCCTCCACACCCTCTCATTAACGGAAACTCTTAATTGATAACATCTCTTTGCAAGGCCGAGCCTCTGCCCTCCCCGAGGCTCTGGATGCAGATAGCAGTGTCCGTGGGCTCGTTCGCCCGGCATCCCGCAGCCCCCACAGGCAGCGCCCAGCCCTGGGTCTGCGGAGCCACCTCCCCAGCCCGCGGTCAGTGCGGCAGGAGCTGGGAAAGGACCTGGGGCGGGGCCGGCAGGACACTAGAACTCGCCGTGCGGGCCGAGACCGGGGTGTGATGTCCTGAGAGCACCCAGCCCGAGCCCACCGACCGGTGCTTACCTGCAAGGCTAGCCGGTGCAGCCCGCGCCAAGTGACCGTGGGAGCCCGGTGCAGCGCGCGCCTGCGCACACAGGGGGGCGGGCCCGTTCCCTGCAGAGCGCAGCGCGGAGCTCCTTAGCCGCCGGGTCTGAGCGGCCATGGACCCCTGTTGCAGCTTTTGCTTTCGGTCGGAGCCCTGGGGGTGCAGGCTTAATTGCCTTTTCCCCACGGGACCCGCTAGCTTCTCGGGAGAAGTGGGTGGAGATTCTTAGAGTAATCTGGGAATCACGGAGCCTGGAGCAGCAGCCAGCCTGATGGATCTCCAGCTGAGTGGTCT
Organism: Neotoma lepida; assembly: GCA_001675575.1. Lineage (NCBI taxonomy): Eukaryota > Metazoa > Chordata > Mammalia > Rodentia > Cricetidae > Neotoma > Neotoma lepida. The sequence continues at coordinate 735,420 of LZPO01044388.1, forward strand.
GTACCAGACAAGGCGCACCCCTGCATACACCCGGGTCCCACATTTGGAGAAGGGAACTTCAGGAGTTTTGGGCAACTCTCTTAGGACGAGTGAAGAGCACGCACGGCAAGAGTAAGAAAGCGGGGCACCAGGCGGGTCTGGCCTTGAGCTTGCCTGGCATGAAGGACCCCAGCCCTATCAGCCTTTGGGTGACCCATTGCCACTGGCTGATGTGTCCTGGAAACATCACTGTACCTCCTGCGCTTACATTCAATATTGGGAGACTGTCAAGCCATGTTCTAGAGTTCGATAATGGTTCCTGTTGTGTTGATTCGAGCAAGTCACTGGCTCCTCTTTTGCCTTCCATTTCCCTAACTCATCTGTCTGTACCAGACCTCTACTTTCATTGGTTCTTATTCTGGCGCCAGGGCTGTAACGTCACAGACACTAGAGTAATTCAAGAGTTTAGGAGGGCCTGCGCTGTAGGATGAAGGGAACCCATCAGTTTTTAGTATTCCCAGTTCCTAGCAGAGTGGGTACTAAGTAATGTTTTCTGATTGACTCTTCAGTGCCCTGCTTCCCTCTTACACACTAGTTTTTAATTTTACCCCCTTATTTCGCAGAAAAGGAAACAGGTCTATTTGGCTCTTAGGTGGTAGCCATAAGCCAAATCTTTAGATTCCTAGTCTAGATGAAAAATAGTTTACTTAAATGNTAAAATCTCCCAATTTCTGTGACCAACAGTTTAAATTTATGCAGATTTTAACTATTCTTTTCATGTGTTCTGTCTGGCCTCGACGTTTTTTTTTTTTTTTTAAAGATTTATTTATTATGTATACAGAAGAGGGCACCAGATCTCATTACAGATGGTTGTGAGCCACCATGTGGTTGCTGGGAATTGAATTCAGGACCTCAGGACAGTCAGTGCTCTTAATCTGAGCCACCTCTCCAGCCCGATGGTTTTAATCACATTTTGTGTTCATAGGGACAAGATTAGTCAGAAAAAGGATGGGGACTGCCATAATCATAGAAGCCTCTTTACATACACCAACACACAAACATCACTCAGTTTTCTTTTATCTCTATTCAGACTCTAAGATTCCAAGATGGTTAAGTATAGTGGTAAACTTATTAGAACACATGGTTTCTCAATTACAAACCTATCTTTTAGTGATTCAAACAGATGCATAGTATTTGAGCAGGGGAGCAACCAGAAACAGCTCGCACAGACTTCAGTTGCTGTTTTCTGTCCATTTACATACTCATCAGTCTTGATACCTGTTGTTCATTCCAACACCTTCAGGGATGGAGAGCCCCTTCCAAGCTGATGTGATGTGGGCAGCTCTGCTCCTATGCTCTGTTTACCCTGCTGGCCTCAGCTTGCTTTTAGGAGAGAGTGAGCAAGTCCAATGCTTCCTTCACATTCCACCCCCTTCCCAAGAGTGGGCACAGATGGTGTTGGCATAGAGAAGCATGGAAAAAACTGTTGTTGTTTGGAAGCAGCTCATACTTCCTGTTTCATTAGGAATTGAAGTCACTGTTGCAGTAGTCCAAGGGTCTCAGAATAACAGGGTTTTGCCCTTTACATGTGAAAACATTTCTGCTTCCACAGACATGTCAGACTGTGGAAATTGGTAACTCTTCTAACACAGACACCTAAAAAGGCTACATAAGAATATCACAAGGGGGCTTGGAGAGGTGGCTCAGGGGTTTAGAGCACTTGTTGCTATTGCAGAGAACCTAGGTTTGATATGTGGCTCATAACCATCTGTAACTCCAGTTCAGAGGATCTGATGCCAACTTCTGTGGGTACCAGGCATGCACATGGTACACATGCATACATACATACTACATACAGACATGTAAGCAAAACATTCAAACACATAAATTAAAAATATTACAAGAGGCAAGCAAACAGGATTGGAAGTAAATTCACTGAACTTGTAAGGGGGAATCGTCAGGAGCAGCAGCAGCACACAGGGATGTCAGCAACCCTGGCATCTCTCTTATCGTGGAGATGGTTTTGGGGTAGGGCAAGGCCCAAGCAGCCAGAGTCTTGGGTTTTATCACTCACAGTGACAGCAGATGGGACATTAAGCCCCTGTGGTACTNTGGACTTGGGATTGAACTTCCCTGTCTAAAGACCACCCACTCACTTCAGAATGGGGGCTCCTTTGATATTGTCCTTTGCTTCCCTCACTGGAGTAAAAGTCATTACCTACTGACTCCATTTTTTACCCCTGGCTTGTTCTAAGTCATTTCTTCTCAGCCCATATTGACTTCCAGAAACAGCCCTGCAGGCTGGCAATCTTACATCAGAATTTAACTGCCCACCCCGTGATTTCCCAGGTGACAGCAATAACTCCACAGAACTAGCCCTGTATGACCAAGGCTGCTTGGCTATGTGTATTTCTTGTCCTGAGTTCGGTCTTTCTGGAGTAGTCAAGCTCCTGTTAGTACCTTGAAGGGGCTTAGGACACTGGTCCCATTCTTTCCAGGCTGGCCATTCTAAATTCTTTACTGGGTACAGAACTTAAGGATCCATGCATGCTAGACCAAACCAACCAACCAACCCACCCACCCACCCAACCAACCAAAAAACCAAATTGAGACAGTCTCACTAATGTAATCAATCCTGTGTCAGCCTCCCAAGTAGTTGGGATGACAGGTATAACAGGCCCAATCTAGTCACTACTATGACTCTTAAGGCAGACAGCCAAATTTGGTCTTTAGAGACCAAGAATCAGACCTCTGGCAATGACCTTACAGGCCATTTGGGGTGGGGCTCAGAAAGTGTTTTCCTTTGTTTGGAAGCTCAGTGCTTAGTGGAGACAAGTCATGGGAGAAGGACCAAATCCCTAAGCTCATACCACATGCACTGGGACTAAGTTCATCCCATCTTTTAAAAAGTATTGTGTATATATGATGTGTGAGTGCAGGTATATGTGTGCAAGGAGGTCAAAGGACACCTTTCAGGAGTCAGTTCTTTTCTCCCACTATGGGTTCCAAGGATCAAACTCCTGATGGCAAGCTTGTGTGGCAAAGCTTTTACCTGGTGAGCCATCTCCCTGGGCCTACCCTCTTGGCATTCATACTGAAGCCAGAAAGGCAATACAAAATCTGTTCCGGGCAAGTGATTCACTTGTACAATTAAATGTACTACTCCAAAAAGACAAAACTCCCAGAGTCATGGGAACAANCTGCCCATCAGCAGACCTGTTAAGTAGGGAGAGCAGTATCCACACTGACTTGAGATACCAGTACAATTTGAAGAATATCAGCACAAAGGCACATTCGTGTAGTTCTGGTAACTGAGGCAAGATTTCTTGAGCCCAGTTCTGGGCTTGCCTGGGCAACATTAACAAGGTACCATACTCTTTTAACAGGTTACCTTCAGACTTCTTTAAGAGGATGTTCCGCCTGCATGTTATCTGTGTTCCTCCTGTGTGCCTGCAACCCTGGGATTTGAACCCAGGTCCTCTGAAAAGGCAGCTAGTGCTCTTAACCACTGAGTTAATTACAAAGAAAGCCCGTACATCACTTTGTAATTATTAGGGCAGAGGGGGCCTCCCTATCCTGCTGAGACTGGTTTTGGAAATCCTGCTTTCACCTGGTTTCTTGGAAAGTCATCCAAATAGCTTAATTTGGGTTGGTAACAGAACTACCAGAAATAACTCCTACACTTTGGTCTATTGTGTTTACTCATTCTATGTTTCGTGTGTGCATTGTGCATGCAACGTGCTTACATGACTATAGAGGACAACTCGAGGTTCTTTTGACCATGTGGGTCCCAAGGACTGGACTCAGGTTGTCAGGCTTGGTGGAAGGTGCTTTTACCTGTTGAGCCATCTCTTTTACCCCCATTTTTGGTCTGTTCTTTTAGGGTCTGCTGCTGGAGCTAAATCCCAAACAATGGCCTCCTGTAAGCTTTCACACAGGAAGGGAAGTTCACAACTTTGGCTTGGGATCCCACCCTCAGACTGCAGATGCTTCATCACCTCTTGAACTGACAAGCTATGGAAGGATCCTAGCACTCAACTATACTGACAGCTTGCTTGTTCTTCATGCCTTTAGAGTTGAAGTACAGTAGTCATCAAATGGAAACTTAGGGTGGAGGAGAGGAAATGATGGGTACTGCTGAGGGAATCCTCCAATTCCTAATCAGAATACCACTGAGGCAGCCGGGAGGCTCAGTTGCTAAAAGCACTTGCTGCCAATTCTGGTCATTTGCGTTTGATTTCCAGGACCCACAGGGCATGAGAGGCCTNCTGAAAGCAGTCTTCTGATATCCACATATGTAATAATTTAAGAAGAAATACCATTATGAGTTGGGACTATAGCTGTGGTAGAACACCTGCCTAGAATGCATAAAGTCCCAGCAGCTTTGCTCCCTACTACAGAACGCAACAAAGCACCGAGTTCTCAAGAGTTGAGAGGTTTGGAATGCAGACTGTTACTAGTTGCATAGCACTTTCCTGAAAATCTGGGTGTGGCTCCATTTCCTCCAGCTTTTTGCAGTGGCAGGCACTGAACTAGCTAGGGCCTAGTATGTGCTTTGTCAACACTACAGCTGTTAACACTCCTGGTCCGACTGACTCAACTGTACTGAAATTATAGGCAGGTGCTACATACTCCTCAGCTCCAGGGCAGGATCTGGGTGGCAGGGCCAGTGGAACATGAGGAGGAACATGTAGCGATCATCTGTGATGGCAGTTGTGTGTTTTGGAGTCTGAGGTTATCAAACCCACAGCTAGAAAAGTGCTAACTTAAATACACCCCAGGTCCATAACATTGTATTAAGGTAACTGTTGTTAGGGGAACTCAGAATTGAGTGTAGTCACAACTACCACGAAACTACAAATAATAAATCTAAAGATAATATTGTCTTTTGTGCTTCTAGAATCAGGCACCATCTACTTTAGAAATCAAGTGCTCTGATGAACTGAGCAGAACGGCTTCACAGGCAAGAGCGTTGAAGAACAAGATGGGGTCTTTCATTTTAGTGTTCCTTTTCTCATAAAGGCCAAAGCAGAAGGGCTTCCTTTTTAGGCCCGTCCTAGTCAGGCTCNACCTATCGGCCTTTCTCATTTCTTGGGAGGCCACTGAACACCTTTGCTTTTCTGCATAACTTCAAACTTCAGCATGAGTGGTTTCACTCTGCTCTGTTGGGCCTGGTACAGGGAAGTCCAAACCCACACCCTTTTCAAAATTTCACAGAACCACTTAAGAGCTTATTAGGACATGTAAGGCTGGATTCCACCCAATATTTCTGGGTCAGTGTGTCCGGGGGTGGGGTGGGGGACCTGAGAAGCTGCATTTCAAACAAGTTGCCAGCTGGTGGTTTAGGTCAACATCTATGAAAACTATCTAAAACCCTATCGATTTACTTAACTAGAACAAAACCAAGATTGGGAAAATACACAATGACCCAGCTTCTTCAATCAGTATAGAGCAATGGGAAAATGGATTTAGAAAGCCATCCTCCTTTTTGGGACAATCTTAACCTATTTAGCTCAGGTGCACTCTGATCTCAAAAATCATCTTGTGTTGGATTATAGGCTTTTGCCACCACGTTTAGCAGGACTTAAAGAGATTTTAGATGCCCTCTAGAATTACGTACTATATTATTACCATTATTAAATGCCTAGGGTTACCTTCAAAATTGGAAGTGCACAGGTATATACTGTTAAAACTTAAGTGGGTGGTGGTGCATCCCACTATTCTTAATAGTGTTTTAAATTCACTATAAAAGTAACAGCAATCATCAAGTGTCATGGCACATGCCTGTAACCCTAGCTCTCAGGCTGAGGTAAGGCTGTTATGAGTTTGAGGCCACCTAGGTCAGAGTGACTGTCTCAAAANATGAATACAATANGTCTTTAGTACACAAAGGCCATTCATGAATAAACAAAACGGATTTGGTACATTTACCAACTGTGCTTTGTACACTCTTAACCTCCTCCTGCAGATTGGCCTAATGGTTATTATATATAGTAACCTAAAAATGGTTGGGGATTTTGTTGGCCAAGGACTAGTGCACTAGAACCAGTGCCCTGGGATTACTAGATGTATGATCTATTACTCAGGCTGTCAAGAAGCATCTCCAAAGGAGTAGAATACTAACTAGCCACATCCTGCTTCCTTCAAGGAATCATAGGTGGATTTTGCTACATTACCCTTTGTTTACATTTTATTTTGGAACTGAAATTCCTTTCTGGTCAAACCAGTGTCAATCCTTCATTAAATGCAATAGAAGCATGTGAATTACTGTAAGGGTCAGGTCTACCTACAAAAGCTATTTATTTAGGATCTGGAAGACAACTGTATTAAGCCACCCTTTTAGCAAACTGGTGCATTTGTTGTGGTTAGGAATTATAAATATACTTCTCATTCAAGATACAGTCACTGACTGAAAATATGTAAGCCTGAANTAGCCTTGTGAATGTAAGTGTTGTAATTCATGTTACATGAAACAAAACTTTCAATTTTGAGGAATGTATGCTATACATTCAACAGAATATTCATTATAACTCATTGCCATGTATTGTGTAAATAAAATCAAGACACATATTACTCATGGTGTGAACAAACTGTTAAAAACAAGACAAATGTGACGTGGTGGCTCATGTCTACAATCCCAGTACTCAAGAGTCTGAAGTGGTAGGATTGCGGAGTTGGAGGCCAGCCCTAAATGAATAGTGTCAAGGAAAAAGGGACAAGCACATGTACAAATGTGGTAATACATGCCACTGATACTGCCTGAAGATCACAAGTCCAAAGTCATCCTTAGCTATAGTTTGAGAGACCAGCCTAACATATAAAAAGATACCTTAAATAGTTCCTACCTTAGTAACTGGACTCAAAATATTATTTTATACTCCAAGTGTCCCCCCCCCTCCCCTGGCAAGCTACCTTGCTAATTATCACTGGCTGGCCTCAAATTCAGAGCAATCTTCCTGCCTTAGCCTACCATGCTAAGATTAAGAGCAAGTACCACACCACAATCAGTCCCTGTATGTATGTGAGGGAGAGCTGCAAGCACAATGAGTACTGAATCCAGGGTACCACACATACTAAAATTAAGCGTTCATCCTGAACTATACTTAAAGCCCTACATTATTCTTGTAAAAAACAAGAAAACGAAACTCCACACTAGGTTCCACCACGTATCTGAATCAGATCAACCACAAGTGAAGCTTTTTAAGAACAAGATTAAGGGATAGGAACGCAATGAACGTATTGAAGGATAAACTTGCAAAGCCTAGTACGCCCAGGATTAAGGACATAGGTTAAGGATTTGCAAGGTATTTTTAAACTTTCTAATTTGAGAAACTGTATTGAGTAAATACATGAAAATGAAGCAAGTTNCTAGGAACACAAGACAAACCATCTACTGTCAGTCCCCAAACCCTGCTTTGTGGACTGCTGTCCACAAAGAGCTAAAACAATGGTAACTACATTTCAATGGCTAGCCAATGGTAACTACAATTCAAAAAACTACTGGCCAAGTACTTGGTGCCAAGGGACAACACAATAAATTCAGAACAAGTCTTTCCCTTGGTAAGCATTTTATTGAGATAAAGCATAAAATAGGTTAACAAAGTAGAAAAAAAGAATATCCAAGATGAAAGCAATGTCAACACAGGAGGAGTGGGGACATAAAGACTGAAGCAGGCAGGACTCAAACTGGCCATAAAGGCACTGTGGCATATCAAGAAACGCTATCACGTCCAACAGGACTCAAGATGTTCCCCACTTCTCTTGTGCTCTTGTATCAGTTGGTGCTGTTGATACTCCACCCAGGGCATCAACCAATGTGTGCGAGATGGGACTCTTAGATTCTGCGCATTAGTTGGCAGGGAACTGATTCACCAGTAAGGAAGGAACTAAACAATTTAAGTCAGTCAATTCTGCTAAGGCCAACACCTGAAATGCAGTGATTTGTTTAGTGCATTTACTAACTAGGGTCTACAGGTATGAAATAGGCCTTTAATAAACCAGCCTTTGCCCCCACTAGAAAAATTATATGGGTGTTGGCATTTACCTATACATTATATACTTATTGGGGCAGCTAGAAATAGTCAAATGCCTCCATCATGTACTACGCTAACAGACGGCAAGCCCAGCTGAAGNTGCGTGCAGTCAGACAAGTCGAATTTTACTGATAGCCTTTCCTCTTTAAAAGACTGTGGCTCAGAAAGCTTTTATATATTTTTCCCTGAAAACAAAGAACTTTGGTCAAACCCAATTCTTAAAGAGCCATCACTTCTGTCTTTGAACAGGCAAAATAGTAAACTACAACCAGAAACAATTTTCTTTTAACTTCTGAAATTTACACTGGAAAAATAAACCTATTTCTTATAAACATCTAAACAAAGCATCAAAGAAAAGATGACTAAAGCAGCAGCTTTGACACTATATACTAAAGTTAGTCTTTAAGATTTTGTAACAGAAATACATTTCTTGAAAACATTCTCCTTTCCCTGTTCCAAGTATTCCCAGCTACTGACACCTATCTAGGCCCTTGAATATCCATTTTTCCGCTCAGCCTCATTTTATTGCCGTGTCTTCTGATTATTTAGTCCCACACACCATCCCTACAACACTATGTTCTGTTATAATCCAACCTTTGCTGGGTTATGTAGCAACAGCTGAGGAAGGTATTAAACCTGAGCTAATTCATCTACACCTTGACTAAAGACTGAGGTTAAGTATTTAGGATGAAATGACTTTAAAATGTCTGAACAATGAAAGGGTTGTAAGGTAATTCACTTATGGGTTGCAGTCTCAACTAACTGGACTTTTGGATGCATGGAAACTGTGAATCCAGTTATTCCTACAAGTTTGCACTATTCATTTTAACTTGGGTTTCCACAGTATTCATAATGCTTTACTTAAAAAGCACAAAGCATTTTAGTTTATCCATGTCACTGTTCTTTCAAACCAACCACAAACGCCCAACTAATACAATGAGGACTGATTGTTGGGAAGAATTTTAACCAGCAAAATATCTTACCAAATAGTCTGCTAAGCACCTGTTAAATATAATCATCTTTCAGCAGAAAATGCAGCGTATGTGCTTTTCCACTTTGAATAAGATAACTAAACTTCTAATCAAAGAAAGGCTACTTCTGTTTTCCAAACATTAAAGACCACCAAACCATACACTAACACTAATCACGCTGACCACTTCCAGAACACAGGATAACAAGATCCCAAGTACTAGGACCTACTTCTTGAAGAGTTCAAATTGTAATCCTTTCGTTTCATTCATTTAAAAACCTATTAATTAGACAAAACTTTGTGACACTAACTACAAAGTCCCTTTCACTTTTAACTCAACTTACTAAAGGGGCAGATAAAAAACTTTGGTAGATTTGATTAACAGCACAAAATAAGGTTATCCAAACTGATAAATTTATTGCTGGTCTGAGGCTTGCCTTGTTTTACATATCAGTGGAATTTACACTGTCTCCATAAATGGCAGGTATCAACACTTACAGGGCCCTAGTAGTGACCTATTCAATAAGGCAATCATCTTTGTAGCAAACTTTTATTTAACGAGCTTTATAAAAAGCCAACATAATTGAAAATTTGGGTTCTCCCTCTACAGCCTGCAGTATCCAAAGCTTGAAACAGTTAATTTAAAAATAAGCAAACAAAACAGAACCTGCAGCAGATTCTGCCGCAATATTAAAAAAAAAAAAAAATCTAAATGAGCTTAATCTTTACAAAAGTTATTTTAGGCTCAAAGGCTATAAAATCAAAATTATCTTAATTCTACAAAGAAGGGAGAGGGCTTCATACCACCATTTTAGAACCTCATCTTTTTCTCATTAAATTTGGCCACAAATTAAATTCCTGTGTTCCCCTTTCAGGAAATCCTCTTGAAGAAGAGGCCAAGTACAAACTCGGAAGAGTAACTGCCTAAGCAAGTAGGAAAGTGTTCCATTATAGTGTGCAAAGAACATAGAGTTCAGGGTTAATCTCTGGAACTTGATCTGGACCTTGAACGAGACCTAGAACGGGACCTGGAAGCTCTTTTTGGCGGAGGGGACATGGAACGAGCCTTTGAAGGTGGAGCAGGTAGAGGTGAATGGGATCGAGACTGGCTTCGGGATCTGGATTTTGACTTTATATCTCCTTTTCCATTTTCTTTGGGGGACCGAGAACGTGACCTACTTCGGGACTTCCCATACTCATCCTTAGATCTGCTTCTTGAGTGTGAATGGGAACCCCGATCAGACTTGGGCTTAGATTTGCTCTTTGATCTGGATTTCCTGCCCTTTGAGCGGGACCGGGATCGACCTTTGCTCCGCGACCTAGATCTGTGTAAGAAAAGCCAGATTTCTTTCAGTATCTTGTCAGAAAACACATGTACTCCATCAACAGGTAAAATTAAGAAACAGAGACCCAATGCCACATTATTTACCGGGAGCGACTTTTTGAGATACTTCGAGATCTACTGCGGCTGCTTCTGCGACTCCTACTCCGTGACCTTCTTCTAGACCGTGATCTACACACAAGACACAATGACGTTTTTAATCTCTTTAAGAATGTGTTTTTTGTACTACTCAGCTGCGGCTGAAGTATCTGCTTACTACAACCAAGAAATGCTGCAAGTTCAATTAAGCAACAACTGAAAACTACAAGCCGCCCCAGTCTCTCATGTTACCTGGATCTACTTCCAGAGTAAGAGCGCCTATGGCTTGTTCGTGGCTTATCTTCAATAAGCCTAATATTTCTGCCATTTATTTCTGTGCCATCCAGTTTATCCAAAGCACGCTTCATGTCGGAGTAGGATCTAAATTCAATTACACCCTCATTTGTGCGTTCTTTGTGCGCATCTGCATAAGTCACCTCTCCTGCTTGCCGCATGAAATCCTAAAACAGTAAGACTGATAAGCCCAGAAATCTAATGCACATCTATGTAGCACTAACTCTTAAGGAAATGATTGCCCATCGTCATTTAAACCCCAGGACATACCTTTAAGTCCTGCCAACTGCAACGACTGGACAGATTTTCTACAATAAGCCTGTACTCTGTACGAACAGGTGGTCCATATTTGTCTCTGCCAGAAGTTCTCCGACTGCTGTATCCACCTCCACCACCTTTATCACACGGAGGAGGTAATTAGATGCATTGCAATGACAGGTCCGCATGTTTTTGAAAGTTAGTACAAACATAGCAACGTTTATTACTGGAGTAGGACTTTGCTATTATACTGCTAAACCCTCGATACATTTGTGATTTGCCACAAATTAAATTACGGGCAAGTCAAATAGACTAAATCCAACTAACCCTCTCCTACAATCTGTTAGAGAGTGACTGCTCCTTTATTCAATTTACCTCGCTAAGTTTTATTTTACAGAACATTGTAAAATATAAAACTTAACTGATTACATGCATTTCTACATTTTACAAAAATGTTTACTAGTTACACTAAGTACTTACATCACAGTGTGAGGTTTTTGGTGGTGGTTTGGCCACAAAACACGCAAGGTAACAGTCACCTAGTTCAGATTAACCAGTTTTGTCTAACCCTTGGAATCCTCACCATCACCCTGCGTCTAATGGCAAAAGGCTGCTGTCGTCATGGCTTCCGGTAAGGTCAGCCAAAGGGTCATAGGGCAAGGGTCACACAATGTATGGAAAAGCCAAGGCCAATCAGGAAAGGCAGTCATCTTAGCCTCAGTGGACACAGCCTCAGCCCCATTGGTCACTTTTAAATTGAAACATCAAGGACTTGTTAAAAAGTTTGAATTCAACATGCAACAATTTCAACATTAAACATTTCACATAACCAAAATCCCCCCCAACCCCCTCCCAGTAACATGCCCCGACTAATTCAAATACAGCATAAAGCTTATTTAGATTTACTTTGTGGTGTTCTACCACATTAGTTTAAAATGGCATTTTCTTTGGCCCTCGCCAAGTCTCCCATCTCCTAAGACTTATGCTTCGAGCTCCTCCCCTTTCCCCGCCCCCTGCCCCGCCTCCACCCCAGCTCTCCTCCAAACTTCCTCAATGCTAGCTAAAGCACTGACAGATAAGCAAGGGGGAATACTACAAATACAGGCAACCCTCGCTTTCAACGCGGGCAGAACCCACGTCAGTGCCAACGAGGGCCAACTGAAGCCACCCC
>LZPO01044388.1:755769-766924 GCA_001675575.1 Neotoma lepida
CTAAGATTGAGTAAGGGTGCTGGAGGCAGGAAGCACCTTCGGTTTGGTGGGGGCGTGGCTAGCAGAGGCCTGCAGGGCTTCTGGGGTTCTGGTCCTGGTCAATGGAGCCAGGTGCGGATTACACAAGTAAGTTCTGCTCACGCACATCTGTTACTTGGTTACTTATGATTTGAATATCTTGCACTAGTCTCTGTGTGTATGTGTTTTAATGGAAAAATTAAAAAAAAATGTAATCTCAAGAAAAATTGCAGTCTGAGTATGGTGGCTCAGGCCTATGATCATCACAGTTCTTGGGAGGNTGAGTCAGGATCAGTTTGAGTTTGAGACCAGCCTGAACTACACAGTGAGTTTCAGGCAGCTTGGACACAGAGTAAGACTGTTTCAAAACAAACAAACTGAAAAACCAACCAACCAATCAACCAAAGAACAAAAAATCCAATTACTTGTGGTGGAACCCTTTGGGTTGTTCTGTGGACCAAATCTTACTAGGGGCTTTGTTTATAGTGTCTGATCACTAATGTCAATTTATCTGAATCAATCATTTGTTTTGTTTTTGTATTACAGTTAGAAGCGAAGACTGCCTCTGAAAATGTGCCTTTGTCGCCACTAAGTGGCTGCTTGTATGATTGCAGCGGTAGAGAAATTACGTGGGTTTCAAATGAAACTCAGAGTCCGAAAAGTTTTGAAGTTCTGAAATTGAAATCTAGTTGTCCGATCTCTTATTCCTCTGAGGATTTCATGCCATTGCTTGAAAGGTCATTTCTGGGCATCTTTCACTGTCTGTAAATTATTCTTTATATAAATAAACCACTGACTCCAATTGTTACTCTGTGGGTCCTAGTGTGCCCAAAGCTGTGCAGATAAAATACCACATCTGTTTACCACAAACAAATCTTCCAGATGTTTGGGCTCAGCACTCAGACCCTCTTTTTAAATGTCCTTTCTTGTTGCCCGCTGTCCTCCCAATTATTTCTCCTTTGACCCAATTTCAAGTCCATTTTTTTTTTCATGTTGGCTGCTATCACGTATGTATGGCATCTCTGATGTGACCCTCAGGCCTCAACTTTCCTACACATATGTGGGTGTGACTGTTGCTGCTAGAGCTATACTGTCCACTACTCTGAGCCACTAACTAGCATAGGTGGCGGCTGGTGTTCAAACTCTTCCCTTGGCCAAACAGTTGTTCAATGGCCCAAACAGGGATCTAGATGCCACCAGAGTAGCTGGCTGTAGGCCAGAAGCTTCATTTTAGAGTTGTAGATGATTAGGTGGGAGGATTAGAAGTAGGTCCTTGTGGGTAGTNGGCTCAGAATCATTGCTCAGGTTCAGGGGTAGCAAGNTGACAGAGATGCTGAAGGAGAAAGTCTTAGTTGAACATGTATCCAGGGAAGAGCACAAAGGTGCAGGAGAAATGAGAACACTCTAACCACATGACTTCGAGGAGGAAAGGGTTAATTTTGCCTTATGGATTACACTTCATCATTGAGGGAAATCAAGGTAGGAACTCAAAGGCAGGCTTGCTTGCCTTCCCATACAACATTATTTCTGACCAAGGAACCCACTTTACAGTCAAGGAAGTAGAATAGGAGTGGTGGTGTAAAAGAAAATGGCCCCCAAAGGGAGTGGCACTATTAGGAGGTGTGGCCTTGTTGAAGTAGGTTTGGTGTTTCTGGAGGAAGTTGTGTCATTGTAGAGGTGGGCTTTGAGGTTTCATATACGCTCAAGCCAAGTCCAGTGAGTCAGACCGNTTCCTGTTGCCCGTGGGTCAAGATGTAAGAACTCTTAGCTACTTCCCCAGTACCATGTCTGCCTGCATGCTGCCTTGCTTCCCACCATGACAACAATAGACTAAACCTCTGAACTGTAAACAAGCTATTCAATTAAATGTTTTCCTTTATAAAAATTGCTATGGTCATGGAGTCTCTTCACAGCAATAGGAACCCTAAGACAGCAGAAACTATGAAGGATGCTGCATGCTAGCTGGCTTATAGGCTCATGCCTGACTAGCTTCTTCCAGGACCACCTGCTTAGGGAATGGTGTTTCCCACAGTGGGCTGGGCCCTTCTACATCAATTAACCATCAANACAACCCTCCACAGGCCAATCTGAGTGGGGCAATCCCTCAACTGAGACTCCCTTCTCAGATGACTCTCTAGGCTGTGTCAAGTCGACAGTTGGAGCTAATTAGGACAGGAAGCAGTGGATGGTGTGTCTGACACTGTCACTGACAGTGTCTGCACTCACTTCCACATCCCTTTCCCAAGGTTACAAAAGCAGTAAAAGATGGCTGGTCACAGGAAACTGCAAGTCAGGCAGGGAACTTCAGGGATGAAACTTTCTTGAACTGTTGCCCACCCTGGGGTGGGCTTTTTTTTTTTTTTTTTGTTAGTGGAGCTGCCATTGAGTCACACACATTCCTGTAAGTAACCCTCCACCCATGCTTGTGTAAGTAGAGCTAGATTTGGGTGGACTATTCTCTTTGGTTGGCCTTTGGTGCCCTGTTTGGGTGAATAGACCTTTGTTAATGTCTCCCCATGAGAAACCACACAATGGCAGGTGAGGAGTAAATGTCAGGAAAGCACGTTCTGATGGTTTAGTTGGAATGGATGGACTGGGGAAAATTTGGTTTCTCTCTTTGGTGGGGTGTGATGGGGAGGAAATGTCCCCTACTTTTTAATCTCCTCTGGTGCCAGCATGGATATAATAGGAAATATTTATTGAAGGAAGATAGCTGTGGAATATTATTTTAACTGTGTAAAGTTGTGTTACATTTGTTTATGTTGCAGAATATTATTTTAACTGTGTAAAGTTGTGTTACATTTGTTTATGTTGCAGAATATTACTTTAACTGTGTAAAGGTGTGTTACATTTGTTTATGCTGCATTGTTTAATGATGTAAGGATGTGTTGTATTTGTTTCACCTTGCCTGCCTAAGGCACGTGATTGGTCTAATAAAGAACTAAACAGCCAATAGCTAGGCAGAGGAGGGATAGGTGGTGCTAGCAGGCAGAGAGAATAAATAGGATAAGAAATCTAGGAGAACGAGGGAGAAAGAGAGGGAGATGCCCAAGGCCAGCCAGCCAGGCAGCCACCAGCAAGACACAGAAGAAACAGGAGAAGTAGGACACACAGAAAGAAAAGGTAAAAAGCCCCAAGGCAAAACATGGATGAAGAGAAATTGGTTAATTTAAGTTAAAGAAAAAAAAAGCTAGCCAGAAACGAGCATAAGCTAAGGCCAAGCATTCATAACTAATAATAAGTCTCTGTGTCATGATTTAGGAGCTGGTTGGTGGCTCAAAAGAAAAAGCCTGCTACAGATAGCAACACATGGCATTGGAAGAGAATAGCTCTGGAGTTCAAACCCACTTACTGTGCCCTCAATTTGTCCTCTGGGCTTAATAATAAGACTCACCGTGTAAGGTGGTGCAGGCGTTGCTGAAGATCACAATTAAAGAGCATGTGTGCTGAGAAATACTTTCTAAAGAGAAGCCCGAGTCAACTCTCTTCTGCCATTGTTTAACCCCGTGGCCTTTAAACCTTAGCTTCTCTGCACAGAAGGCCATTTCTTATCTCTTCCACTCTGCACAAGGAGCTTTTTCTGGCCCCTCTGGGGCTCTGGGAGGGCACTAGAAGAAGAAGTGTGTAAAGAAGGTAAGGGGAGAGCCAAGCTCCCTGTTCTGAATTCAGGGCCAGGCTGGCCATAACCGCAAACAATCAGCCNTTGCCCCAAGGGCTCTGAGTTGGCAGTAAAGAATTAATGGCCAGGAAAGGTGTCTGACAATTATTTTTTGCACTCAAGGTGCAGAGATTATAGGCACTCAGTAGAGCCCATCTCAGATCCAGGCTGGCTCCTAGTGCTGGCTGGCAATACTAAGACTTCCATCTCTGGAGAGCTCTGGGAGTCAGGGTCTCTCACCTGTTAGAGGATGCTCAGACCCCACACTCGTGCAGGCCTCCATGTTTCTCACATAAAGCTGGCTGAGCTGCTTGCTTTTGGGTGGTCAGTCAAAGAGACCAGATCCTCTGTCCCTGTCTGATTCCTCTGATGCTTCCCTGGCTTCAGCATCATTTGAGGCCGCAGAGCAGATGCAGTAAGAGCATAAGTGGTAGCAGCGAGGTTACGGGACAGCAGTCACCAATGCAGATGGTCCAGCTAAGAAGGCTTTGACTTTTTCACCAGCTTGGATGATGTACTCAGTCTTCNCAGAGCCCTCTGGTATCCACTGATAGAATGTGACACGGAGACAGTAGTCAGGCAGCCAATGTGCAAACACTGTCAGCATCATGGGCAGCCTCCAGGAAGTAATTCAGTTTCCTCTGTGATGGCAAGCACTTCCCAGTTGTAGACATTGCCATTGGCAAAGATCTGCCTTGCTGGGTGATCANCTCAGAGGAGAAGGGATATTCACCAGCTTGGCTTCACTGGTTCCCACGTTGTCTCTATCAGCTGCACATCACTCACAACTTCAATGGTTCCTATGGACNTGGTAGTGGTGAGACCTAAAGGCTAGAGGTCTCCTGGGGCCCAACACCAATGTTTTGGGTTGGCAAAATGACTTCACATGGGGCAATGACATCAGTGTGGACAACAGTTGCTACCTTATTGGCCAGAAGCATGTCCCTGATTTCAGTGAGGTCCTCCTTGGTGGACAAGAAGCTTACCTGCTCCCAGATACAAGGCAACAATTTCTCCAGAGCTAGATTATTTTTCAGGTGTCGTGTACAGGCATTGCACACAAGGCTGTGCTGGTTAATCTCAACTGCCGACTTGACAGGATCCAGAATCAGCCATGAGATAATCCTCTGGGCACACCACTTGTTGGTTATCTACATTAAGGTTAGCTTCTGAGAATGTAAGGATTGTCTTGATCACATTGATTGATGTGGGAAGACCTGCCCATTGTGGGTGCAACCATTCCCTCTGCTTGGGTTCCAGAATATATAAAAAGGAGAAATGGAGCTGAGCACATTCATTCATTCATTCATTCATTCATTCATTCATTCCTCTCTGCTTTATGATGCAATGTGAGCAGCTCCCTCAAGCTCCTGCTCTGTGACTTCCCCATCATGGTGGCGATGGACTGGAAGCTGCTACTGTGAGTTAAACCCTTTCTCCCTTGAGTTGCTTCTGTCATGTGATTTTATCAGAGCAACAGAAACATAACTAGCACGATGGTGTTCTTGCCCCATGAGCACCTTAGCCTTCTCTGTCGGGACAGTCAGACCTGCTGCACCTGTCAGGAGCCCACACTGTCTGTCCCAACAGTGAAGCAGTTTGGATAATCATCCACAGGTTGGATGATCTTAAGGAAGTAGTTGTATTTCCAGCTTCCACCCCTGCCCCCATCAATTAAACCCTGCTTGGAAATCATGAGAGTGTGTTAGGGATTGCCAAGCATGGCTTAAAGATGACATCAGGTTATTTAAGGCAGAATGTTCTTCTTCTTTTTTCTCCACAAAGAAGAGGGTCAGGAAAGTAAAGAACGAATGTATGTCTTGGTTTGGATTGTTCTAGAAGTAGGTCAAAGATTCANTGTATTGAAAGATCTGGGAGGTAATCCTGAGAAACCCTTAGGAGGGTAGGAAAGTAAGATGGGAAGGGACCCAGCAAGCTGGTCTATTATCAATCCACTTGAACTGTGGGTAACTGAAATCTCACCTGAGGACTCTGGGAAATGAATCTTGAAATTCTATCTCGATATCATCCCATCTGAGAGACAAAGAAACTGAGATATGCTGTGTCCTGAGTGTCATTGGTTGAGGACTGTTTCAGGTGTGTTCATCACCTTGCCCTTCTTACCTATTTCATTTGTTGGTCAAAAAAGTCCTCACACAGGAAACACATTGTTGACAGCTGGTGTGCCCAGGAAACAGCAAGGCCTGGGAGATGAGCCAGGGGAGTCTGTCATACCATGGTTTGAAGGTTGACTCTGGTCCAAGCACTGAGCACCTGTGATCTGACTTTATACACATGTGTATCCAAGGCCGAATCTTAGTTGATCCTCTCTCTAGACTCATCCTTCAGCAATGAGGTTGGGTAGGTTAACTCAATATTTTACCCTCCGGCAAAATTTAAGAGGGCATCAAAACAAATACACAAACCCCACCAACAACCTAGCAATCAAATAGTTTTTAATGCAATATGAAAAAAGAAGAGAAACAATACAAAAAAAAATCCATGATGAACAAACTATTAAAACTTTTAATCAACAGGCTCAGTAACCTTGCTGAGCTGAACCACATTGGCGCCTGAGGCAAAAGGAAAAATCAGTATACTGATTGTGTTCCTGATGGATTGTTTTGTACTCGGTCTAATTTTTAGAAAGTTATTGCATTAAAACATTGTCTCGATTACTAACCTTTCCTCCACACCCTCATGTCTTCGTCTGATTTCTATGACTATAATGGAATACTGCAGACAGGGTAAATCACAAAGAATAGAGGATTATTTAGTTGATTGCTCTGGAGACTGAGTTCAAGAGCACAGTACTACCTCCTGGCAAGGGCCTTCACACTGGTAGTGACTGTCTGAAGAGTCATGAGGTGGCACAGGGTGTCATAGGGTGAAGGAGCTCATTAGAGACAGCTAAACTGGATCTTCTCATAGGTTCTTGTGGTAACTAGCCCACTTGTCTATAGTACCCATGGCCTCTTTTTGGCAGTCATAAGTGGCCTTTGCCTTTCCCCACAAGCTCAGATGTGTCCATTCACACTAGGGCTCCCAGCAGACATCAGCGGCTACTTCTGTGACCCTCTTTCCTCCGTGTGTCCAAGTCCTCCCACATCTGTGTATATTCTTGGATCAACACAGAAACTTTAATTCCCATTGTGTTTGTAGAAAGACAATTTTTTAATTAAACTCTGCATTGCAGCCATTTCTCTGCATGTTTTTTTGTCCTTTCTACCAGATTGTACACCTGCCAAGGTAGGAGTCATTATTGTTTTGTTCATTACTCTGTCTCCAAAACCTAGAATAGTGCTGGCACATGCTACATACTCAATAAATATTTGTGGAATGCATGATCTTGACTTCTCTCCATTTAACTGATGATGATGATGATGATGATGATGATGATGATGATGATGATGATGGTGTGTGCCATCATGGTGTAGGGATTGAATTTGGGTGGTCAGGCTTACTCAGCAAGCTCTTTTGTCCACTGAGTGATCTTACCAGCCCCATTTTAGTTATTAGCCTATGTTGGTTGTACATATGATAGGTTCCATTGTGGCATTTTGGTACACGCATAGCCTGCACTGCGATCCTTATAAATTTCACAGACAGCCTGAAAGGACATCTGATTGAGCCCTTTTGGGAGTAGTTTCTAGGGCTATGTTTTCTCAATCTTTAGAAGCATCTGGGGTTAGAATCTCCAGAGTGTAAAGACTCCGGGCTATGAAATCTCACATACCATGGCCAGGATAATTCCAGCCGGCACTCTTTCTTCTTTCTTCTTTCTTCTTTCTTCCTCCTTCCTCCTCCTCCCCTTCCCTCCCTTCCTCCTTCCCTCTCTCCTCCTTCTTCCTCCTCCTCCCTCCTCCTCTTCCCTCATTCCTCCTCCTCCCTCCTCTTCCTCTTTCCTCCTCATCCTCTC
Organism: Neotoma lepida; assembly: GCA_001675575.1. NCBI lineage: Eukaryota > Metazoa > Chordata > Mammalia > Rodentia > Cricetidae > Neotoma > Neotoma lepida. The sequence goes on from LZPO01044388.1 coordinate 763,365, forward strand.
CCCTCCTTCCTCCCTCTCCCTCCTCTCTTTCCCTCCCTCCTCCTCCTCTTCCCTCCCCCTCCTCTTCTTTTTGGGTGGGTGATCCTTCCTGCATCTGTGGAGGGTCAGGGGTAGGACCTTGTGATGGTTGATGCTGATTGTCAAGGTGACAAGATCTAGAATCCCTTAGAAAACAAGCCTCCAGACATGCCCATGAGTTACCCTGACTAGGCTAGCTTCTGGGCATGCCTGTGAGGGATTCTCTAGATTAGGTTGAGGTAGGAAGACCCACCTGAACTGTGGGCAGCACCNTTCCATGGGCTGGAGTCCTGGACTGAATAAAAAGGAGACAGCCAGCCGAGCTGCAGTATGCATTCCTCTCTGCTTTCTGATCACAGTGTGAGCAGCTGCCTCAAGCTCCTGCTGCTCTGCTGTGACCTCCTGGCCATGACAGACTGTTTCCTTGAACTGGGAGCCCAGATAAACCCTTCCCTACTCCAGTCACTTTTGTCAGGTGTCTCATCACAGCACTGAGGAAAGGGACTAATACAGACCTGTTCTTCTCCCAGAACTGGAAGACTGAGCGGACATACACAGAGTTAGCTCTGCAGTTACCATGTGTTACGCTTTCTCATCTTTAGTGGAAATAACAGCAACACAGGGGTTTCAGTCTTGTACTTTGGGTGTTTGGGGCTGGATAATTCTGGACTGGGTAGTGTGACTATCCCGTGTGTTCTAGGGTGCTTAACAACTTCTACCCACTAGATGCCAGTAGCAAACCCAGTTATGACAACCATAAGGTCTTTAGACTTCACCAAATGTTTCCAGGTGGCGAATCCACACCTTCCCTCACCCTTCCCTGGAAACAACTCCAGTAATACCCACTGCATACCGTTGTTGGTAGTGGGAGATGGGCCATGGAAAGTGCTTATGGTTACAGCTGGAATAGAGTAAGGAGTTATGATGTATAGGTAAAATTTATTTCTGTTATTAGTATTATCACACCAAAGGCTATAGGAATTGGGTGATGGGGGTTCACACAGGGATGCGGGAGAGCCCAGGAGAAGCCACCGCGGTAGCCTTGGTGTGCAGCAGTTACCTTGTCCACACTTCTAGATGATACTGATGGTTCCATTTTCAGGAAATATGCAGACAAGTTGTTAAACATAGCTGTCCTTGAACTTGGCAACAGCAATGTAGGAGTATTCACACTCCAAGAATTGGCAAAGGCTGCGGAGCCGAGCTGTAGTTTTAGAAGCTGCCTGGCTAGTGCAGTGCTTTCTCTTCCTTTTGTTTTTTGAGACAGAGTCTCATGTAGCTCAGGCTGACCATGAACTCCTGATCCTCCTGCCTCAGCCTCCTGAGTACTGGGACTACAAGTGTGCACCACCATGCCTGGTGGATATACTTCTTAATCATGAAATGAGAAGATACAGTGGTAGGTCTATTGACTATCAGCGTTTGGAAAGAATGATAAACATGATAGAAATTGTAAATTGTTATGTGCTGTTTGCGTTTGTTGACAGCTGACTCTGAGGACAAGATGGGTTCCCTTGTCTCAGACTCAAGCACATCCACCTCAAGTGTCCTCAGAGACTCCTTTTCCTGGGGTGGGCTGACCCTCTGACCTTATAACGGGGGGAAGGAGAGCAACAAACTGCTCTGGGTGTTAAAACACTGCGCCCTTGAGAAGAGCTGGAAGACTGGCTATTTACAGTGGAGGTTACTTTTGTTTATCTCGTGATAAGAAGTGTCTACAGTGGGGAAGAGGAGCCGGAAGCTCATCTGTGGGGAGAATGCACTGCCTGGCAATCTCCCCACTGGGGACTCTAGTGTGACTGTTTCTGCAGGGCTCCCGAGTAGTTTCTGCTGGATGCTGACTGCTTTGATGTCCTGCTGTCTTTCGGCTGCTTGCCATTTGTTCTTTTATTTTTGCTTGATATGTGATTAATAAGCTCACTCATTCAAATTCCGAAGTATGGCTATCATAGGTCATCTCCAGACAGAACCAACTGGGATATAGTTATCAAAATCTGTGGTTTATACTGGTAGACACATCACAGGTACTGGTTTGTTGCCCACATTCCAATTTGATAGAAATACTGAACTTCCTTTTGAAGTAGCAGAAAACATTTTAAAAAAATTATGGACCCCCTCTCCCCGCCCAATTCTGCTGATGGAACTAAGGCAAGATTTTCTGTTCCAAGGGCCAGCAAGATGGCTCGGTTGCTAAAGTTTCAATTCTTGGGATCTACATTAAGGAAGGAGGGAACCAGGTCCCAAAGGTTGTTCTCTGACCTGCACACATGTCCTGTGGTACATGTGTACTCAATGCTCCTCCCCCTCTCCAATAAATACATTAAAAAGTGTTAGCTTAAAGAAAAAAAATTTCTGCTCTGAGCTGGTCCTGGTGGTGCAGGCCTGTAATTCCAAGATCTTGGAGGCTGTGAGGCAGGAGGATAGCAAATTTAAAGCCTGCCTGGGCTACAGAGTGAGTTTAAGTCCAGCCAGGGCTGTAGAGTAAGACCTGATTTTAAAAAAGAAAAAGAGAAGTAAGAAGAGGGGTGGTGATCTGGTTCAGACGTAGAGTGCTTGCCTAGCTTGTTCGAGGGCTGGTGGACACATTTGATGTGGAAATTAGACAGTCACTGCTTGGATGGCAAGTTGTAAGTCACCTATAGGGACAAGGAGTAGTTTTCTCACACATTGTGTGGGAATAAAATGAAAGGGTCTATTGGTTTGTTGAGGTGCTGAGGATCACTCCCAGGACCTTGCGCATTCTAAAACTGCACTCCTCTTTAGGACTGCACCTTGATCCCAAAGGATGTGCTTAAAGTGCTGGGAAGCCAGCTCGGCACCCACTGTTGTGCATAATTTGGGATGAAGGTACTTTGCTTACAGCATCTCTCAGTGTCTACAGAGATCTCTGCCTTTAAACAGCTAAGGTTGGTGACAGAGCACGTACTAGGTGGCACCCCGGCTCATCTTCGATTTCAGTTTGTCTGGGTGAAATATTTGTATTGTACTGCATACACGGGGCGGAACGAACAGCGTTGTGACTCACTTTCCACAAATCGTGTCAAGCATTCCATACACTTCCATGCCTGATTTTCCATCCCGTTTTCGACTCCCAAAATGCTTTCTTCCCCTCCCTTGAGACAGTAGGCCATGCGTCCTCCTCCTCTTACCTTCCCCAAGGCACAGCAAGCGAGGAACCACATTCTGTCTCTCCCTTAGCCTAGAAGCGCCATTATTCCCTGGCACAGGACATTTTTCCAGCTCATTAGAATCAGGAGCTAAGATAAAGGAGGGCAGAGCCATTAGGTAGCAATTTATATGTAAATGTGCAAGTTGCCAAAGAAAGATTTGGCTCTTGTTCTGCAGCAAATAGTCAAGTTGGGACCTTCTGGAAAGCTTGAATCAGCGTCTTCAGTCCACACAGGGGCTCTGGAAGTTGTGGGACTCCTCTGCCAACTCTGAGGTGTATCTCCTTGACTTTACTCAAAAGGAGACTGCATTAGTTGTCTAGTTATTACCACAAAATATCCTGTGAGAAGGAACTGAAGGAAGGAAGGTTTATG
>LZPO01044388.1:772231-799519 GCA_001675575.1 Neotoma lepida
GTTAGGTAGCTCATTTTATGCCTATTTTACTTCCTAGTATGAACACTTCAAACTGAAGTTGTCTCTAAGCACCACGTTAGCTGTATCCCACAGATTCTTCATGCGCTATGCCTTTACTGTTCATACAAACAGCCTTTAATTTTTCCTTGGGATTTATCTTCATTGATCCAGTGATTCTTTATGCTTATCTTTTAATATCCGCAACAGACGTGTTATGGATGGGATCCACACCTGAGAATAAACGACTCAAGGGAGAAAGGGCTTGATTTGGGTCACGGTTTCAGGAGTGCTAGTCCTGGTTCAGCTTGCTGTTGTTTCTGAGCCATAGAGAGCAGAGCCTATGGAGGATTGAGCATGTGCACATCATGGCCCCCAAGAAGAAGGGAGAGAGATACAGGAAGTGACTGGGAAGATCCAGCTGGAAGGACACACCCAATGACCTACATCTTCCAGCTAAACCCCAGCTTCCAAAGTTTCTAGTATCTCTCAAAATTGTGCCACCAACTAAGGAAGCTGACTTCAACGCTGGAACCCGAGGGGAACAGTTTGTATTGAAACGCTATTCAACTTTTCCTCCCCCCCTAAGTATTCATTATTGATTTTCAGTTTCGTTCCATAGTGATTTGAACATAATATTTGAATTATTTCAATTGAACTTCTCGAGACTTCTTTTATGGCCCAGAATATGGTCCTTCTTGATGAATATGTCATGAGTTTTTGAAGCAAATACACCTTTTGCTGTTGAGTACTCTGTGAGTTTATATTAGATCAAAGTGGTTTATGGCATTGTCTAATCTTCTACATTTTTAATGATTTTGATAAATTTATTTTTCAAATAAATTTGTCAGTTGTTGAGAGAGGCGCTCTATAATTTGTCAGTTTTGTTTCCATTAATTTTGAAACTATTATTAGGTAGACTTAGGATTTTTAAAAAATGTCTTTCTGACTGAAATGAACTAGTTGAAGATCATAAAATATACCTATTTTATTTTTATTATTTAATTAACTAAATAGCTGGTTTTGGTGTATGGAGGGGACTGTATGGCCTAAGCTGAGAGTTCTCTTTCCGAAGCCTCCCAAATGCTGGGGTTAGTGAGTCACCCTTCACCTCCCTGACACAAAGCTGGGCTTTATTTAGAGTAAGTTTTGACATAGCACAGGTATCAAGTGAGGGGGTCACTTAGGAAATGGTCACTACACACCCAAGATACTGAGTGTCTTAACAATAGCTGTATATTTGACTTTGGTGGCTGCTGCTTCCTGTTTAAAAACTATTTAATCTCTTACATGCATGTGTGGGTGTGGGGAGGACACATGCATGGCATGTGGAGGTCAGAGGTCAGAGAACAACTTCATGGAGTTGGTTTACTCTTTCACTTTTGTGTGGGTTCAGATTATCTGAACCTTTACCTTTACTTGCTTTACCTTTACTTGCTTCTCCTTCTCACTGACCACCCCCACTTGAGTCTCAAAAGTCAAAGTTGGACTCAAACTGCCTATAGCCAAGGATGGCCTTGAACTCCTGATTCTTCTGCTTTTACCTCCCAAATGATGGGGCTGCAGGTATATACGTACCACTAAGCCTTCATAAGTTCGGTGGCTTCTGATGTTACATTATTTACCATTTTTTTAAAGAATCTCCTTTTATCTTTTGTTTTTATTTATTTATTTATTTATTTTTTATGTGTATGGGTGTTTGCCTGCATGTATGTCTGTGGACCACAAGCATGCAGTGCTCACAGAGGCCATCAGATCCCCTGAGCCTGGAGTTATAGATGGTTGTGAACAGGTTCTCTGGAAGTGCTTTTTACTGCTGAGCCATCTCTCCAATCCCTTTTTCTCTTTTTTTCCCCAAATGCTTTTTAACTTTTATTTTTATTTTATGTGAATGAGTGTTCCACCTACATGTGTATCTGTACACCATATGTGTGTTGCATCCCCTGGAACTGGAGTCACAGACAGTTGTGAGCTGCCATGTGGGTGCTGGAAATGGAACCCAGGTCCTGTGGAAGAACAGCCAGTGCTCTTAACCCCTGAGCCATCTCTTCAACCCCTGTTTCTTTTTTAAAATCAGACCCTACGGTGGTTTCTGAGGTGTGCTGATATGAGTACAGGTTGGAAAGATGTAATCAAAGACCATGGGGTAGAAGGTCACAGGGGACAAAGACATGCTCTGCCATAAATAAGGTTCCCAATCTTAACTGTGAGATTTTCACAAAGTGAGCAGGTTTACCTCTGGGAAAGGAATAAGGTTAAATTTTAAAGTAGTTTTTGAAGTTAAAAAGTGTCCATTTGATTATTTTCTGTTGAAATTTCTTATTTATTCATTTAACTGAGGCGCTTAAAATCTATTATTATTATTATTATTATTATTATTATTATTATTATTATTGTTAATTATGTGTATGAGCACGTGCACGTGCCCATGTAGGGATCAGGGGGTAACTTTCAGGAGTTGATTATCCTCGTCCATGTTGTTCCTGCCACATGCTGTGTCCTCTAGACTAGCTGACCTGCAAGTGTCCTGGTGATTTTCCAGGGATTACAGATTCCAACCACCATATTCCTCTTCTCAAGAGAGTTGCAAGGATTGAACTCAGATTTTCAGGTTAGTGCAGCAAGCCCTTTTACTCCCTTAGCTGTCCCCATATTTTCTTTTGAATCCCTGTGAATAGATGTGGTATTTGCCTCAAAATTATTTCCCTTGGGTTAGAATTCTGCGATGTAGATGATGAGATGTGTTGGAAGGTACAAAAGATTTATTGTGGAATAACATCTGTGCCAAGAAATGGGACAGAGCAGGGGTGGGCGGGAAGGGCCACTGCACAATGACATATTATAAGACGTCTCCTGCTAGATGTGGAGCTCCGAGCAGCAGTTCCCCAGGAAAGGAGGGCCCAGCTTGCAGAATTGGCTCAGCTCCTGGGTCTCTCTCTTGTTCAGAGACTTGAAGCCACCCAGAGAAAATGGGGCTGAAAATAGCTGTTGGGTCCCCTTCTCCTTAGCTGGCACTGTGGCTTTGAAATGTGTGAACTTGGCTCGGCTGAACTACGTTTCACAGATTGCCTTACCTATAGATTTCTTGCTGGAGTGAGCCACAAGGGAGGCTCTCACGGGAGATTTGGAGGGCAGAGGTGAAGCAGAAACCATTTGTAGTTCACACTCGGCCTCTTATCTGCAGGCTCACCTATGAGTCCTTGCGTATCCATGGTGTCTTTCTCCATCTACCGTGTGAATGACTTTTAGCTAGGCAGACCTTTCTTCTCCGTAGACCGAACAAGCTATTCAAATCTTTCCTTAGTTCGGGGGCTGTCCTCCTGTCGTGTGTTTGATTAGTGTCTGTCTTCTAACTCTTCTTTGTCTCCACCTGGAACATCTGTTCACTGTGTTAGGATTCCCGAATCTTCCCTCTCAGTCTTTCTTCTTTTCCCTCACGGCTTTTATCTCGTTGTCTTTCTTCTCTGAGCTTTAAGGTATTTATACTTGATCTTCCAGGTTCCTGATTCAGGGTTCAACACCACCATTGTCTTGTCTTTAATTTACCTAGTTTTTTTCAAAGCTTAAGGTTCTTGTGGGTTTTTTTATTTTTTAAAATTTATTTTTAATTTTGATTTTTATTTATTTATTTTTATTGAGACAGGGTTTCTTTGTGTAGCCCTGGCTGTCCTGGAACTTGCTCTGTAGACCAGGCTGACCTCAAACACACAGAGATCCACCTGTCCCTGCCTCCCAAGTGCTGGGATTAAAGGCGTGCATTGCAGCTGCTGCCACCACCACCACCACCACCACCACCACCCGGCTAAAGCTCTTGTTTTAAGCTTCAGAAGTTCTTTTTGTGATGGGAATTGGAAATTCTTAAAGCCAAATTAATTTTTTTTTAAATTTAGGTGTTGATTTGCCCCTTCAAGCTACATTTCCACCTTCTGTTAGCGTCCCTCTGCTGAGATGGTGTCGTTTGCAGCCTGCTCCCCAGGTTTTAGATGGCTACCTAATGTCTTCTGTGCAGAGTGCAGGCTAGTCACTGCAGAGCAGAGTGTTACGAGGAGAGGGACTTTATTCCTAAGGCTGCTAACCATGAGGAGGAGGGAAGTCCAGCTCTCAAACAGGCCTCTTCTCAAGGACAAGTTTAGGGATAGTCTGGGGACAAAGAAGGATGGTGGCCTGGAGGTATGGGGAGAGGTGATTGGAAGCAGGGCAGAGTACAGTACAGGCGCTCTGTGCATGCTTGAGAAAGCTTCATGGGTTCAGAAGGTGGCACTGCTATGGGCTGAGTGTGGAGTTTGGGGCACTCTGTCATTGATCATCAGACACCTGAGCAGGTCTGGGTACAGGGTTGGTGGTCTTATCGAGTTTGAACTAGAGTAGGCCACCCCCAAATTCCTGACAAACGTCTTCAGTCCTTATAAAGGTGACTGTACTGCAGAGATGTTGTCCCTTCCAGGCTGACCTCGAGCTCACAGAGATCCCCCTGCCTCTGCCTCCCTAGTGCTGGGATTAAAAGTGTGTGCCANAACTGTTTGGCTTTTAAAGTTTTTTAATAAATTAAAATTGTCCATTTGTTTATTTTGTGTAGTTTTTGAATCAGTTGAAATATCTTATTTGTTCAGTAAGTTGAGGCATATTTTCTTTTTTATAATGTATAATAACAGTAACAACAATAGTTAAGTTATTATCTCTCTCTCCCTCTGTGTGTGTGTGTGTATGTGTGTGTGTGTGTGTGTGTGTGTGTGTGTGTGTGTTTGGGCATGAGTGTGCCACACAGCCTGTATGGAGCTCAAAAGACAACTTTTGGGAGTTGGTTCCTTCCTTCCATCTTTTTTTTTTTTTCTTGAGGTAAAGTTTTTCTTGTGATTTCTACCCTACCGTGTATTCCAGACTAGCTGGGAGCCAAGGCTTCGGAGGGACTGTCAATGCCCCTTGCCAAGGTGCCCAGAGGAGGCCTCTCTGCCCCATCTCTCCATAACCCCAGACTTGCTGGTGGGTCATTCAGACTGTGTTGGCAACTTGTCAACTTTCTAAGGGCCAGGAAGGCCCTGCAGGGCCTGTGGATCCGGAGAGCCCAGACTTTTTGCTGAAATGGCCACTTTCTCTGTTACTGGAGTTACTCACTGGTTAATTGTCTAAGAAGCTGCAAGCCCTAAAGCAGTGCTTTCTGCAGGAACTGGGTCTCAAAGGCAACAGCCTGGAACCGGATGGAAGAGGGTCGGAAAAGGGGATGCAGTCCCGCCCTACTGTGCTTGGTGTCTTTCCATCAAAGTAGTTATCTGAATATTAAAAATTTCTTGCAGAGTGAGCATGAGTCAAAGATTTAACTAAGCCAAGAGTGAGCAAAACTTCCTCCCTCTGCTTCTCCTTCTTCCTTCATCTCTCTCCTGCTTCCTTCCTCTTTCCCCCTTCTTGTTCTTTTCATATGCCACCTTAGAACTTGCTATGTAACCCAGGTTGGCCTTGAACTGCCAGTCCTCTTGTCTCGGCCTCCTAAGTGCTGGGTTTATATGTGCACCACCACACCTGACTCCAGATAATATCCAGATAATTATAATTAGCTCGAATTATATAAATATAATTATAATGTGTGCCATCATACCTGGCTCCAGATAATTATCCAGATTGGGTAATTTCTATTGGCTGTGTTTAAGCTTGTCCACTGTTTATTTTTCTTTTCATTTAAGTGCTTGTTAAACTCCCCAGTGCACTGAAAAGGTCACTTTAAAAGTTTTTCAGTAAGTGCTGGGATCACAAGTATGCGTCACCACACCCAGTTTACGAGGTGCTGGGGATCAAACCAGGGCTCTGTGCACACTGGACAAGCGTGCTACCAACTGAACTGCATCCTTAGACCCTCATTTTCTTTTTAATTTAGGAAAACATGCCAAAATCAGCTTCACAGCCATCTCAGCCTTCATTTTATAGAACACAACATTTCCCTGAAGCTACTAGCAGAATCACTTCTGCCAGCCACCAGCTCTGTAGGAGGAATGAATCCATAATCACCCCTCTATGGGAATGAGGTCGATTTCAATGACTATCTAATAAAGGGCTAAATTCAGCAGTAAAAAAATCCCAGGATCTCTNGGAGTCCTAGAGGCAAATGGCAAAGGAAATTTGATCTGATGGAAACAGATCTTTTATTTATTTATTTTAAAAGAAGGCTTTTCTTATTTTTACACTCCCAACACAAAACTCCATTTTAAAAACTGTAGGTGGATTTATCAACAAATCTATATTTAAGGCATTGAATGTAGCACTGACTACACAGCTGGCGAGGACTCGGTATTACCACACAGCCTGAGTTGGTCCAATTTAGTGAAAGGTCTGAATCATTTTGAAAGGATGGTTACGTAACTCTGACACGCTTAATTAACCTCGACGCAAAGGAAGCTGAGAGATTCACTTACCTCCAGAGTCTGGGATGTCAGGTGACAAGCTGATAGAGGAAGTTTGTCATCAGCAGAAACATCAGTTTCATAGTATTAGTCACCGCCTCCTAATGTCAGTCCTGTTTGTTGTGGGGGGCACACTTCTCTGTCGTTGTCTGGTCCCTGCTGGTGTTTGTACATCGGATGAAACAACCTCATTTTCTGAACTCTTAGATGGAGGGATGGATGTGGAGATTGAGGCTTGGGGGAGCCTTGGCCAAGGTTTCAGGGCTGAACCCAGCTCTCTACGACTCCTGTTGATGAGTTCCAGGCCAATGTCTCAAAGGAGGCGGACAGTGTTCCTGAGGATGATGCCTGAGGTTGTCTTCTACAACCTCCAGTCCCCTCANATGTCAGCACACATATGTGCACAGATGCATGAGCTTGCACGTGTATACATGAGTCTTTATGACTAGTTCTCTTTTCCATGTATGCACATGTGCTTGGCATACGTGCTTGGCACACGTTCTTGGCATACAACCACTCTAACACTAGCAAGAAGGGCTAGGAGTGTTGTCCAGTCTAGAGTAGTCTCCCTAGCATTCATGAGGCTTTGGGCTCTACCCCAAAAGCAGAAATAAATATATATATTTGAAGAGACTGTTAATACACTACTCTCTGATGCATTTGAGATTTGTTCCCTGTAACAATGCTAAGAGTTGACTGGCCTCTGTCATAGTTAGTTTTTTGTCAACTTAACACAACAAACCTAGACATATATGGGAAAAGGAAACCTCAGTTGAAGAACTGCCTCCATCAGATTGTTGACTGAGGTAGAGGGGCTCAGTCCATTGTGGGCTGTACCATCCCTAGGTAGGTGGGCCTGGGCTGTGTAAGAAAGTTAGCTGAGTAAGTCAGAGGAAGCAGGCCAGTAAGAAGTGTTCCATTGCCTCATGTTCCTGCTTAGCTTCCCTGGATGCTGTAACCTGTAAGTCAAATCCTCTTCTCCCCAAGTCGCCTTTGGTCGTGGTGCTCATCGTAGCAACAGAGAAGCAAACCAGGAGAGTCTCTTATGTTATGTACCGGATTCCAAGCACTGTCTGTATATCCTTTTAGCCAATCCCTTCACAGCCTTATGACATGTACTTGTTTCCAGTTTCTATATGACAGAGAAACTGTGGCCCAAAATATAACAGATATTCCCACAGTTCTTTTGTTCCCCAAATCCTTAGTATACTAGTTCTGGTGCTAAAACAAAGGCCTAGGAAGTTTTTTAAAAAGGTATTTGTGTGTGTGTGTGTGTGTGTGTGTGTGTGTGTGTGTGTATGAATGTATGCCACATGTGTGCTGGTGCCTTTGGAGGCCAGAAGAGGGTGTTGGATCCCCTGGAGCTACTTGACATGGTGCTGGGAATGGAACTGGAATCCTCTGGAAGAGCAGTAAGCACTCAGCTGCTGAGACATTTTTCCAACTCCTATATAGTTTTGTTTTTGATTAAGTAGTTAGGCCCAAATAACTTGTCATTTGTGTCCTAAAAGATTAAGAGTCATTTGAAAGATCAACTCACTTAAGTTGAAAGAAAAAATAATATTTATATTCCATGTCAAATAACTAGAGCCCAATAGTAATGGGTTGTGTGTCCTGTGAATCCTCACAGCTTTTCAGAACTCAGCTGCTATCATGGCTGATCTTGGTTGTCAAGCTGACTACATCTGTAAGGCCAACCTGCTGGGCACTCTTGTGATGGATTTTCTTAAGTAGATTGTTTGAAGCAGGAAACTCCACCCCTAAGTCTGGGCCACACCATCTGGTGGCAGCCTTCATAGAAAGACATAGAAGAAGAAAACTTTGTTTTTTGTCGGCTTGCCCTCATCTCACTAGCAAGTTCATCTCTCCTGTTGTGGTGGCCGATATTAAATCCAAATTCTTCAGGATTCCCATACAGACTGAAAACCAGCAGCTCCCCAGGAGTCCTCCTGGACTCTAGCCCCAGGATGAGACGGCAGAGACATTTGGCTGCCTGGACTGACCACCACCAGATTCTGGCCTTTCTGTCACCAGACAGCCATTGTAAGACTACCCACCACCACATCCTGTTAGCCAGTCCAATAAATCTGCACGCATGCACGCACGCACGCATGCATGCATGCAACTGGTTCTGTTCCTTTAGAGAATCTTTACTAATGCTCTAACCTCGTTTCTTATTTNTGTAATCACCGAAAAGCCACCTGTGCAAAGATACAGCATCATCAAAAGCAACATTGCATCTTTGAAGCTAGAACTCTGACTTCCCTGAGCTGTGGCTCGTAGACACTTGATGCATGCTGCTTTGCTTCTCCAGAATATTTAAGGTGACCATGATGCCTTCTTCCTAAGAATGTGTGTAGAGCCCAGGCCGGTTTCATTGGGCCAAAGTTTCTTGGACCTGGCTACTTGAACAGTCTTAAGTTTGTTTGGACTGCCACAATAAACTATCTTAGACTGAATGGCTTAAGCAATGGTCTAGAGGTTGGGAGATGGCTCAGGCAGTAGAGCCCCTGCCTTGCAAGTAAGAAGACCTGAGTTTGACCCCCAGAATCCGGTGATGGTGGGGGGAATCTTGGCATGGTTGCATGCACCTGTAATCCCACCACTGAGTAGGTGGAGACAGGGTGATCTCTGGGGCCTGCTGACCAGCCAGTCCAGCCCGGCTTCAGACCAGAGAGAGACCCAGTCTCCAGAGGTGGATGGTGTTCTGGAATTTGACACCTGAAATTATTCTCCATAAACTCTGGCCTCCACACGCATGCACACATATGCACACATGCACATAAAAACCCCAAACAGTGGATTATAAATTATTCTTTTATAGTGTAGAAGGCCTGACCTTTGTACTAGCAGGGTTAGATTCTGGTAAGAGCTGTNTTCCTGGTTTGCACAAAGCCACTTTCTGGCATGAGTTTCTTAGGTGGAGACTGAATGATCTCTTCCCCTTCTCTTATAAGGTCATTGATCCCAGCAAGAGGCCTCACCCTTAGGACATTGTCTGGTCACAACTGCTTTCCCAGGATTATCCCTAATTACCATCATATGGTTGGTGAGGGCTTCAGGGTAGGAATGAGGGGGACAAATATATGGTAACAGGTGTCTTAATACACTATTTGGGAACTGTGAATCTTTAGGGAAAGACAAGGGTAGGGAAGGAAGGGTACTGGAGTCTGAGCAGTCTAGATTCTGAACTGCTGCGTGTTCATCTCAGCCATGTGCTGGCTCTGTCAGAAATAGGTTCATTCAGCCAGCAGATATCTGACGTACGGTGCCAGCCACCTCGCTGGGCTGACTAGGGAAGGAACAAAGGTAAAGTGACTCTAGGGGTTGTTTTTTAACCCTCTCATCACCTGGGAAAATCACTGCAAATCAGATGTAAGAGAAAGATGTACCAAGTACAGCCTGGTACAGAGAGAGGCTTCTGGGGGGCAGGGCTGAGAGTGGGGGCAGGGCTGATGCAGTTGCTCCAATCTTCCCAGTGCCTGGGATTACAGGTATCTGTCTGCCACCATGACTGGTTTATGTGGTTCTCTGGTCCTCATGTGTGCTGGACAAACACTTTACCAACTGAACTATATCTCCACCTGACTTTCAGAAAGTTGGTTTGGGGAAAGAAGGGAGTCACTCCTAGAACTGTATGTTTAACCTGGAGAAGAGGTAAAGAGGGTTTCAACAGGCATCTTTATTACGTTAATTAGACAGCCAGACCAATTATTTATATTTTATCAAGATAGCTTTATTTTAGAAACAACTTAAGGAAAAGGGGGGAGGGAGCGAGTACAGGAATGGACAGGAGATTGAAGCGATCCACCAGAGAAATCTGGCTTGGTCTTCAGTCTGTCTTCCAAGACCACAATGATCCAGAAACAGTAGGAGCAGGGACATCACATAGGCATCCCAAATTTTTAAGGAGCTCCCATAAACCACACCCTAAAGGGAGGTCTTAGCTTAGCTAGGTGTCATGGTTACCTGGCTAAGAGGCCATCCTATAGCCAAAAGCCAAAATAGCTATCCACTACACATCTTGCCAACTCTGAAGGCTGCTGTGGGACAAGTGGGTGGGTTGAACTAGCCTGGGATGACACATTTGGGGCAGGGACCTGCTGAGACTCCTGTTATTGCTGAGACCTACTTCAGGGGGTACCAAGCTACTTGGGTCTTGAGTGTCTACAAAGGTTGGCTTTATGAACCTGGGCTTCTGTCCTTGACTGATTGACCCTTAACTGGTCACTGCCTTGTTTCCTGTGTGTCATGTCTGTTACTTTTCTTGAGACATTGGTGTTGTTTTAGGCTTATACTTTCTGGAAACTGATTCTTAGGGTTTGTGGTAAATGTGCTTACCCTGAGATTTCAACTTGACTTCCTACCAAGATCAAGGTTAAGGAAAAAGGATAGGTCGGTGGAGGGAGACATCTGACCCCCTCCTCCACACTGCCAGAGGAACTTCTGTACAATGCACACTTCGCCTTTGATGCAAGCAATTTTGAGGTGACTTTGAGTTTGAAGGAAGCCTTTCCTCTCACCTTATGTGAACTTTAACTAGGGATCTGGGGTGTCATGTGCTCATGGTTACCCAAAACTTCCATTGAACCAGTGGCTTTTTTGAGGGCTTTTTTTTTCGTTTGTTTGTTTCTTTTTAAAGACAGGGTATCTCTGTAGCCCTGGCTGTCCCAGAACTCACGCTGTAGAACAGGCTGGCCTTGAAATCACAGAGATCCGCCTATCTTTGCCTCCTAAGTTCTGAGGTTAAGGTGTGTACCACTGCACCCTGCCAGCTTTCGGGTTCTTGTATCTTGAATTCATGGGCTTCAGAGATGAGTTTCAGAGAAAAGGTTAGCTATAGAGTCATGGATGAGAGTGAGAGTGAGAGCGAGTGAGTGAGTGAGTGAGGGAGTGATCGAGGGAGGGAGGGGGAGAGTGAGAGAGAGGGAGAGAGGGAGAGAGGGAGAGCTGTCTCTTATACACATCTAGATGTGTATAAGAGACAGGTCCTGAGGATGGGGTACCATCAAGGTGCTAGTCTGGGCTTTTTAAAAGGCTTATGGCAGACACTGGGGTGAGGAATGTAGAGGGGGAGGAGCTGATCAGTCCAGTTGCCCCTCCCCCCAAAGGAGTCCACCAAGTCCTGATGTATGGCTTCCAGACATATATGAAAGAGGTAACTGGGAACCAGGAACCAGAAGTCTCTCCTGGTGTTCCTGCCTCCAGCAATGATAGTCTCACAACTGCCACCTTGGGGTCCTTCGCCCACCTGACCGCTTTCTAGCTCCTGCTTGCATCTCTCTTCTGCCTTCTTCTGCCTACTGTCTATGGGAGAAAGCCAGATTCCATAGTACTGTCTGAGAAGTCCTCTGTGACAGGTTTCTGGCCACCTCACCGGCCTCATCTCTGCAGAGGCCCCCTGGGTTCGAGTCTTCTTGAGTGATACATACTTCTCTTAAGAGCAGGCCTTCCAGGCCTACCTGTCTGTGCATATGCTGTTCTCTCTGGCTCTGCCTGCCTTGTATACCTACTAAATCCTGCTTTCCCTGATGTGGCTCTGGCCTCTGCTTTGCTGTGGAGGACTTTATGTAGCCATTTATTTAGACTGCAGTTTTGTAGTTTGGCTGTTCCACAGGAGCTCAGTGGGGTGATCTCTTGGACCTAGCCTGGGCTTGCTCATGGGTTTGCAGGGTTCTTGTGTGTCTGAGGGCCACCTGGGGTTGGCTGGTGTTTGATGGCCTCACCATCTGAGCTGATGGGGATCGGTTTCTCTGAGTGTTTTCCCTTCCAACAGCAAGCCACTTCAGATCCCCGGCCCCCACCACGCTGACCAATACCAAGCACTGCAAAAGAGAATAAACCCCACCGAGGGCTTTCCCAACCTTTTCAAGAGCCTGTGTTACTAACATCCCGTTGGCTGAGACAAATCACCTGACTCAGTCCAGCATCCTTGTGGGACTGGGAGGAAAGTACTCAATGGGTGCCAGTATTGGTGCTGAAATACAGAGGAGGGAATTGGTGGCACTGGTACAGGACAAGATGACCTACTTGTGTGGCTTTATGTCTCACTAGCTTGTGGCCTTCTTGAGGTCTTGCCTTGAGATGTGCCAGTTTCCCTAGAACCATGGACAGAACATATGCACAGTATTTATTTAACTTGGGCCTCAGCGGTTACCAGGTTAACTTGGACTTTGGGCACCAGGTATTGGCCAGAGAGCCCCAGATGCAGCTGGTCTGGAGAGAAGGGGGAAGGGAAGGGCAGAGGCAATCATTTACAATTTTTTTTTTTCTTTGTCTGGCTCAACATCCTGGGGTTCTGATTCGTCCCGGAGACTCTGATCTGATTCAACCAGTCTGGTCTCCACCTTTAAATGTTGGAAACTGCATAAATCAGCACGTTTCCCCCAAAGCAGAGTCTATATCCAGCACACCAGGCTGCTCGCCATAATTAGGCCTCCAGCAACGATTGTCTCTGCTCCTTGGGTTTTGTTGCCACCTCCCAGGGAAAGAGGAGGGCTGTGATATGTGTTATGACGTCTGTGAAACTCTAAATAGGAGAGGTCTTGGGCATGGAGTGCAAGTGACTACTCAGGCTGGGGTCTTCTTCTCCCCACAGCCCCAACATGCATGGCCTACATCTCCCATCTTTCCTCCCCACTTCCTTCATCCCCTTCCCTCATAACCTCCTTCTGGCCTGGTGAACCTAGGGGTGCAGACACTGGAGACAGCCCACCTTAGGCAGGAAAGACACTACTGAAGATGAGCAAGCCTGTATGCAGGCTCAGGGCCATTTAGACAGGGAGTTCCTGGGTCTTGCCTGGGTGTGTGTAGCTGTATATAGGCATGTACTCTGGGCCCTTCAGCTTCCTGGCCGTTTGGGAAGAGGTGTGGCTACAGCAAAGTCAGGAAAGGGACTCGAAATCTTTAGCCTAAGGGATTTTCCTGGATATGAGCAATACGGAGCAGCAGAAGTTTCTGGGAGTCTGGCTCTGTTATTCTGCCCGCAAGACTGGACAGGCCCTCCAGGGTCCCAGGAGTCATCTGAGTGGATTCAGGTGTGTTTGGAATTCCGGCAACCGCAGCCATCAGTTCTCACATGTGCACAGCCCTCTATTAAAACGAAAGCTTTCCATCTGTTTCTGTTAGGCTCTTGTTGCACATCTGTGGGTCACAGGACAGGGTGTTGCAGCTCCCACTGACCAGGCAAGGAAGCTGAGACTCAGAGGTTGGAGACTGCCATGCCCCAGATGCCCCACTGTAGATGATCAATCAGGACTTGAATCCCACGGTGAGCTCCCTGCATGGTGTTCCTCATGCTGTCCTTTGGAGCTTTTAGTTTAGTTTGTATGTGCATGTGCATGCACACACACACATGTGTGTGTTTGTGTGTGTGTGTGTGTGTAGTATAATATAGTGTATGTGTGTTTGTGCACCTGTACCTGTGCATGTCGAGATCAGAGGTCAATGTTGAGTATCTTCCTCAATCTCCTTCTTACTTTTTGAGACAAGGTTTCTAATGAACCTGGAGCTCACTGATTGGCTAGCAAGCACTCAGGGATCCTCCTATCTCTGCCTCCCATGCTGCGATTACAGGCACGTGCCACCACACTTGGTTTTCAATGTGGGTGCTTGGATCTGAACTCAGGTCTTCATGCTTGTACTGCAAGTACCTTACCCACTGAGCCACCTGCCTACCTCCTTTTTATGTGTATGTGCTACCAGGGATCAGTCCTAGAGCCTCATGCACGCCAGTTAAGTGTCCTACCACTGACCTACATCCCCAGCCTTAGAGGAGATCCGAATGGTACCCATCTGCCCCTCATACTTACAGTTGTTTGAAGTAGGTTGTTTCCAGGTTCTGTGGCTGTTGTGGGCAATGTGGCTGTGAGCATCCTTGTGTACTGACAGTGTCGTGATCTGTATCTCAGACTGAATCCTGGCAGTTGTCGAACTGTTTCTAAGCCTCTCTGAACCTCGGTTTTCCCTTTCATGTAACAGGGACGGTCAAATCACTTGCGTGAGCTATTGAATAAGTAAATATGTGAACAGATGTGGAAAGTGGTGGTGGTGATGGTGATAATTATGGTCCCTGTTGGGTGTTCTGGTTTACACACAGGACTTCAGTGAGCTTGTTGGTCTGAGGCTGCATGTCTGCATCTCACACATCCTGGACCCCGAACTAGTTTTAGCCAGTTTAGGCTTAGGTGAGCTTGCCTATGCCCTCTATTCTGTCTGTACTCTCCCTCCACCTGACTGTGGAGAAAAAGAACTCTGATTATCCCGATGACTCCCAGATTTATAGCTCTAGCTGTGATCCTTACACTGAGTTCCAGACTCGAATTCGTCCTTTTTACTGTGTTTTCAAGCTGTGTGCGGTAGGACTCCCTTAATTCCAGCACTCAGGAGATGTAGGAAGGAGGATCTTGAGTTTGAGGCTAGCCTGGGCTACATAACAAGGCCCTGGCTCAAAACCTCCATCTCCCTCCATGTCCTACATCTACCTACACTTCTTTGTTTCTTATTCTATTATTATTATTATTACTATTGTATTTTATTTTTGTACCACAGGATATAATCCACCAAGTCTATATGGTGGGACACATCAGGACAAATGACCAGGTTCTTTCAACAAATAAGTTGCAAGGTAATTGCCTGCCTTATGAACAGGGGTCCCAAAGTTCAGGGAGCATAGAGGATAAGGTGCCAGCTCAAGGCAGCCAGAGGGGGCTCTTTGGGGAAGGTGACCTTGGGGATGTCTCAAAGAAAACTATGTGGAGAACAGAGTTAGAAGAGGAGACACCAGGAGACTGGGGAAGTATGCTTTCTGAGTGCAATCATTTATCGGGGACTCATGCAAATGACAGGAAGGGCAAGGACTCTAGACTGGTTTGGGTGGAAATCAAGTGTTTTCTGGTTGATACCCCAGCTGGCAGTTTGTGGGAGCATTTTATCTATCAGGCGCCCACACAGATGGAATAGCGAGTCACCATGGCATTTGAAGCGCCACGCTAGAACGTCTAAGAGGAAAGCCACATCCCTCCCAGAGTGAAATTGCCAATAACCTGTGCTGGTGAGAACACAGAGAGTTTCATGGGCCCCAAATGAAGACTGAATCCCGGGTGTTGCTTCCAAGTGTTGGGTGTAATGGTAATAAGATGCCAAGATTTTAAAAGCCCCCTTCATGGGCAGAATGCCTCTCTATTCACAAATAGAAACTTGCTGAGAATTTAATTAAGATCAGTGTACATAAAACTCACTGTTCCCAAGTAAACAAATATTAAGCAAGATACTTCGATTTCATGTCATGGGCTCCTCCGAAAGGGAGATGAAGGGCCAGGAGGGATGGGTGTGATGATATGGGGGCATGCGGGGGGGGGGATACATACAGAGCAGAAAGTAGATTCCAGGTTGAGGAGGGAGAGGGGTGAAAGGCAGATGCACACAGCGCCGAGGGATGAGAGGAACAGAGGCAGATAGAAAGAGACCCCCACTTTAAGGCTTCATGGTCTTCCAGTTCTGACACCTAGCACTTAATTGAGGTAGACTGCTCTTTTCACACCTGCCTGTCCCCTAGGCTTCATGTAGGCCCCACTGAGAACTCACAGTGGATGTGGCACCTGTGGTCCCCAGATGTGCATGGAGTGACTTCTTGTGGGCACCTGCCGTTTTCTGCCCGAGGTATCCTCTCAGCCCTGGAGACACTGGTGGTAATGTAGCCTTGGGAACAGGCAACAGTGGACAGAGGGTGAAGCCCAAATTCCCTTTGAACTTCTGGGCTGATTTCTCTTGCCTCCATCTCTTGATGCTGGGGTTATAGGTGTGCCCTACCATGACTAGTTTGTGTGGTGCTGGGGACCAACCCTAGGTTTTTGTGCATGCTGGCCATGCGCTCTACTAACTGAGCTGGGGATGATTCTCCAGCCCTCTTTTATTTCAGTTTAAAAGTAATTAATTAAAAAAAGCTTTGGTACATGTATATACTTGTACCTCTATACGCTCCATTTTCCTTTCCCTCCCCCTTCTACGTCTTTTCTCTCTGGACAGTTTGACTTCTACTTTGTTGTCCCCCTACGTGGGTGCTAGGACCTGAACTTGGGTCCTCTGGAAGAGCAGTAAGTGCTTTTAACTGCTGAGTCAGAGCTCCAGTCCCTTACNTACATGATGAAAAAACTACTTTTTACATTTATTTAGTGAGTATGTATATGCTTCAACCTTCACGAGTTGTTTTCCCCTTTCCACCATGTGGACTCTGGGCATTGAACCCAGGTCATCAGGCTTCGAGGCAAGCATACTTCCCTGCTGTGCCATCTTGCGGGTCCATATACATGATTCTATGTATCTATGTGTAATGTAGGAACCACAGATAAGAGATAACACATGAGATTTGTCTTTCTGAGATTGGCTTAATCCACTTAGTATGATTATCTCCGGCTGTATCTATTTTCCTGTAAACCACGTCTTTGTTCATTACTTGTGAGAAACAATTCCATTGTGTATGCACACTGCACTTTCCTTATCCATTCCTTCATTGCTAGTCATCCAACTGGGTTCCAGGAGTTGAACTTGCATTTCAGATGAGGCTTCAGTTCACTGGCTATTCATTTACTGGTCACTGAACCCTGTGGCCCTGGCACTTAAGCCTGGCCACCAGAACAAGGTACTGGAAGCTTTTGCCTGCCAGCAATCTGTAAGCCAGAAGGCTGGGATAAACCTGTGGTGGGATACTTCCTGTCTAGATAGATTCACCTCTCTGGTCAATGGGGCATGAGGGAGTGAAGAGTTAATTCTGTCTCACTGGGTTGTGGGGGCAGTCAGGAGGTCTGTCTGGAGGAGACACTGTGAGTGGAGCCTGGCATGTGAAAGTGTGAGTGAGGCTGTGCAGGGTTTAAAAGGCCGGCGTTGAAAAGGGTACACTGAGGCTGAAAACACACACCGGCTGAAGAGCCTTTGGCTTTTGAGATCTGGGCTATGCCATTGATGGTACATCCCTGCCTATGGACAGAACAAAATTCCCTCTGACCTCTGCCACCTTTTCACTGTGAGCTTCTGAGAAGGTGAACGGGCCCCAGCGGTACCTTCGTCTGTTCATCATGGTTCAGCTGGTGACAGGCAAGAGTACTACAGAGCAGCTCAGAGCAGTTCCGGGGACATGGTGAGTGCTCAGCCGAGTGACTTGGTAGTACTTTGCACTATGAAGGTAATTTATGCTTACAGACTTCAGATTCCCTCATGAGGGCAACTTTGTCAAAGTGACATGATAGTGCTCTGGGCAGTGAGGGTCAGAAAGTGGACTACCTCCAGGCAAACGGGTGGTCTCACTGGCCGGAGAGTTACATCAGTTCATTAGGACCATCCCACTGCTTCCTGGGATCTAAGAACATTCATTTTTGACACCAGGGCACAGTGATAGTGGGGGTGTTGTGTGATGGCACTCTATCACTCCCTATGTCTGTGGGGAGTCTCACCGTTGGGATGGGGCGGGTTTGGTGAGTGTGGCGACAGGACAGAGTGGCAATGCTCCAGACTTCTCACTTGCCTTGAGGCCCACGTCTCACCCTTTGCAGACGCATCTGCAGCCATGTTCTCAGACAAACTGGAGACCTCCCAACTGCTCACCCATCCTGATGTTGCTCTGCAAACAGGACCAGCAGATGGGCAGCCAGCCCTGCTCTGCAGAGAGCTGGAAATGGCTCTATTTTTGTTAGACTTGGGAGATAGAAGGGGCCAGAAAGAAAAGTTAGGGCAGCCCTGCATTTGTGCAGATGAGGGAGCCTGAGGCTCAGAGAGGCAAAGGGGTGGTTTGTTTCAAGGCAGGCTTTTGTCCCCTTGGGTCAATATACGTCCTTTCCTCCTCTGACAGCTGGATACCCCTAGTCTGTCTTTAAGGAGCTTTAATGCTCTCATTAATAATTTTTCCATCCATCCATCTGTCCATCCATCTACCCACCCCCCATCCATCCTTCCTTCCATCCATCCATCCATTAATCCATCCATCTGTCATCCATCCTTCCATCCATCCAGTCTCTAGCAAAAATGCCATGATATTGTCTCTATACCAGACACTTTTTGTTGCTGAGGATTTGGAAGTGACAAATGGATTATAAATTTGGACCCCTGTTNAGGCAAGGAGGGCCTGGAGTCACACAGCTGGTCTAATACATTTCTTCTCTATTTTCTCCCAAATGGTTGCATTTCTTTGTTAATTTAAGATTGACCTTCAGTAAATCACAACCCCTTTGCCTGGCAATATTTTCTTTCTTCCTTCCCATATGGATTCTGCTGTCTGTCTCAGATCTTGCTGGTGTGCATAATGGGGCATCCAAGTAACTACTTCTGGGGCCCAGGGGGCCCAGGGTGGCTCTTGTTCTTCCAGGAAGATTAGAACACTTTTCAGAGGTCATAGGCCATGGAGAAGACGGGAAGGACTTCTCAGAAGAAACCTTTCTGAGTTAAGGGTAAAGGTTGCCATGGTACATTTTCCTTTAGCTCCTGAATATTGTAGAAAATGTTACCTGTACTCCTGCATAGCCTTAGAAGTGAAAAGGCTCCTCCCTCCCCCCTCCTCTCCTCTCTTCTCCCCTCCCCTCCCCTCCCCTCCCCTTCTGTACATATATCTGTATATATTCCATATACCTACCCTCGGTGTATGGTATATACTTGTTTGGGTGCACATGTGTGCACCACTGTCCTTGTCTGTGCACATGTGTGGAGGCCCGAGATCAAGGTCAGGTCAGGAGGCCTCATCTGTTGTCTCCACCTTGGTTTTTGAGACAGGGTCTCTCAGTGAGCTTGGAGTTCTGTTTCAGGCTAGACTGACTGACCAGTAAGCCCTTGGGTTTGCCCATCTCTGTCTCCTGTTCTCCCATAGTGCTGGAGTTATAGAGGAAGGTTACTGTGCCTGGCTTTTTTGTAGATGCTGGGGATCTGAACTCAGGTCCTCACGCATGCACAGCAAACACTTTACATTTCCCCAGCCTAAAAAGGTCTTTTTCAGCCAGACAGTGGTGGCACACGCCTTTAACCCCAGCACTCGGGAGGCAGAGGCAGGGGGATCTCTGAGTTTGAGGCCAGCCTGGTCTACAGAGCAAATTCCAGGACAGCCAGGGCCACACAGAGAAACCCTGTCTCAAAAAGCAAAAAACAAACAACAACAAAAAAAGGTCTTTAAAAACCTTGAGCTAAGCCTCTTTTGTTATGAGAGAAGCATGGTAGAAGTCAGGGGCTCCAGCGTTTATAGGCTCACAATTTTTTATTTTTTTGAGTTTCTCTGTGTAACAGTCTTGGCTGTCCTGGAACCAGACTGGCCTCAAACTCAGAGATCTGCTTGCCTCTGCCTCCGGATTGCTGGGATTAAAGATGTGGACCACCACGCCTGGTTTAGGCTTACAATTTCAACTGCCACAGGGAGGGAGGGATTCAGTTCTCACCTTGTTCCACATTGAAACTCTCAAGAAGGGAACATTTGGTTCAACTTAGGTAGAGCCCCCTCTCTAAGCCAATCAGCTGTGTCCAGGGAAGGGGAGTCCTGGTACCCAAAACAGTAGCTTCTGCAGTAACCCCATGAACAGTGGGGAACATTCTCAGAAAAGCTCCCAGGAAGCAGTAGCTGTGTGTGTACATCCTCTTTATTCAGGATACTCACCTGGGAGTGGCCTGGAGATATCATATGACCATTGAGCTCATAACATCTAGGAAGGTGTAATGAACTTTCCAAGTTTCTGTCCTGTTCTTCAGACTTTGAAGGGTCCAGAGAACCTCATAAGGCATCCTGGCCCCAGCTGTGGTGTTCATGGGCTGGGAGAGACAGGCTGAAGCTGGATTCTGGTTTTCCTCATTCCTGTTGCCCTGTCTTCAAGGAGGAATCTTAAAGCAGAAAGCTCATGTCTGGGTCATACTGAGCCCTGCTCCCGTTCTGGCTCTGACATTGCTAAATCATTACCAATCATTATTGATCTTTATGAGCCTCAGTTTCCTTATTTAGAAATAGAGACAAGAACAAATCACCTTGCAGAGGCTGGAGACACCCTGTCCCAGTGGCTTTCAGACTGTATATCTGTATCCCATTAGGGCTAGGACCCACCTTCATGACTTCTAGTGATATTGCTTGGTCATTTGCATTTTGAACCTGTTCCTAGTGATGCTGGTACTGCTGATCTGGGCACCATAGGTTGAGAAGTGCTGGTCTACGTTTATGATGATTCTCAGCCAAGGGGGATTCTGAGGCACCCTATCAGTACCTCCCTTCCCTGTGCAGATATTTGGCAATATCTGGAGGTAGTTTTGTTTGTCATGACGTGTGTGTGTGTGTGTGTGTGTGTGTGTGTGTGTCTGATGTCCTGATACATATATGGTGGGTAGAGGTCAGGGACGCTAAGCGTACTACAGTGTACAGGGTAGCCATAATATAGAACTGCAACCCAAAATATCAGGAGTGGTGAAGCTGAAAATTCTGGTCTACAAGGTTCCTGTCCTAGCTGTCCTTTGTAGATGTGAAACCCTGGTTGTATGGTCTCCCTTCCCTGAGCCTCACTAACACAGAATTAGTGGACCTTTGCCACTCTAATAGTCTACGATTTGGACAAACAAAAGTTTATCAGGGCTGGGGAGATGGCTCAGTTGGTAAACTGCTTGTTGTGCAAACACGAGGACCCGGGTTCAGATCCCTAGTACCCACNTAAAATCTGGACATGGCAGTGTACATTTGCAATACAGTACCAGGGAGGTAGAAACAGGAGGATCCCTGGAGCTCATCGGCCACATAGTCTAGTTGAATTAATGAGCTTCAGGTTCAGTGAGAGACCCTGCCTCAAAAAGTAAGGTGGAGAGTGATTGAGGAAGACATCCAGAATCTATCTCTGGTCTTTGCATACATACATACACAGACATGTACACCTCTGTACAGACATGCACACAAACATATACCACACATACACACACAGAAAAAAAAAACATTTATTAACCACCAGCTATAGGCAAGATATGGTAACATTTCCAATGCTAGGCATTCCCTTACAAGGGGTTCTGCTCTTGGCAAGCAGTCTGAAAATGTGGTTGGGTTTTACACTGTAATGTGTAATGATTGCTTTTACAATCTGCATAAACTGTACTATGTTTTCTTCCTTGTCTCTGGTGAAATTCAGAAAAATGATGCCATGGCTTTTTATTTTTGTCTGTGTGTCATGAATACATGCACTAATGAGGGCTTCTGGGCACGAGCTTGCTAATTGGTGATGGAAACCATGGGCCTGTGCTCAACCCACCCAAATCAAATTTTCACACTTGGCTAATTGAAGCCAACCTTTTGTTTGGGAATTAATAAAATATGTATTGCAATTAGTTGTGGTCAATAATTAATTGTATGCTGCTAACTGACAGTAGCAGATTGAGGTAGAAGGGGCAGAAGAGCCTACAGTGAGGGACAGCAAGTTTTGGGGGTAAATGTTTGGCTGTTGTCCTTGGTTTCTAAGCAGCTTCTAGAGGGAAAATGGCATCTCAGCTAGAGTGACAACCCTTTCCCGCTTGCCTAGGACTCTTAGTGGGTTTCACTTGTTTTATACCCGGGGAATAAGGATATTCCTTAGTCCTGGGCAAACATGGATGATTGATCACCCTAGTGGAGACAGAAAAGTTATCAGTAAGCGATTTTCAAAGGAGACCCAGGCAGGATGCAAAGGAAAACTGCTTCCTGTCTAGTGTTTCTTAAACTGACTGTTTTAGTCATGGTTAGATGAATGGGGATGTGACTGGGAGACTTAACAGGAAAGTCGGGGTGGTGTTAGAGGGGACACGTCAGCAAAAAGCTTATGTAAAAGCTCCGAGGAAGGACAAGGAAGTCGCCATATAAAGAAGCTTGGTAATGCTGGAACACAGACGATGGGGGTCTGGGTCGAGTGGGGTGTGANGAAAGGCTACAGCTTGAGACTTTATTTTTAACATGAAGTCAGTGGGAAAAGTGCTGAAGGGCAAAACTGTAGGAATGATAAGATCAGAAAGTTTTTGGTAGCACAGAGATCACTCTGGCTGTTGGCATAATTATGAAGAATAGGCTTCCTGGGAGCAGGGAGAGCACAACAGAGCAGAGAAACCCCTTAGGAGGCTCATGTCATCATCCGGAAGAGAGATGGGTGGTGGCAGACAGTGATGCAGAGTCTGAGAAGAATTTAGAGAAGGGCTTGTAGATTGATGGGTTAAGGAGCAGCTTTGGGAATGAATCTTTGGGTACTTGTNTGGTTCGAGTGAGGATGCTCTCAATAGACTCATGTTTGAATACTTGGTCNCTACTTGGTGGAACTGTTGGGGAAGGAGTAGAAGGTGTGGCCTTGTTGGATGNGGTGTATCACTGAGGGTGGGCTTTGAAGTTTTAAAAGCCCATGCTATCCTGGTTAGCTCTCTCTCTGCCTTCTACTTGTGGATGAGGATGTAAACCCTCAGCTACTCCACCAGCACCATGCCTGCCTGCCTGCTGTCATGCTCCCACCATCATGGTCCTGGACTCTAACTCTCTGAAACTAAGATCCCAATAAAGTCTGTAAGTTGTCTTGGTCATGGTATTTTGTCACACCAATTGAAAAGCAATGGAGACAGTGTCAGAGGGGCTGCTGAGATGGCAAGTAGACTTGAGCTGAGTGGGATTGGGCAGCTGGCTCAGGAGGTTGAGTGGCATACTGCAAATAAAGAATTTGACTTGTTATATTAAATTCAAGATATCTAGAAGACACCTAGTAGACCTGGAGAATGGATTTGGATATCGAGACCTTATGTAGAGACTTGGGAGTTTTTACTAGATAGATTTGAATACAGAGGGTGAAGAAGACAGGGATGGAATGAGACCATAACTTCTCAGCTAAGCCCTGAGTCTGGTGGTTTCTAATTGGATGCCTTTAATGGATCTTGAGAAAAGAATTTTATTTGCAATTAGCTTATTATATGGGAGTTGATCCCCAAAAGGACCAATACAAAAGTGGAAAAATGAGACATGGAAGTATTTTAATGTGGTCATTAAGATACACCCATGAGTTCCTCCTAGCTCCTCACATCAAGTAGAGTCTATTATCCCACTCTTAGAACCTGGACTGACCTGCTTAGCTTTCTTGATTGACAGCAGTGAAATCATGCATTTTCCAGGGCTTTCTTTCCTCATGGTGTACTCTGGCCCTTATGTAGGANGAGCAGGCCAGACTATTAAATGGTAAGAGTCTACATGGAAAGCAAATTCTCACTAACAGGCATCGCCAAGTCTCNATATATGGGGCTTCAGGTTTTAAGAGACCTGAGCAGAGCTGCAAGATGACTGACCACATGCAAGACCAGAAGAACTGTCCAGCAGAGACCAGGCCAAACTGCAGAATCATGAGCAAATAAACACTACTCTAGCAAGTTTCAGGATGTTTTGTTACACAGAAGTAGACAATTGATTCAGAAAGGAAGAAAGCCAGGAGTTGTAGAAAGCAGTACAACTTCAGACACCAGGGCTTAGCCCAGGAGGCTGGCTCATAGATTTGCTCTGACCACCAATCTTCTGCTGTATTGTTTATCTGTTGCTGAAAACCAAGTTACCCCTCATTTTTCTAGCTGGTNTTCTGGTTTAGGATTTCTCAGAACGCTGCAGCTGAGGTGTTGACTGGGTAGATCACGATCTCAGTGTGTGATGAGGAGGCTCTCTTTCTGAAAGTTCTCATTGTTGTCTGGGATTGCCATGATGAAATGCCACCGTCGGGGGGGACTCAAACAAGAAATGTCTGCTTTCACAGTTCTGGATGCCAGGTTCAGAATGTTGTCAGGATGGTTCCTTCCTTGAACTGGGAGGGCGAATCTGTGCCACGAGTTGCCCCNGATTCTGGCGATGGCCACAGTTCTTAGTGTTTATTTGATTGCAACTATGGCATCTCCACTCTGCCTTTGTGCTCACATGTGCACACNTGTNTGTCTCTTCTCTTCTTACAGGGCACCAGTCATACTGGATTAAGGGGTAATTTCTATATGACCTCACATTGACTAATCTGATGTTTAGTAGCTGCATTTTCCAATGAGGTCATTTTCTAAAGGCATGGGCTTTAGGACTGCACATCATTTTTTGGGGGAGGGGTGGGACTTCACTTCTTTCTTTGGTGGGGCACAATTCAACCCATAACAGTTGCCCGGAGACATTAGTTCTTCAGAACATGAACTTGACCATAGAATGTCTTCCAACATGCAGCTGGTTTCACAGAGCCAGCAAGAAAAACATGAGAGAGACCCAGCAAATTGGCCGTTTTTTGTAATGTAATCTCAAAGGGACACAACCTTACTTTTGCTGCATTTTATTTATTAGAATTGAGCCACAGGTGTAGCCCACTCCCAAGGGAGGAGATTATCCATGGTCCTGAATACTGGAGCTGGGCTCACAGGGGGGCTGTCTTAGAGGCCCGCCATCAGACATGATCTGTTTTGTTCACCAGATCTCCTTCTCACTGGTTGAGAGCTGCTCCCAGGGATTTTCTTGGTTTTAGTGTGTGCAGGAAGTCTCACTTCTGGAAAACCTTTCAGTACCAGGCAAACTAGCTCACCACGGCATAAAGTCTGCTACCATGGCACCACATCAAATTGTGTACTTGGACTCCCAATACTCACAGCTNAAGAGGCAGGATCAGAGCAGACCTGACAAAATGTCATCTGTGGAGAATAAATCAGTGGCTCGNGCTTACTCCGAGCTCATTTAGTGCCACCAGTTTGAAGTGACCACCCATAAAGCTTGTGCAATAGACTTCAGGAGGCCTCTCACTAAGGAGACCAAATGCACAATGGGCAAAAGCCCAGGCCATTAGGTGGTCACTTATCAAGATCTGGGAGGGGTATGCAGTGATTTGAGATGATAAAATAACATCAGAGCAAACCAAATTCTTAGCACTCTGAAGCAAGAGGCCAAGAGNTGGTTCCTGTTATGGACGGGGGAAGGGACAATGGATACCAGAGTCTGGTTTACATAGAAGCTTCTCTGTTTATTAAGGAAAGATGGTCTCATGGTGGAGATCTGACACCCACCAGGAGTGGCAGTGTTGCTGAGGTTGCAACCTGAGGGACACTGGGCTATTCTCNGCAGTCAGCTGCTTAAGAAGTTCCCAGGGAACAGGGGGACAGAAATCCTTTAGTGTTCTGTTTCTTATTTGTTTTTTTCCTGCTGTGTNTTTTACTGCTTTGGGCAATGGATCTCAAATTCGAATGTGCATTAGAATCACCTAAAAGGCTTGTGGAAGCACACATGGCTGGTGCCCAACTTTAGAGTGTCTGAAAAATTTCCAAGGTGATATTGATCAACCACACTTGGAGGGATACTGGATGGGGGCCATGAAACACCTGTAAGTGTATCAAAGAAACTTAATGTTCATCTTATCAACTCACATTGAAAACATTCTTTTAGTGTCATTCTCTCCTTGGAGCAAAAGATTTCAGTCAGTCATGGTGGAGAAGGATGGAGAATTAATTCATGGCCGTGGGAGCACGTAAAGGAAGGAGGCTCCTCACGTCACACCACAGCTCCAGAGGCCTCACATCACACCACAGCTCCAGAGGCTTTCCCAGCTTTCCTGCCTCTTAAACATTCCACAGCTTCCTAAATAATGCCACCAGCTGGGGGCAAGTGTTGACATAAACCAGTGGAGGACTTTCAGGTTCAGCTATAACAGTGTGACTGGGAGAGAGGGGACAGGGAAGAGGGCAGAGGAGGGAAAGGGAGAGAGAGTGCCAGAGAGCATGCACAACTGTGCTGGCTCCGTTTATGTCAAGGTCACAGCCTGGAGTCATCAGAGAGGAGGGAGACTCAATTGAGAAAATGCCTCCATAAGACCGGGCTGTCGGCAAGCCTGTTGGCATTTTGTTAATTAGTGATTGATGTGGGAGGGCNCAGCCCATGGTGGATGGGGCCACCCTTAGCGGGGGGTAGTCCTGGGTTCTATAACAAAGCAGGCTGAGTGAGTCCTGGGGAGCAAGCCAGTAAGCAGCATACCTCCATGGCTTCTACATCAGCTTCTCCCTCCAGGTTCCTGCTCTCCTTTCGATGATAAACTGTGATATGGAAAAGTAAGCAACATAAATGTTTTCTTTCCCAAGTTGCTTTTGTTTGATGGAACACCAAGTTGCATGGTNTTTCATCACAGCAATAGTAACTTTAACTAAGATAACCATTTTCTGGGTTTCTCTCTTGTTTTTCACATATGGTGAAGAGCTCTGAGTTAGCCTTCTTGATGTTAATATAATGTTATAAAACTTCACCTCATGATTTCTGACATCTTCTCATCAAACTCTGCTAAGGGCTGTATGTTCTGTCACCTGAACCCTGGCTGTGTATTAGAATCCTGTGGTATTTAAAAATCTCAGCATGAACCCCAACTCTGGTGGATTAAATCAGGAGCTGGGGGNAGGGGGATACCATTGATATTTATGATGAAAATAGAGCTATTCTTAGATGTAGAACAAGTCCTCTGCAGAGATCATTCTAGGCAGGTAGTCCCCAAACTCAGCCGTCTGTTAGAATCACCTGAGGGAGCTTTCACATCTCCCAGTGTCCACGAAGCACCTCACGTAAGTTACTCATAATCTCAAAGGGGTGGGATCCAGTTATCAGGACTTAAGAATTTGAGAACCATGATCTACAAGCAGGATATGATAGTGCACTTGAGAGAGGGAGAGGGGGCAGGGAGAGAAAATAAAATGGAATTAAGACCATTGAAAACATATATAAGTTAAAAACTTAAAAGGAAATCTCAGATTGGGTAAATCCAACTCCAATGAACTCCACACTAACTTCGAAGAACACACAGGAGATCTATTTTCATTAAATTATAAGGCATAATAGTCACAGATACACCAGCCAGACACAAACATAAAGGTGATAGGAGACATAACAGGGTCACCAGAGGAAGGGGCATTCTAGGACAGCATTATT